>JAGFNQ010002907.1:224515-708606 GCA_024364735.1 Boesenbergia rotunda | reverse complement strand
TCCGCCAAGAACTTTTATGACTGCAATTGCATTGTTTTGATCTAGTGTTTAGTTGGTAATTTTTGTAATTTAGTGCATTCAAGCTAGCTGAATTTAATTTTCTGCAGAACAATTTAATCTATCCTATTACATGGTTTGGATTGTTTGGAATCAGTTCATGAGTTAAGACTCCTTTTGAAATTTGTGTTAGTTAATTTCGTTTATTAGTTCATTGCAATTAGGACTTATTCTTGTTTCAGTTTAGAATCAATTCCTGGGCAGTTCATTAGCTTTGCGCTTTAATTTTCAGCATTGCTTTAAACTCAAAAACAATCCAAAATTTATATCGAAAATCCAAAAACATCTCCCTAGCCTAATTTCAAGCAAAACCACTATTAGATCTTTGGAAAATACGACTCGAGGCCCCTATTCTACATTCTATTTTGTGCATCGTGGGTTTTCAACATTTGATTTAATTTGAGGCCCATTTGTGACACCTAGTTTGGGCCTTTCAATAATACATGGTATATACATAACATAATAAACATTCCTAGCATGGCATAATACATGGTATATACATAACATAATAAACATTCCTAGCATGGTATAATACATGGTATAAACATAGCATAATAAACATTCCTAGCATGGCATAATACATGGTATAAACATAACATAATAAACATTCCTAGCATGGCATAATACATGGTATTAACATGTCTATAAGGTGTAAACCAACCTGTATGGCATAACATAGGCATACTTCCTATCATAGCATATGAGCATCTTCTTAACATAATCATGACATAGAACATTTACTCTTATGCATATTTCTTAACATGAAGCATAAGCATAAAATCTTATTAGCATAACATAATGCATAACATGAATGAATGCATGAGTGGAATGCATATACATAAGGATGCTTAACTTGTTAAAAACATACTTTTAAATGCTTAAACATAATCATCCTATCATTGGGGTCCCCGGCTTGAACCACATACATACATCATAAGCGCGCATCCCTAAGTAAATACGAGGTCGCGAGCCCCGACCTACTAGGGTAAAGACAGCATAGTCGGTAGTCCCAGAACCGGGGCGTTCTTAAGGTGCCCATCCCTGTTGCACAGCTTCGGTAGTGCCAGAACCGTGGACAGCATAGTCGGTAGTCCAAAACCGGGGCGTTCTTAAGGTGCCCATCCCTTGGACCCATACTTCGGTCTGGTACAAGCCCATTCATAAAGTAAAATACTTTACATGTTTCGTCATTCATAAGACATTCATAGCATAACTATGTTACATAAAGCATGACTTAACACATACTTGTCCTTTCATTGTTCATACTTATTGCATAGCATCATGATGCCTGGAAGGCATAAGCATTATCTTCCTTCATAAACATGGTATGCATCTTCTTTCATAAACATGGCATGCATCTTTATTCATACAACATGGCATGCATCATTCTTATCATGAACATAAACATAACATACTTATCATGGCATCGTTCTTATCATGAACATAAACATAACATACTTATCATGGCATCATTCTTATCATGAACACAAACCTAACCTACTTATCATGGCATCATTCTTATCATGAACATAAACCTAATATATTTATCATGGCATCATTCTTATCATGGACATACACAATAACATAGCATGGTTCTTAACATAACATGAGCATATAACATAGCATGGTTCTTAACATAACATAAGCATACATAGGTAGGACTTCCATAAACATGCTACCTACTATCCAAGCGCATGGCATAGAACATAAGACATTCATAAATAACCCTATTAAGCATGGCATCCAATCATAAACATACAAACATAAAACATGGTGCTTGAGGTTAGGGTTATTGGTAACTTAATTTCTACTGCATGCTTGAACCTATGTATATACTTCATAATAAGCATAAACTATCATTCTTCGAACCCTAACTCCACCCCAAACCCTAGATACATGGCTTGGCCGAATCCTATAAGGAGGAGTTCCATCAATTCCATAAACATGTAAGATAGCATAAGGTAAAGGAACAACCATACCTTATCCATAAGACCATAGGAAGCCATTAGGGCTCATGATTAGGGTTAACCCTAACCTTTAGCCCTCCTTCCTAGGGCTGACCGAAACATATAAGGGCATGGGTGCATGGAAAAATTCCATTAAAATCCCCAATCAACCATTAAACACCAACCATACCATACCATAGGGGCCATTAGGGCCCTTACTTGAGGAAAGCCCTAACTTTTGCCCTACTATCCAACTTGGCCGAAACTTGTGGGGTCACAAAGCCTTGTAAAAGTTCACATAAGTCACCCTCAATCTCCCTTATATCATGATAATACACAAAACACATGCTTGAGGGTTTAGATTCAACCCTACCCATGGGTTCATGGGATTGGCCGAAACCCTAGGGGATCCTAGGGTACCCCAAAAATTCTCAAAAATTATATTTAATCTCTAAACATCATGAGAGCATATTAGAAAACATAATGAAGATTTTTAGCATCATCATGGACCCAAAAATCCTAGTGGCCGAAACCTAGGTTGGGGTTCATGCCTTCTTTTCTTTTTTTTCCCAACATAAAATCTCAAACAACTTCATATTATGCTAAAATCCAAAAGGAACTATTATACCACAGGTGAGGGAGTCTTACCTTGGTAAATCTTGATTTTTAGACCTTAAAAGAGAAGGAAATTGTAAATCCCTTAGACACTTGAACCCCCTTGCCCTTGTAGCCTTGGAAAACCTTTAGATCTTGGTGATGAGACCTTCTTGCAGAGCTTTTCCAAGGGAGAACCTCTCCTTGAGGTTTCAGCTAGGATGAGGAAGGAGGAGGAAAGAAAGTGCAATTGATGGAAGGAAGAAGGTAACTCCCAAACCCCCCTCTTTATAACCCATTAAGGAGGTAAATGAAGAGTCTCTCCATGACCCTTCATCTTCTTCTAAGCCTTAACCAATATCCACTTCATTCCCTCATAACATTCCCTTGCTAGGTGAGTTGGTTAGAGCAAGCATGGTTGTACAAGAGGTCCAAGGTTCAATCCTTGGTCCATGCACCTTATTTTTATTTTATTTTTCCTTTTATTTTCTATGATTTTTCCCAAAATTCAAAAATCATCTAAGAATTCCCCCATAATTATGTTAATATTTCTCATTAAAAGCCCTTTATATTTATATTAATTTTTACCTAAAATTCTCCAATAATTATGGTACTAAAAAGCCCATATAAGGCCCATTAGTACTTAGTTTTCTCAATTTAAATGAGAAAATATGATTTCTAGGCCACATTTTGTATTAATATTTCTAGGTCTCTCGGAAAATTATCTAGACATGCTCAATATTTCTAAGAAAATATTAAGAGAATTTTTCGGGTCGTTACAATGATTCACAATCAAAATAATTAAATAACTCACATGAAATGACGAAGCAAAGTATAAAGGCACAATAAAACATAAGGAGCTTAGGGAGAGATTATACCTTCCCAATTACCTCGTGATCTTCTACCGTATGACCCTCCCCTCTTGGACGTTGTGTGGGTGATGATCTACCAAGAACCGTGGTCACCAAGTCGATCCCTTCTCCATGTGCCAACCAATCCCTAATCAAAGGGATGTCGCCGACCACTCCAAGGAAGAAGATAATCCAAACACAAACCCTACCATTCCTCTTGCCCTCCTCCGGCTACTCCCTCACGCATCCTGGTTGCGCCCTGTGAAACAAGTTGCTCCATCATGCAATCTTAGCTGCTCCTCTTGAAGCAAACTGCATGAGCAACTTGGTTAAGCAAGTTGATCCCTCAGGCAATCTGTTTGCTCCTCTTGAAGCAAGTTACATGATCAGCTTGTTTGCCTTTGGCACCCATGTGTGAGCAACATGGCAAGTTGCTTCTCCTTGGCAAGGAGAAGTCAGCGCCGTGTGGTTTTTCTCCACTGCCGAAGGAAGCACCAGGTGGACTCTCTCCACCGCCGAAGGCAGCAGCTCAGGTGGATTCTTTCCACCCCCGAAGGAAGCAGCCAGGTGGACTCTTTCCACCGCCGAAGGCAGCAGCTCAGGTGGATTCTTTCCACCGCCGAAGGAAGCAGCTCAAGTTGCGTGAGCAACTCGAGGACTCCACCGTTGGAGATAAAAACAACCCTACTATTTTGACGCCACCACCATGCATGGAGAAGGAGATGGCAACCGCTGCTGTTCGGCGCCGCTAAGCCGAGAGGGAGAAAGGGAGGGAGAGAGAGAGAATAATTAGGGTTTTTCTTTGTGTTCCCTTGGATCAATTAATTCAACTTGGTTCCATGCCACATGGGATATATAAAGGGCTACGTTAGGGACCATGAGGAGGAGTTGGATCTGTTGGATCGAGAGAAACGATAGAGGGGGGGTGAATATCGTTAAACGCTTTTCGGATAAAAAACTAGAGCAAGTACGCAGCGGAAAAAAAATAATCGCGAACACAGGTAGTTTTACTTGGTTCGGAGCCTAGGTCGACTCCTACTCCAAGGCCCACGGTCGTTGACCATTTTCTGCGGGCAATTCTATAAGTGCGCAAAACGTTTACAGAGAGATATTACAAAAGCAGTATAGTAAACTTAAAAGTAACTCTTCTTTTACTGACGTCCGATGTGGATTGAATTTACGGAGCAACAGGACGTCATCGGCGCTTGAGTCTCGAGTCGGGAGGTTTTCGGAGCAGAGCGCGGGAGCAGAAGAGCGTGATTGCGTTGAATGAATTGAGTTGCTGAAGCCTTGGGGTCGAGGGCCTTTTTATAGCCCCTGGGGGCGCCCGGAACGTTGGGGGCTCCCCCCCACGTGTCAGCCGATCCGCTTCTGTCTCGGTCAGCTCTGATCCCTTAAAACTCAGGATCAAGCTTTGACGGGGGCGCCCGCAACGCTGGGGGCGCCTGGATTGACCGGGTCAACTATTATCCGTTGGCTTCGCTTGAGTTTGCTTCGATTGCTTGACCTGGGGGCGCCCGTGTAACACCCAATAATTTTCAGGTATTATTAGGGATTTTTCGAAATTTTTCTAGCATTTTTCGAAATTAAAATAAAAAGAAAAAAAATTAAAGGGTCGGGTGGGGATTGATCTCGCAACCACACAAGTAGCCAATCCCTAAGCAAGTCCAAGTAACCAGCTGGGCTAGGGTATCAAGCACAAAAAAGGATGAAACAAAATAATATTATAGTTGATTTATCCCGTTTCATGAAGAGGTATTTAAATTTCCACTTAAGTTGAGTTAAGACCCCATTAGGGCTTGGAGGAGGCCGCGCGAGCTGGGTGGGAGGCTGCGAAAAACAGGGAAGAAAAGGAGAGTTTTCTCCTCCTTCTTCTTCCTCTTGAAGTAGAAAACCTAGGGCTTCTTCCCTAGGGCCAAGGGTGAAGTTTTCTTGCAAAGGAAGAGGAAAAGAACCCTACGCTAGGAATTTCGAGATACTTAGTGAGTTTTCTTCAAGAAAAGAGTAAGTAAATCACTCACCTGTAATAGGAGTAGCTTCGCATGTAGTTTTCTTGTTGTAGAACCTTGATTTTGTAATCTAAGTGCATGCTTGGAGAATATTGTTTATGGTGTGATTTAAGTTTCTCAAGAATACATGTTTTTAATCATAGAACTTGAATTAGAGTAGATTTTATATGTGTGATCTAAGCATGAAAGGCTAAGTTCTTGAAAAGTCCCAAAGATGAGTTTTGGGTTAAGGGCACGCAATGTGCTCGATGAAAGTTCCAAGTGAGAAAGGTAAAGTTTTGTAGTGCAAAAAGTTATGCAAAAAGAAAGTTAGCTTGATAAATACAAGCATTATGAGTAAGAAAGTATTTTACTTTTGTAAAGTGACATATACCGGGCAAAAGAGAGGCCCACAGAAAGTTAGAAAGAAGCTATAATAGGGTGCGGTGGCTAGCTACCCCGAAACCTATTAGGGATGCGCGCATTGGTACACTGATACCATGGTACATTGTCAAGGCCTGAGAAAGTTGATTATTATTTTGAAGTATATGAGTATATGTAAGTGTTTTCAGTTTAAGCATATATTTTGTTATGTATGTTAACATGGTTGTATTATAAGCATGTTAAAGAGAAAGAGCAAAGAAGTTAGTGTTTTAAAGTATGGAAATGTATCATTAGTAAGTTTTAAAAGAAATTATGAGCATGTTAGATTTGCCAATGTTTTAATGCTAGTAAATGTTTTCAAGCATGATTGAGCATGATAAGTATGTGAAAGTTTCCATGTGTAAGTATTTCAAAGTGCATGTGTTTTGAAGCAAACATTATTTGAAAAGAGCATGTTTATCATTGATCGCATGGATTTGTGAGTTAGGATTTACTTACTAAGCAAATCGCTTATTAGTTGCATTTCCTTCTATTGCAGACAAAGGTAAAGAAAAAGTATAAGCTAGGGAGGCGAGCGGGACTTGCATTGATGTTCAGTGGCGGCGGAACCGTGGAAGAGATCGTCGGGTTAAGTCTTGTAAAACATGTGTTTTGGTGTTGTGAATTGGTAGAATGAATGACTTTGTTTAAACCTTGCATAGAGACAAAGTTGGGTACAAACTCTAGTCTAGAGTTCATATATTTTGATAGCTTATTTACTTCCTCAAAAGTCCTAATTGCAAGTTTATAAGGGTGTTTTGGGTTGCTAAAATGTTTATAAAACTAGTATAGAGTATAGAAATGGAGTTATGGCTTTGTATGTCTTGAAAGTATATGTTTTGTGGATCGTTGGAGATGGTTTTCAGGTCTGAAATGCAGGTTTTCAGGCGTACCAGTCGACTGGTTCAGAACCAGTCGACTGCCCTACCGAACTGAAAGTTTCTATTCGATGCACCAGTTGACTGCCATGAGGCCAGTCGACTGGTGCCGGGCACAGAAAGTTTCTGTGGCCGATACCAGTCGACTGGCTATTTAGCAGTCGACTGGTACTATTAAAAAGAAGTGGTATAGAGCAGCTGGTTAGTGCTTCAGTTTTACAACTAATAGGTCTAGGGGTCAAATCCTGGCCAAGCTAATAAAATGAAAGTTTTTGCTTTATTTTGGCTGATTAGTACCTTAAACATGATTATGAATTGTTAGTTCAGCAAATAGCGAAATAAGATTTTTTTTTAAATTCTCCCAGTTGGTTTAGCATTATAAGAAATCACTAATTAGTTAGTTAGTTAGTTAGTAGCGATCCGCCTTAAAGCTTAGTAAGGAAGGTGGGTCATCACAGCCCGAGAGCATGGGGGCGCCCGGGAGCACGGGGGCGCCCCGCCCATAAGCTTCCGAAGTACTCCATGTGCTTCATGTGTTTTGTGTTCACCTTGGGGGCGCCCGGGACACTCCGGGCGCCCTGGTCAGCTGCTGCCTCACTCCTTTGAGACTCTCTGAGCTGCAGACACTCGTTCCTTCGGTCCTGCATCCAGGGTTAGTCCAAAACAATACAGAGCAATATTATATTAATTTTATACAGCCTTAGCTGTCTTGGTTCTGATTTTGGGCCTCCCAAATGGAGCCCTAGGTCAAACCGACGCCTACTGTTCCCTCACCGGGGAACGCATCCTCACCTACTCCTCTCGGGAGAATGTACCTGATGCAAACCGGCTCCTCCGGTTGGACTTTTGCCTAGCGGTCCTTCGCCAGGTCTTGGATACCGAGCTGTCCTTTGCCAGGTGCCTAGCATTCCTTCGCCAGATCTTCAGTCCCAAGCTGTCCTTCGCCTGGTGCCTAGAAGCCCTTCGCTAGGTCTTCAGTACCCTGGCATTCCTTCGCCAGTGCCTAGTAGTCCTTCGCTAGGGCTTTTTTATCCTGGCATTCCTTCGCCAGTGCCTAGCAGTCCTTCTCTAGGGCTTTGCCTGCACACTTGGGTAACATGTTAGATAGACATTATACCTTAACTTTTGAACCTTTTTGCCATTATCAAAACTCAGGTTCGACTTGGGTGCTTTCTGCACCAACAATCTCCCCCTTTTTGATTTATGGCAACCCTGGTTCAAAAAGTTAAGTTAATCAGAGTAAGTAAAAAAATAAATTTTGTTCATCCCCCTGGAAGGAATCTCCCCTAGATTTTTTTAAACTTCGTGGGGTTTTTGAAAATACATTCTAAGTTTTAGGATGGATTTTTACTTAGAATAATTTTCAACAGAGATTAATTTTGGTTGTCTATTTTGTAGAATTTTTAAATTTAGAAAACTTAAGAAGGATTTTGAAAGCTTGAGTTTGAGTACTAAGGAAAATTTTGACGCCCTAAGTTTAATGTACTCAAACAAGTTTTAAAACCTTTAAGTTTTAATGTACTTAGTGAAATTTGAAAAACGTAAGTGCTTAGGTAAACATAAGTACTTAGGGAAGTTTTAAAAAACTCAAGTACTTAGAAATGTTTTGAGAAAACTTAAGTACTTAGAGAAGTTTTGAAAGACTGAAGTACTTAGAAAAATTTGAAAATTTCAGTTCAAAGTACTTAGGAAAAAAAACTTGAAAGTTTCCGTTCAAAGTACTTACAGAAAATTTTGAAAAAAATTGAGTTTTAAGTACTTAGAGTAAATTTTGAAAAATTTAGATACTTAAAAAAAACTTTTTGAATAAAGGATAGAGTTTGAAATTTTGAGAGTTGAAGAAATTCTAAAAAAAATCTCTCTCCTTTCCTATCTCTCCCCCTTTGCCATATATCAAACACAAATAATTATAGTAGAAACAGAATAAATGATTTGCATAAAGGAAAATAACTTGCATGATTTTGCTGTACTGAACCAATTCATGATGAGAATTAAACCAAATCAGTTTCATTTTCCTCTTTTAGGGACCTGTCTAACCCAATTAGCTACTTACTAACTGTTATAAACAGTAGTTTTCGCTAGGGTTAGTCAAGTTAAGTGTTCTGTTCAAGTTAGATTTTCTAAACTTGACACTTAACTTGATTACTGTGTAAGTTGTATTTAGTGCCCCAATTACTGCAGATGCACTGACTTAAAGCATCTTGAATTAAGGCAAAGACCTAAACATCTCAACCCATTCTAGGTTATCAATCAAAAAGTACCCTAAGTTGCTTGTGAGATGCTGGCTTCTAAATCTATAGGTGCATGCAGTTCTAGGGTTAGGGCCTAGGCTAAGTCCATTTTACGAAAAAGCCCTAGTTTTGAAAGGGGTAGTTTTGAAATAAAACTAAGTCGAAAAATTTGCAAGACAAAAAAAACTGATTTTGAAACAGTTTTTCAAATTCTTTTAGAAACTGATTTTTAAATAAAGCAGTAAGAAAATCAAAAATAGAGTTAACCTATTCTACTGAGCACAATCCTAACTGCCTTCTTAGTGAGCTGAACTCAGACTCAGGTAGGGTTTGGTGAATATGTCAGCTAAGTTAGATTTAGAATCTACATACTTAAGGACTATCTCACCCCTGGCTACATGGTCTCTTACAAAGTGATGTTTAACTTCTATGTGTTTAGTTCTGGAATGTTGGATTAGATTTTTAGTTAGATTAATTGAGCTTATGTTGTCAATAAAAACCTGAGTTTGGGTGTAGTTGAGCTAGAAGTCCTTAAGAGTGTGCATCATCCATAAAAGTTGTGCTACACACTCTCCTAAGGCTACATACTCAGCTTCAGTTGTGGATAGAGCTACGCAATGTTATTTTCTGCTGCACCAACTTACTAGACTATTTCCTAACAGTTGGCAGCTTCCACTTGTGCTCTTTCTATCTAGTTTACAACCAGCATAGTCAGAATCCGAATATCCTGACAAATCAAAAGTTGAAGTCCTAGGATACCAAATCCCTACATTTAGGGTGCCCTTAACATATCTTAGTATTCTTTTTAGGGATGCTAAGTGCGTTTCCTTAGCACATGCTTGGTATCTAGCACACATTCCTACAGAAAAAAGGATATCAGGTCTGCTGGCTGTAAGGTACAGTAGACTTCCTATCATACTTCTATAGAGTTTAAGGTCTACTGGTTTTCCATCAGGGTCACTATCTATTTTTACATTTGTGGCTATGGGAGTACTTATGCTTTTAGAGTTATCCATATTAAATTTCTTTATTAATTCTTTAGCATATTTGGATTGATGGACATAGTTTCCATCTCTAGTTTGTTTGATTTGTAACCCTAGAAAGAAATTTAGCTCACCAACTAAACTCATTTCAAACTCATTTTCCATTATTTTCACGAATTCTTTTAGAAAGTTTGAGTTGGTGGACCCAAAGATTATGTCATCTACGTATATTTGGGCAATAAATATATCTTTTCCTAAGGTTTTAATAAATAGGGTTGAGTCAATTTGACCTTGTTTAAATTCTTTAGAAATTAAGTAAGTTGATAGGTGTTCATACTAGGCCCTAGGTGCTTGTTTTAGTCCATATAGTGCTTTAGTAAGTTTGTAAACGTGGTCAGGTCTTTCTAAGTCCTCAAATCTGGGGGGTTGTCCTACATAGACTTCTTCTTTAATGAATCCATTTAGAAAGGCTGACTTTACATCCATTTGGTATAGTTTGAATCCTTTATGGGATGCAAAGGCTAATAACATCCTAATGGACTCAAGTCTAGCTACTGGGGCATAGGTTTCGTTATAATCTAACCCTTCTACTTGGCTGAATCCTTTCGCTACTAAACGGGCTTTATTTCTGACTATTTTTCCTTGATCATTTAACTTATTCCTGAAAACCCATTTAGTGTCAATGACGGATTTACCCTCAGGTTTAGGCACTAATTCCCAGACTTGGTTCCTCTCAAATTGGGCTAATTCTTCTTGCATAGCTATGATCCAATCAGGATCAAGTAGGGCTTCATCTATAGTCTTAGGTTCTATTTTTGATATCATTGCTATTTGACTAAGGTTTCTATAGGAGGATCTAGTCCTGACTCCTAGAATTGGATCAGCCACAATTTGATCGGTTGGGTGACTGAGTTTGGGTTTCTTGGTTCTTCTAGAACTTGGTTCAGCCTCAGGTCCGGCTGGTCGGTTTGGTTCACTATTTAATTCAACTCTTTGAGTTGGTTCAATTATTCGGTCAACAGTTGGTCCAAGAGGAAGTACGCGACGAGTTCTAGATTGGTCGGGATCGTCAATTTTGTTTGGCTTGCATTTAGTTTACAAATTGTAATTATTTTTCATATTTGTGCATGAATTTCAAACTGTAAGATGAGTTTCTCTGCCTCCGAAAATTCCAGAAAGGAGACCACTAGTGGACTCACGCTGAGTACTTAGGCCTTGCACGTACTGACCCTGGGGGGTTGGGAACCATGTAAATCCCACGTGTTAGTGTTTTTCTTTCTCGTCTTTATTTATTATTCCGCTGCGTACTAACTCTTCTAGTAGAAAGATGAGTAAACGAACGACGAGAGTTCCATGAAAAAGTTCAAGTCGATATTCACCCTCCTTCTATTGATGCCACCAATCCCACACACTGGTTCGGATCAGGTTTGACCGCTTGTAATGCGCCACATAAGCTATCAAGCACCCGAGAACCATGTCTAAAAGGGGGTTCGACCCCTCAGTTTAGATCATCAATTTTCCCATCTTTCTACTCATTCTCTATGAAGAAAAAGTGCTCAGACGAAGCTTTGTGACCAAGGAGGCTCTAGGAAGAAGTGTTCAATGCTTCGGACTTCCAGAGTTGGCCAAGTTTTTCACATTTGGATTGCATGTTACAAAGTTATACTTATTTTATTATCATTTCTTTGCTTATACTTAAACTATAAGACGGGTTTCTCCGCCTCCGTAAATTTAGGAAATGAGACCACTAGTGGGCGGACACTACCCGTAATTAGGCCTTGGACGTACTGACCTTGGGGGTTGGGAACCAAGTAAATCCCGCGAGTTATTGCTATGTGTTTTTCTTTTTTAATATTCCGCTGTGTACTAACACTTTGATAGCATGAACGAATGGCCGGACGATGAAGTTCCACGAAAAGAATACATGTCGATATTTAACCCCCCTCTGTCTACGCCATCGATCCTACAAGATTTAGGTTGGCATGTCCAATCTCCTATGCCAGAGTTTAGTTTCTTCTACTTGAGTTAGATAACACTTAACTGAGGTAGGTAGTTTTACGACATAGAAGTTATTTTTTCTAAGTCCTTTTAGGGTAACCTCTGAGTCTTGTAAGTTTCTAATTAGGCAGTTTTGGTTGGTAAAAGTGACTAAGTATCCAGTATCACAGAGTTGACTAATACTGAGTAAATTAAATTTAAAACTATCAACCAAAAGGACCTTTTTGATTGTAAAGTCGTAGCTCAGTTCAATGATACCTGAACTGATTACCTTAAGTGTAGCGTTGTTGTCAAACGTCACTGTTCCTAGGTCCTTGTATTTTAGTTTGGTGAACTTTGACTCGTCTCCAGTCATATGTCTGGAACACCTACTATCCAACATCCTCTGGTCCAATTATTTAAGTTCCTAGACATAAAGTGGTTTAGTTTAGATACAGTTTAGTAGAAGTACAGGATAGGTTATTCACGTTCACTTGCCTAATCTATCTCACCTAATTTAAGTGATCAAGCATGTTAAACCTATGCTGATTTTGTGAGACGAAGTTCAGTTTAACCATTTGATCTGATTAGCTAGATTGAACAAAAATTTTTGAAAAAGACTGAGAAAAATTTGAAAATGAATTTTTGAAAAAGATTAAGAAAATTTGAAAACGAAGTTTTGAAAAAGATTTTAAAAAATTTGAAAATGAATTTTTGAAAGAGAATTTTTGAAAAAGATTAAAATAAATTGAAAACAAATTTTTGAAAGAGATAAAGATACATTTGAAAAAAAAAATCTGTGAGGAGGAAAAATTAACAGGATTTGGGTTGATCTAACTTTATTGATCCAAACAATCTCACTCATTTCTAAGTGACAAAACAGAGATTCTTATTTGTTTTGTGAGATACTTTCAATTTTTTCTTAAAAATTAGGTTATGTCTAAGATATAATTGAACAATGAGTTAGATTCAAATTTACGAATTAATAATTTAAAAATAAATTTCAATATTTGGTATCCAGGTCTTGGCGAGGCACAGGGGCCTTCTTTGGCCTTAGCCTTATTGGATCAACAACTCATTCTTAGACAAAGCCACATAAAGAAATAGTATTTTTAAATTCCTCATTCAGAAACCTTGGTCTAACTAGTCGAAGATGTGGCGAGGTGGCTTCAGACTAAGAAGACCAAGTAGGAAACGCCTTCTCCTACTTAACTCCCTAGACGGCTTTCCTAACATACTATCAGCTCGCCCCACCTTAATACTAGGTTGTGCAAGTTTCAATCAGATTTAGTCCTTAACTAACCATTTCTAATCCTATGCATGATAATTTGCAGAAAAAAGTAAATAAACAAGCATCAAGGAAGGTATTCAATCAAAAAGATATAATCCTTGGGAATCCAATATTGATTTGGTCCGGCTTGATTAGTCAAGCTTAGTTTGGGGACCCATGCTTGGACTCGGGTACTAGGGCGATTAATTACTGAGTAGTTGGACCTAACTCGCGAATTGGATTTAAACCCAATTCCATATTGATTTAGAATAGATTTTTGTTTTCTAAGAATTATATCATGATTCTTGGAACCCAGGGTAAATTGTTCCAAAGTTGCTCTGAGTTCTTTAACTTGAGCTTTCAGGAAGGAATTCTCTTCCTCAAGTCTTTGGACTTGAGTTGAGGTTTCTTCCTGAACTTGCTCAGTCAATGGACTCGAGCTGGTCTCTTCTTTAAGGAGTTTTACCTCCTCTCAGAGAGACCTGAACGAGTCATTGGACTTAGCCAGTTTGCGAGATAAGTAGGAAATTAATTCGTGAAGATCCGATTCAGAAAAACCCGTTACCTTAAGTCGGCCTGTTTCCAACAGTGAAATGGTTACGTGCTCCGTTTCTTTGTCCGATTCGGAGTCGATGCCGATCTCATCATTAGCTGTTTAGGCGAGGAGGTTGGAGTGCGTTGGTTCATCCTCGTCCGATTCCGAAGATGACTCATCCCAGGTTGCTTGCAACACCTTATTCCTCCATTGCTTCTTTTGTTGGCGTTGGGATTCCTCACTGTTTACCCGGATTAAAATTCTATGGACAGAATTAATCCGCACAGTGACGGAAAGCTTCTCAAATGACTTACTTCATCAACCTTGCTTGGATCAATTGAGTGATCGCTTGAACAAACTAGTTGTTCAAGTAATCAAGCTCTTGATCGATCTACAACGGTTCCTTTTGATGAAGCTTCGATCGGCGGTTCTTATGTTTGATTCGGGATCCAAGAAAAGAAAAATAAATACAAGCGGAATAGAAAAACAAAGTATACCTCTTGATCTTCTATTGTATTCCTATCCTCTTCTTGGACGTCGTGTGGGCGACGATCTTCCAAGAATGAAAACCACTGAAAACCCTTCTTCTCCCACCTTCTTGTTGCGTGACCTAGCCCTCAAGGTGAAGGTGCGCCGGCCCTAGCAGGAGAGCCTCCTTGCGCCAGCCCTTCTTGCTTCCTTGGGTCGCACGCCCAAGCCAAGGAGAGAAGAATAGAGAAGAAGATGAAAGAATTCTCTCCCTTTTCCCTTAAACCCTAGCCGCGCCCCACCTCCTTTGTTGTCGGTGCCGCACGCCCAAGATGGAGAGAGAGAGAGAGAGAGGGAGAGAATAATTAGCTTAAGGTTTTATCATGATGGCTTAAGAGGGTATCTATAGGCTACAATAGGGACCAAAAGGAAGAGTTGGTTATGGTCTCCTAACAGATCTTCAACCCGATCCATTAATAATAACCCGATCTACTAAAGGGTTATTATTGAGCCATATTTAAAATATGAGCTCCTTCTTATTATGTATATATTATCTCCTCGTGTTTAAGATATCGTATGTCCATTAATTAATTAAATTACTGGCAATTTAATTAATTAACATATAATTCTAAGAGTAGTACCACTCAACTTCATTATCATGTCGGAGCAAGTCCACCTGCAGGATTTACATGATAATCCTTATGAGCTCCTCAAGGGAACATCATCAGCCTAAATAATTAGGACACGATTTCCTTCTATAATCAACGGCACACCATATAAATAATATTATTTTCTAATTTACCAAGCCTATTGACTTAACGAATAAATCTCGCCCTTTGGTAAATTAAACAAATAAATACTAAGTATATGTGATCGTTATTATATCAGGATTTAGAGCATGTACATCCATAATAACAGAGGTTTTGTTCGATTATATAGTTAGTATAAATCGATCAACCTCAAAAAAGTCCTGCTCAATACGCACAAAGTGCACTAGTGTAATTCTATAGTCAAGATAGACTAATACCAAATTACACTACAACCGTTCTAATAGTTTGTCCAAATCCATCTTGGTTGTGAGCTAGTACTTATACATTGCAAGGAACTAATAACATGATCTTCTATATGACACCACACACCATGTTATCTACAATATGAAGTAATTGACAATTGCATACATATAATAAATATAAAAATGCAAACACATGACCATTATGATTCTTATTCCAAAATAGATGTTCATACAAAAGCTAGGCTTATAGTATACATCCCAAGGTATACTTGGATTAGATCATAAACCATTTAGCATGCAACTCAAGTAGTAAGCTATAAAACAACTCAATCTTATACTCTTTGCGAAAATAATAAAATTAACATAAAGCAAGTCTCATCCCAAGGTCTCACTCCACGTTTCCGCCGCCAATGACACCAATCATCCACCCATTAGCCTCCTTGACTTATATCCTTTCTTTACCTTTATCTACAGTAAAATGATGCAAACTATAATCAAATTGCTTAGTAAATAGATCCTAATCTCACAAAACATGCAATCAATATTAAAACATGCTCTTAGTCAAAGAATGCTTGCTTTAAGAACAAATGGAACTAGAAATGTCATGCTTAACATGAATATGCTTATGAATACACTTGTAAGAAATGCTTGCATTTGAAATCCTTGCTTGAAATGAATAAAGCGTAACATGCTCATTTGAAAACTTGTATACTCTTATACTTCAAAATAAATAAACATCCTGTTGTTGGGCCCGACATAGTACCAATGTGCGCATCCCTAATAGGTTTTGGGGTAGCTAGCCACCGAACCCTACTAGAGCGTCTCTACTAGGCTCGCCTAAATATTTGTGGGTCTTGGCCTGGTACATGCCACTTTAAAATGTAATATATTTAAATCTTGTAATGCTTGTACTTAAAATGCATAAACTTAGCACATATCTTGCACATAGAAAGTAATGTTCCCAAAACTTATTTTGGAACACATCAAGACCTTGGTCTTGTACTTTCATCAATGCACCTTGCATGCCTTAATCCCAGAACTCGTTCTAGAGCTTAGTAAGACCTCAATCTTACACTGTACTTTCATCGTGCACCTTGCGTGCCCTAATCCCAAAACTCATTTTGGGGCAAATCAAGACCTTGGTCTTGCTATACTCAGATCACACACACAAAAGGCTTAAAATCAAGTTTTACGACAACTAAAATCATACGAGTACTACTTTTACTACAGGTGAGTGATCTACTTACATGGTGCTTACTAAACTCACTAGTACCGAGCGTTAGATCTAATGCGGAACTATCTTCGGGATCTAACCCTTCGTCCACGTCCTTCGCGCAATTCACTAACTCTTTGGCACTAGGAGAGAACCCCTAATTTTTCTTACTCAAGAATTCAAGAGGAAGAAGAAGAAAATGAGGAGATGTCTAATTTCCTCTTCTTTCTCTTCCCTTATATACTAGTGGAAGTTGAAGCAACTTCCATGAATAGGTGCTTACTTGCACTTATCTTAAATGGTTTCCATATCCCAATGTGATGCTTTACCGCCACCTAATGGAAACATTAACAAATGCTAAACTAAGGGTCTTTGGTTTGAGCCTCGGCTCCAACCCTTTTTCCTCTACAAAACAAATTTTTAATTTCTTTTTATTTTAGAAAAATTCTGGAAAATTTTCGGGCGTTACAATCCTCCCTACCTTATAAAAAGTTCACCCTCGAACTTAGAATAGCTCCGAATACTTTTGCCTCATGCTATCTTTTGTTTCCCAAGTTGCTTACTCAAACTTCTGGTTTAGTCATAGAACCTTTACTAAGGGTACCTCTTTGTTCCTCAGTTTCTTGACTGCCCGATCTATTATCTGAATAGGTCGACTTTCATAACTGAGATCTTCTTGAAGTTGTACCATCTATGGCTTAATCAGTTGGTTGGCATCGGGAACATGTTTCTTCAGTATTGAGACATGAAACACATTATGAATAGTTGACATCTCTGGAGGTAGCACTAACTCGTAAGCTACTTTGCCAACTCTTTTCGTTACTAGGTAAAGTCCTATGTAATGAGGACTTAGCTTGCCATTTTTGCCGAATCTCATTACGCCTTTCATGGGAGCTACTTTGAGGAAAACTGTATCCCCAACATCGAACTCCAGTGGTCTACGATGCACATCGGCATAACTCTTTTGCCTACTCTGAGCAGTTTCTATTCTTTGGCGGATGCTCATTATAGCTTCTGTGGTATCATTAATAAGGTTAGTCTGATACCCCATTTCTTTCTTCTCACTACTTTCGTACCAACAGATAGGAGATCTGCACCTTCTACCATAAAGAGCTTCATAAGGCGTCATACCAATAGTAGCTTGGTAACTGTTATTGTAGGTGAACTCAGCTAAACATAAATACTTGCACCAACTTCTCTTGAAATCTAATGCACAAGCTCTGAGCATATCTTCTAAAACTTGATTTACTCATTCTGTCTGCCCATCAGTCTGAGGATGGAAAGCTGTGCTAAATCTCGATTGGTGCCCAGTGCTGTCTGCACACACTCTCAAAAATGCAAAGTGAAACGACCATCTCTATCGGAGATAATGGTCTTCAGAACTCTGTGCAGTCGGATCACTTCCTGTACATATAACTGAGCTAATCTTTCTATTGAGTAAGACACATTAATTGCCAAGAAGTGTGTAGACTTGGTCAATCTGTCTACAATTACCCACATAACATCATAGCTATTTGTTGTCTTCGGTAGACCAACAATGAAGTCCATGGATATATCTTCCCATTTCCACTCTGAAATCTGTATGGGCTGTAGGACTCCTCCTGACCTCTAGTGTTCTGCTTTAACTCTTTGACATGTCAAGCAGGTACTGACATATTGATAATTAACAACTTGGTGGTTAATTTTTGTGCCATTAGTGGGAAATTTGGGGCTCTAGGTGTGTAATTGCTTATTAAATGATGCATAATTGTTAATAGGGTGCATTTTCATTGGTTAATTAATTTTCCTATATTTTTACACTCATATTTCATTCTATTTGATTTTTGGACAGCTTGTGCATCAAAGGATCAAAAGGACACATCATGGGCCAAGATGGATCCATAAAGAACAACATCATATTATAAATTCATTCTGTTGGAGCCCTGATCGGTCTCCAATCCGATCAGGGAAGGTCTGATCGGTCCAGTGACCGATCAGAAGGAGATGACATAGAAGAACTCAGAATTGCAGCTACTGATAAGATCTTGATCGATCTCCAGACCGATCAGGGAGGTGCCTGATCGGTCCTCAGACCGATCAGGGAGCACTCAGACCGATCAGTAGCTGTCCATAGCAATCGAAAGAGCTTGTACATCACAACCCTCCACTTGGATCTAGCACTAAAATTGATGGAAATTTCTGCAAGCGATCTCGGACACTCATCAAGGGAAATCAAGGGTGGAGAGAAGAGCTAGAAAAGGAAGCTAGGGCAGCCAAGGGAGGGGTATCACGCAATCATCCACATAACCAATGCAAGGAAGGAGCTATGGAGGAAGGAGGCTACTGTTCGATCAGTTCCTCTGGGGATTAGCAGCTGGGACAAGCTCGATTCTTCAACTCCACAACCCATTCCATCTCCCAATCTGGCTTGGAAGTGATCAGCTTCATCGGAGCAGAGATTTCCTCCACCAGACACAATTTTCAGCCTTCTTTTGCTTGTTTCTTCCTGTTTACTTGATGTAGAACACAATCTGCATTTCTCTTTCAATCAATTTCAAATTTCTGCTCATTTTCCAGCTTAGAACTGTAATTTCCAGCTTAGAACTGAATTTTCTAGCGTAGTATCAAAGTTTCCAGCTTAGTTCCTAGATTTACAGCTTATCTTTTTGCAGAATTTGTCCATGTTTTCAACTTGTTATTACTTGAATGCAAGGTGTTTGTTTAATTGCTCCTATCAAACATGTGCTTGAGTATGAAATGGCTTGCTTTCTAGTTAGGAGTTCTAGATGAATCCTTGCTGAAATTTCCTGGTTTTGAGTGTTCTTTTGCTGTCCTCTACTATTAGTTAGCTTAATACTTCAAATCCGAGTAGTTAAGGCTATTAGGTAGAAGTTAGTAACTAAGTTTAATTGCTTTGTAATCCTCAAAACCCAAGAAAACATGTTTTGTTTAGCTAGCTTTCATTTTTCTGAATTTTTTTGTTTCCTATAGACCGAAGAAGGGCATGAATCATATTGAGTCCTTGAGAGACGATTCGGGTTCAACTATTACTACATAATTGCTTGAAACGAGAAAATTAATTAAAACTGTAGCGCGACTAAACCAATTATCACATATTTAGCTACATCACTTTTCATTCCAGACAACCAAAATCTTCTTTTCAAATCCTGGTACATTTTGGTAGAACCAGGATGCATAGAGTAGGGAGTTCTATGGGCTTCTTCAAGAATTTTCTTTCTCAGTTCTTTATTGTTGGGGACACTTAGACGGTCACCATAATAGAGTATCCCACTATCAGATACTCTAAATTCTTTACTTTCTCCTTCTTGTATCTCTTGCTTGATCTTTTGAATATCAGAATCTTGATCTTGCTTTTTCTGTATATCCTCAAGCAGAGTTGACTCTAGTGTCAATACTGAGAGTTGCTCATATATGATCTCAACTCCATAATCTACTATCTGTTTCTGCAGTGGTGGTGACTGATAATTACCATTTTGTTAATCAATTTAGGCTCTCAAATCCATGTTTTGATCTCTTTTTATATGCTTAGGTTTGCATTTATACTAGTTTCCATGAATTTTTGCTATTTTGGCTTTGGATGCAATTCTTTCTATATTTGAGATATTTTGGCATTAAAATTTGAATGTTATTTTGTAGGCTTCGAATGATCATGGACCTAGATCAGATTGGATCAAACTTGAGCTAAGACTTGGCTTTAATCAAGATGATTAAGAGATGGATAAATTTGGGTCGTCCAATCAAGAAATGGGGAGATCTGAGTCATCCATTATCTTCTGACCAATCCGAGATCAAGATAGACTTAATCAAGACCATAGATCAAGATCTGAAGTTTTGGTCCAAATCAAAAGTCATCTAGCCGTTAGATCAAGCTCGAGAGGAGTTTAAGCCATCCGTTCAAAAGGAAGGGTAATCTGAGCCATCCGTTGTAGATCTGATCGATCCAAGTTGAGGAGAAGCAGATCTTGACCATTGATGGAGATCTGGAAAGTTTGGATTCAATCCGAGATGATCTGACCGTTGGATGAAGCGAGGATGATCACAACCGTTCAATTTCATATGGAATTAATTAAAACAGAAACTTCCCTCCCGAGCTCAGTGTCGTCGCAGGTCGCAAATTCTGCTCCTGTTCTTCGAGTTCTTCATCGTTTTCTTCTCCGATCGTGTGAGGCCACATCAGATCTGTTTGTTTTCAAGTTATCAAATCATCAAGATCAATTCTCTGTTAAGTTTGCATCCAATTCTCGTAGCTGAAGTGGGCTCGGGTGAGGGTTTCGCCGGAGTTCTGTTCCCACTGTCGATTCCATTCGATCGCTGTTGTCTTCATCAAGCAGAGCAATCAGAGCATTTGGAGGGGTTCTCTGAGGGTTACTGAGAGTTTCTGAGCTCGATCGCCATCCAGCGATCGAGAAAGGAGAAGATCGTGGGAGATTTCAGCCACTGATCGGTGTCTGTGATCGGACAGAGACGCTTCTGATCGGTCTCCAATCCGATTAGGAGGAGTCCTGATCGGTCCCGTGACCGACCAGGAAGACCAATTCACACCAAAACCATTGCAAACTGATCAAGGGAGTTGTTCTTCGCTGGTTTTCGAGCTAGAGGGTTTCTAGCTCAGCTTTTGTGTGACGGCAAGAGGAAAGCTTGGCAAGGGACTGGTTTGATGTTCAATTTAAGATAATTTTGGTTCTAAACACTTATTTCATCAAGTTGCTTTAGTTTGCTACACTTCAAGTCAAGTTTCTTAAGCATTGTTTTGTTCTAGCTTTCACATTTCTGCAATTAGTTCCCTGTATTCAAGTTTAATTCTTAAGTTTCAATTCCATAGTTTTGAATTTAATTGCTTAGTTTCCAAATAGGGTTAAGTGTAGTTTCCGTAATTTCCTAATTAGTTTTTGCATTAGCTGAGTTCAATCTGTTTCAACTGTTATTTCATTCATATTCGCAAACAAACCCCCATCTTATTTAAAAACCCAAAACATAAAATGACGAATTCATGCTTGAGTTAAACAAATCTTAACTAGTCCTTGGAAAAATATGACTTGAGGCCCCTATACTACACTTAGTTTTGTGAGCTAAGGGTTTTCAACTTATAAATTCAAATTTGAGGCTCATTCGTGACACTGATTGTAGGCCCATCAGTGACAATGATGACAGGGACATCAAAGTTGCGCAAGTCTTTCTACTTAACGCATCAGCCACTTTATTCGCTTTACCAGGGTGGTAGAGGATTTCACAGTCATAATCTTTGACTAACTCCAGCCACCTTCGCTATCTCATATTTAGGTCCTTCTGAGTGAAGAAATATCTCAGACTTTGGTGATCTATGTAAATCTTGCACTGGACTCCGTACAGATAATGTCTCCACATTTTGAGAGTGAAGACTACCGCTGCTAACTCAAGATCATGAATAGGGTAATTCTTTTCATAATCCTTGAGTTGCCTGGAAGCATAAGCAATGACATTGCCTTCTTGCATGAGTACAGCTCCAAGTCCCTACTTTGATGCATCACTGTATATATCGAAGCTTCTGTCAGTTTCGGGAACTGTAAGAATGGGAGCAGTTGTCAATCTTTTCTTCTGCTCAATAAAACTCTACCCACAATCTTCAGTCCACTCATATTTCTTATTCTTTCTGGTAAGGCTTGTTAGTGGAGAAGCTATCTTTGAAAAGTCCTCCACGAATCTTCTGTAATACCCTACTAAACCCAGAATGCTTCTGATCTCACTGACATTCTTTGGTCGACCCCAGTTACTAATTGCTTCAATCTTTGCTAGGTCTACCATTATACCTTCCTTGGAAATGATGTGACCTAGAAAAGCCACTTGGTCAAGCTAGGATTCACACTTTGAAAATTTGGCATACAATTTCTTCTGTTGTAAGGTCTTCAACACTACCCTCAGATGTTCGTTATGTTCTTCCTGAGACTTTGAATAAACTAGGATATCATCAATGAATACTATGACGAACTTATCAAGAAACTACTTGAATACTCGATTTATTAGATCCATGAATGTTGCAGGGGTGTTTGTCACTCCAAAGAGCATGGCTACAAACTCATATTGTCCATATCATGTTCGGAAAGCAGTTCTCGGCACATCACTCTCCTTGACTTTGAGTTGATGGTACCCTGACCGCAAATCTATTTTGGAAAACACTGCTGCCCCTTTCAACTGATCAAACAAAATATCTATCCTTGGCAAAGGATATCTGTTCATGTTGGTCACCTTATTCAGAGCTCGATAATCTATGCACATTTGCATAGATTCATCTTTCTTCTTGATGAACAACACGGGAGCTCCCCAAGGTGAATGACTAGGGTGGATGAAACTGTTAAATCGTGACAAGCAAGCTAGGGGGGCGAATATCTTTTCTCGATTTCTACCTACGATGTTAGCATGCGTAAGCGGAAACAATAACAATAAGAACAACCAAACACTAACACGTTACCGTTTACGTGGTTCGGAGATGACGCTCCTACTCTATGACAGTCCATAAGGTGGATGATCCCTCAATCCTTCGGTGGATCACTCCCAGGATGCCCTCCGGCTAGCTCGTGTAGCTCCTTGTGGGTGGATAAACCTCGCCACAATCCCATCTGCACCTCTGAGCTCTTAGACTACTATTTGGCCTTTAACCAAAGCCAAATTCGTCAAAGCTCCCAGCCAAAATGAATCCCTATTAAATAGAGCTCACTCTTGTTTTGGCCACCACCAGTCGACTGCCCCCACTCAAATCTGACCATTGGAAGCCCCAACGTTCGAATTCTGGCTGCTACCAGTCGACTGCCCCCGTAGTCGACTGATCTTTCTGCCACTCTTATCAGTCGACTGCCTGGGACCTAGTCGACTACCACCTAGGTTTTTCCCTTCTCGAGTACAATTCTCTGAGCACTCGACCCCTAGGATTTTCCCGAGTACATTCCATCAGCACTCGTACCCTCACAACTCAGCTGACTCTTCACCAGCAGCCTCGACTGTTGCCTTCGCGCCCTTCTTCATCTTTGGCTCCCGTCCCTTGAATGCGCACACAAGCCTTCATCTTGCCTCCATGCCATCCTTCACGTATGCCTCGAAGTCCGTGCCCCTCGGTTCATCGTCCTTACTATCCATTGTCCCTTGGGTGAACACAAGCCCACGGCTTGCCTCCATCCCACCCTTCACCGTACCTGAAGTCGTCCAGCTAAGTCAATATGTGTAACCTGCAAACCTGCACACTCACATACACATATTAGAACACAAGGATAAACCTAACTTAAACCCTTTGCCCAAACATTTAAACACATGGTCACTCCGGACCATATATTGCCCCAATAATCTCCCCCTTTTTGATGTTTGGCAATACGTTTAAGTTAGGGAAAACAAATAACAAAACACAATGCTAATAACCATTTGGACTTACGTTGCCAAGGCTCCTCCTTGGACTTACACCGCCAATGCATATGCAATGCAACCATGCATGGATCCTATCCCAAGGCATCCCCACACCTAACCTCCCCAAGTTAGAAATTTAAAAAACCAAAATCAACTTTTTAAAACCTTTCCAAGGCTCCCCCTACATTGGACTTACAAAGGCTTTTTAAGAACCTCTCCAAGGTTCCCCTTACGCCAAGAATGGAGCACCCATGCTCCCCCTTTACCTAAGCTCCCCCTAAACCTAGAGTTTCTCGCAAAGGCGTGTTTGGTTTCCCAAATTAAACCCAACACTTCTCCTCCTTTGTCATACATCAAAATACTCCAACAATTTCTCTCCTATTTGACTCTTTAACACCTGAATGATTATAAACACAATGTACTAACCCTGTACGCCCGTCTTTTTTTTTCTCCACACCTTACGGTGGCCAAAAGACGACGTTACGCTAACATACATCTAGGCACATGAATATCATAATGCAGCGGAATAATTAAAACCTTTATACATGCACCTAACATTTGTACCTTGTGAACATGCTTTCAACCTATCATTCCTAAACATATTAGCACATTAACATCATCCATAACATCATGATATAAAAATCACATAAAGCAGCCTTAAGCAACATAGGTAGTCGGTTATTCTTCAAACGTAACTATCATAAGTATAGCATGTAACTTAAGCAAACAGTGCCAAACATAAGCCATGGGATAAAATATAAATATGAGAGACTTTTTCCTTGCCATGTCACTACCACACACATACTCTTGCCCCTCCTGCTGCTTCCCTTAACATCCTCTTGCTTGATCTGCGGTATAAGCCAATAAAACTATAAGCACATAGGCTTAGTAAGACCCTTCCCTACCCACTAAAACCATACGTCACATAAAATATAAACATAGGAAACTTTATCATAACATGATTCTTAACATAAAGTGTAAACACAATAATCATTCGACAGGTCATGATTCTTAATCATAAACCATAAACATAATAAACATAATTCCCACTCATAACCAGGAACATGATAAACATGGTTCTTAATCATAAACACGAACATAATAAACATGGTTCTTAATCATAAGACATGAACATAATAAACATGATTCTTAATCATAAGACATGAACATAATAAACATGATTCTTAATCATAAACATGAACATAACGAACATGGATCTTAATCATAAAACATAAACATGATAAACATGGTTCTTAATCATAAACATGAACATAACAAACATGGTTCTTAATCATAAAACATAAACATAATTAACCATTTAGCATGGCATAATTCTTAGCCTAAACCATAAACATTCATAGTATAAACCATAAACATAATAGGCATTCCTTAACATGGATGCATAATATGGATGGATGCATGAGTCAAATGCACATAACATATGGAAGCTTATTTGAAAAACATACTTATAAATACTTAAACATAATCATCACATCATGGGGCCCTGACTTGTACCACATTCATACATCTTATGCACGCATCCCTAAATAAATACGAGATAGCTAATCTCGACCTACTAGGGTAAGGATAGCTTCATCGGTAGTCCCAGAATCATGGACAGCTTCATCGGTAGTCCAGAACCGTGGACAGCTTCATCGGTAGTCCAGAATCGTGGACAACTTCATCGGTAGTCCAGAACCGTGGACCTTACTTAGGTCCGGTACAAGCTCATTCATAAAGTAAAATAATTTCACATGCTTCTTCATTCATAAAACATACATGGCATAATCATTCATTCTTAATTGCTTAACATCATCGTTAGACCTTGAAGGCATGAACCTTATCTTCATTCATCATTTTCATTCCATATCATCATTATGCCTCGAAGGCATGAACTTTATTTCATTCATCATTTACATTCCATATCATCATTATGCCTCGAAGGCATGAACTTTATTTCATTCATCATTTTCATTCATACAACATGACATACATACGTATCATTCGTAAAGCATGACATACATACATATCATTCATAAAGCATGACACACATACATAATTAGCATCTTAATTCGTAAGGCATGCATGATCATGGTACATAGGTAAACATGCATAGATCATTTCATACATGATACATATTCCCTAGGTTCATGGCACATGGTCTAAACATTCATGAATAAACATAGCACATGACCTAACATACAAAGTCATGATATATCATACATGAAGATAGGGTTTTAGGTCACATAAAAATTCTCACAACATGCTTAATCATCTACATACATCCTAGTAAACCATAAACAAGTATCTTTGAAAACTTAACCCAACCCAAACCCTAACTTATGGTCTTGGCCAAAAGTTCCAAGGAGGAGGCTCCATCATTCAATCAACCTAAAAGGTTCCATGAGTAAAAGAAAAACACATACATTACATATAAAGCCATAGGGAGCCATTAAACCCCATAATTGGAGCTAACCCTAATTTCCTTGCCCTAGAAATGTTCTTGGCCAAAACCCTAAAGGCCATAAATCCATAGGAAAAATTCATATAGCCCACACATAATATCCATTAGGTCATATAGGAACCATATAAACATGCTTGAAGGGTTAGATCAAATTCCCATCATGGTATAGGGGTGGTGGCCGAAACTTTTGGGAGTCACAAATTCATGGAAAATTCATATAGCATATCATTCATACTTTATTCATCATGGAAAAATATTGGGAAACATTAGTGAAGCTTTAACATCATCCTAAGCCCTAGATCTTACCTTGACCGAAGCCCTTAAAAAGCCCTAGCCCTAGTTTTCTTCACATAGAATCCAAACAAATTCTTATATCATGAAAACAACTTGAAAACCATTATACCACAGGTGAGGGGGTCTTACCTTGGGTTATCTTGATTATCACCTTGAATAGAGAAGCTAAAAGAAATTTCCTTGACCTTAGACTACCCCTATCCCTTGTAGCCTTGTAGAAAGCCCTTAGATGTTGAAGAAGAGGTCTCCTTGTGAAACTTTTCCAAAGGAAAACCCACCTTGTAGGTTTCGGCTAGGAGGAGAAAGAAGAAGAGAAGAAGGCTTGGTGGTGGAAGAAGGCAATTAACTTAAGTGTTAAGTTGTCTCTTCCTTTTCCCCCTCTTATATACTAGATGAAGGAGGCAAATGAAGAGACATGGTGCAATGACTCTTCACTTCCTTTAGCCTCAACTAAAATTCCTTCCCTTTTCCACTAGCACTCCCTTGCTAGGTGAATTGGTTAGTACATGCATGATAGTATACTAGGTCCAAGGTTCAATCCTTGATGCATGCACTTTATTTTTTTTTTATTTTGATTTTATTATTATTTTTTATTATTTTCGGAAATTCCCCCCTAAGACCCACCCATAATCATGCTAATATTCCTAATTAAAATCCATTTCTATTTATATTAAATTCTACCCAGAATCCACTAATAACCATGGTACTAGAAAAACCCATGTAAGACCCCTTAGTACTTAGCTTCTCAATTTATATGGGAAAATCATGGATAATTAGGCTATAGTTCATACTAGTATTTCTAAGTTCCTCGAAAACTATCTAGACATGATCAATATTTTAAAGAAAATATTGAGAGAATTTTTCGGGTCGTTACAATCCCCCATACCTCGTGAAAGTTCGTCCTCGAACTTAGAATAGCTCCGGGTACTTGCGTCTCATCTCGTCCTCGCGTTCCCAGGTAGCTTCCTCGAACCGTTGACTTTGCCATAGGACCTTGACTAATGGTACCTCCTTGTTCCTTAGCTTTTTGACTTCCCGATCCTAGATCTGGATACGTCGACTTTCATAACTTAGGTCCCCCTGAATCTGTACTGCCTGCGGCTCGATCACTCGTTCTCTGTTTGGATACACTTCTTGAGCATCGACACATGGAACACGTTATGGATAGCTGACATCTCTTGAGGCAGCTCTATCTCATATGCCACCTGACCGACTCTTTTCAGGATCAGGTACGATCCCACATAACGCGGACTTAGTTTTCCTTTCTTCCCAAATCTCGTCACCCCTTTCATAGGAGCCACTTTGAGGAACACCAAATCTACAACATTAAATTCTAGTGGTCTACGTCGAACATCCGCATAACTCTTCTGCCGGCTCTGAGCAGCTTCTATCCGTTGTCGGATGTTCTGTACAGCTCGGGTGGTGTCGTCGATAAGATCCGTTGTGAGCCCCATTTCCTTCTTTTCACCACTTTCGTACCAATAGATCGGAGGCCTACATCTCCTCAGCTAAGCATAGAAATTTGCACCAACTGCCTTTAAAGTCCAATGCACAAGCCCTGAGCATGTCTTCTAAAATCTGATTTACTCTCTCTGTTTGTCCATCTGTCTGGGGATGGAAAGCTGTGCTGAACTGAAGTCTGGTGCCTAGGGCGTCCTGAACACACTTCCAAAAATGGGAGGTGAATCGCCCATCTCTGTCAGACACGATCGACTTCGGAACTCCGTGAAGCCTGATTACTTCTCTCACGTACAGCTGTGCTAACTGCTCTACCGAATGCGATAACTTGATGGCTAGGAAGTGGGCAGACTTGGTCAACCTGTCCACTATCACCCAAATTGCATCATGTCCATGGGTGGTTCTTGGAAGACCTGTGATAAAGTCCATGGATATTTCTTCCCACTTCCACTCTGGAATGGGAAGTGGCTGTAGAACTCCTCCTGGTCTCTGGTGCTCTGCTTTGACTCTCTGGCAGGTCAAGCAGGTACTGATATATCTGGCCACGTCTCGCTTGAGTCCAGACCACCAGAATCCTTTCTTTAAATCTTGATACATCTTGTAGAACCAGGATGCATAGAGTACGGGGTACTGTGGGCTTCTTCTAAAATATTCTTCTTAGTTCCTCATCATTGGGGACGCAAAGGCGGTCTCCAAAATAGAGGATGCCACTATCTGATACTCGAAACTCTGAATTTTCTGCCTCTTGGATCCCCTGCTTGATCTTCTGGATCTCTGGGTCTTGATCTTGCTTTTCTTGTATATCTTTAAGCAGGGTTGACTCTAGGGTCAATGCAGAAAATTGCCCAACTATTACTTCGACTCCAAAATCTTTTATTTCTTTCTGAAGTGGTAGAGACAGTGATGATAGGGACATCAGTGCTGCACAGGATTTTCTGCTCAGTGCATCTGCCACTTTATTAGCTTTACCTGGGTGGTAGAGGATTTCACAGTCATAATCTTTGACCAACTCTAGCCACCTGCGCTGCCTCATATTCAGGTCCTTCTGAGTGAAGAAGTACTTCAAACTCTGATGGTCTGTGAAGATCCTGCACTGCACTCCATACAGGTAGTGTCTCCAAAGCTTCAGTGCAAAAACCACAGCTGCTAGCTCAAGGTCGTGGGTAGGGTAATTCTTCTCATAGTCCTTGAGCTGTCTGGAGGCATATGCTATTACTTTACCATCTTGCATGAGGACAGCTCCAAGGCCCATCTTGGATGCATCACTGTAGATGTCAAAGGCCTTGTCACTCTCTGGAACAGTCAGGATGGGAGCACTGGTCAATCTCTTCTTCAGCTCTAGAAAACTGTGCTCGCATTTATCTGACCATTCAAACTTCTTGTTCTTTCTGGTCAAGGCTGTGAGTGGAGAGGCTATCCTGGAAAAGTCCTCCACAAATTTTCTGTAATATCCTGCCAGGCCTAAGAAGCTTCTGATCTCACTGGCATTCTTGGGTCTACACCAGTTGCTGACTGCTTCTATCTTGGCTGGATCAACTTGAATGCCTTCTTTGGATACAATGTGACCTAGGAAAGTCACCTGATCTAGCCAAAACTCACACTTTGAGAATTTTGCATAAAGCTTCTCCTGCTGAAGGATCTGCAGCACTATCCTCAAGTGTGTAGCATGGTCCTCTGGAGTCTGTGAGTATATGAGAATATCATCAATAAATACAATGACGAATTTATCGAGATACTCCCTGAAGATGTGGTTCATCAGCTCCATGAAGACTGCTGGAGCATTGGTTACTCCAAAAGGCATTACTACAAATTCGTAGTGGCCGTATCTTGTCCTGAAGGCCGTCCTGGGGATGTCACTTTCTTTAACCTTTAGCTGATGATACCCAGAACGCAGATCTATCTTCGAGAACACTGTAGCCCCTTTGAGTTGATCAAATAAATCATCTATTCTAGGAAGGGGGTACTTGTTCTTGATGGTCACCTTGTTCAGAGCTCTGTAGTCTATGCACAGACGCATAGACCCATCCTTCTTCTTGAGTTCTTTCTTTGCTTCTGAGTCCACTACGTGTGCAAGAAAACCAGCACACCCTTGCTCTAGCATCTGGTGGGCTGCCAAGGCTGAGAGGAATTTCTGAGTCTTCCTCTTTGGGGCTCCTTGAAACTCGAATGGTGGTTCTCCTTCTGGGCCGAAACCACCTTCCTTCTACGGCAGTCCACTGAAGCACTGTACTTACTGAGGAAATCCATCCCTAAAATGACTTCATAATCCTTCATCTCCAGGACTGTCAAGTCACTATAGAGCTCTCGGTTGGAAATCCAGATTGGTACTGCCCTTAGCCTCTGAGTAGAGGCCATTACTTCCCCTGACGGTAAGGTTGTTAAGAACTTCATCGTTCAACCTTTCTGGTGGCCTTTATACTGTTTAAGTAGTGCTCAGTGGTCAAAGCACCACTTATTAGTTCTTCGGAGGTTTGTGGCCTCTTAACACTGCTAGCCCTCTCTAACGCTATCTCAGGCCTTAACATCTTGAGCATTAGCATAACCATCTCTTTTCCTGTGCTAACTAGCTCTGGGCACAGATGAGCTAGCCGCTTAAACATCTTCACTGCTTCATCCACGGATAGTTCTCCTTGTCTGAACTCCGTGAATTCCTCGTAGTGCTTGTTGGTAACCGCATGTGGAAGACTCCTCATAGAACTCTTGCTCGAAATCTGTCCAGCTCATCTGGTTGACTATCCTCTTACTCTTGACTCGCTCCCCACATACGAGCATCTCCAGTTAGGCAGAAGGAGGCACATTTGACCTTCTCGACTTCTGGCCAGTCAAGAAGCTCCATTGTGCTCTCTAAAGTCTTGACCAGCCTGGATCCGGCTCAGTCTCTGAGAAGCTTTCCTCTAGCTTGCTCTCGTCTGGGCTTTCAGCCTCTGCCACTACGAATGCTTCTTGTCTTCGGTTCACGCAGGGGTCTCCTGTGTGACTGGTGAAACTTCAGCCACCACTGGGGTTCCACTCCTGCTGTGGGTGGTGTAGGGGGCACTGGGTGCTGATTTGCCATCAGTGTGGCGATGGTCTTCTGTTGTTCTGTAATCTGAGCTTGCATTTGAGCAATGACTGCCATCAGGTTTGGCTGTTCTGTGCCAGGCTCATTGTTATCTTGAACTGGAGTTCTGTTATTAGCATTAGGAGCTCGGCCTCTTCTTGCCATCTAATAATGCATAAGGGAACAAGAAATCACTACTACTCTCTAGGTATAAACTTGTCTTCTTACTTAGTATCTAATGTCCATTCTAGGGATTAAACATGATTCCGTGATACTAAGGGATTAAACATGCTTCCTTGTTCTATGCACATGTGAGTAGTACTTAAGCATTTCTCTATACTGCAATTAAATAAAGGAGCAATAGAAAAACTGAAACTTAAAGCTTTCTTACTTGAAGACGGCAAGGTTGATGCTGATGTGTGTGTGATGCTGGAGAATGGGAACTGCTCTGATACCAACTGTAGCGACCCGCCTTCTTCTGCCTTAGACGGATCGTTACTTTTCTCTACTTCTCAACTCTTATACATGACTAAAGAAAATGCGGAAATCTTTTTTTTTTCTTTTAAATTCTCTAACAATTATATTCTAACTTAAGAATCATGCATGATACCATATCACACTTTCCTTCTCAAAACTCGTAGTGATACTTATTGAAACAGCCTCACCCAACTCAAACTGCCGTACCAGTCGACTGGTGACGTAGCAGTCGACTGGTACGCCTGTAATCAGTTTTACAGGTTTCGGCCTTGCTTCAAGTCCACCATTCATTCATTTCGAGCCATATCAAACTATGACACCATTTCTATACTCTATATCAGTTTCCTAAACAATTTAGCCAATCAAACGAATCCATAAACTTGAATTTAGGACTTTTATGGAAGAAAATAAACTAAACAAGTTTATATAAACTTTAACAATAGAGTTTGTACCAATCTTGACTCCTATGCATTCATAACACCAAATACATGTTCTACACCTTGCTAAAGCATTATGAAATGTGATTGCAACTTTTCTAAACATTTTTAAGCAATAAAACTTGATTCAAAGGAAATTGATACTATCTTGGCACAAACACCTTTTTCTCTAACAAAGTATCAATATTTCTAACTACTCACACTTCTACTCATCCAATGCAATCATAAGGATATATATGCTAAATGAAATGACATGGAATCTTTACTCTAAGAAATTGAGCATATAAAACTATCCAAAACTCAAATACTCCATAATCTCCATAAAGCAAGAACTTGAAATTTGAATAAACTTAAACATTGCAATTCAAATAACTAAATTGTCTCGTCTCAAAGATCTCTCCATAATCAGCCACCACACACACTCTACTCAGCACCGCCTCGTCGTCTTCCTTCAGAATTGCTTGCCTTTACCTTTATCTGCAATAAGAGGAAATGCATCTATAAGCAAAAGCTTAGTAAGTACTATCTAGCTCACAAAAACTCGAAATATGCAAACATGCTTCTAGATCAAACTGAACATCATATGAGATACTAATATGCTTGAAAGAAAACTAAGAACATGTATAACTCAAAACATGCATACTCAAGCAATAAATAATCTCAATTTACTTTTCTTGGCTCAACTTGAAACTTTAGCTATTCTTTAACTTTTGAAAACTTTCTGAAACTTTAGAAAACTTTGCTAAAGCATATACTTGAAAATAATAATCACTTGGATCCACTGAAGACGTAAGTACCATCTGATATGCGCGTTCCCTAAAAGGTTGGGGTAGCGAGCCACCAATCCTAATAGAGCAGACCTTGGTCTACCAGGGCCAAGACCTTGGAATTGGACACCTGGATTTCTTTAACGACGCCCTTGGACGCCGGGTACTGGCCTTATAAAATAAAATAGCTTTTCTTTCTTTTCTTTCTTATCTGTAAATGCCTTGGCATTTTCTGGAGCACCTTGCGTGCTAAAATCCCTAAGTCTTGACTTTTGGGGATTTCTTAAGGCCTTGGCCTTTTCTTTTCTTATCTTTATCTTCTCTTTTCTTTTCTCATAGCTTTTCTTGGCCCTAAACTCATATAGGGTACTTAATCAAACATATATAAGCATATAATGAACTAAGATCACATGCAAAAACTAAACAAAAAGGAAATATCTCTTTTAAAAACTTTTAAAGGAAATTCTCGCGGAAAAACCGCCTCTTACTGCAGGTGAGCAGTACTTACATTGATATCTTGGACTTACAACCAAGATTGACGTCTAGAGCTCGGAGAAACTTGAGATCTCGGAGAATTCTTCACGCCTACGCGTTCCTCTCGTCGCGGGGATCCCGAATATAGGATTATCTCTTGGAGAAAGGCTTGGCCGGCCCTCTAGGCTTGGTGTGGCGTCGCCCAAGAGAGAGAGAGGGGTCGGCGTGAGGGTTTGGAGAGGGAGAGAAATAAAACTTCTCTCTTTAATTACTATTTATACTTAAGGGCGGATCAACCTAACTATCCTTAAATACCTTCTCTCCATCCTTTCTGTGCTTGATACCCTAGCCCAGCTGGTCGCGCGCTTTGCTGTTCGGTGTGGTCGCGGGTTCGAACCCCCGCTGCCCTTAACGGTTTTTTCCTTTTTTCTTTTCCTTTTTCTTTTTCTTTTTCCAAAATACCAAACGGACTCGGAAAATTCCATAAAAATACTCTAAAAATTCCTAAAAATATCTAGAATATTTCTAAACCATTTCTAAATAATTCTAAGGACTTTAAGAACTAAAAATGGAAATTTTGGGGCGTTACAATCCCCCATACCTTATAAAAAGTTCGTCCTCGAACTTAGAATAATTCTGGATATCTTCTCTCATGCTGTCCTCACGTTCCCAAGTAGCCTCTTCATGCTTTTGATTCTGCCAGATGACCTTCACTAGTGGCACTTCTTTGTTTCTTAATCTTTTAACTGCTTTGTCCACTATCTGTGTCGGTCTACTCTCATACTAAGATCTTCTTGGATCTGTACTGACTGAGGCTGAATCACTTGGCTAGGGTCGTGAATACACTTCTTTAGCATAGAGACATGAAAGGTACTGTGGATAGCTGACATATCCTCTGGCAAGTCCAGCTCATAGGCTACTTTCCCAACTCTCTTTATAATCTGTAGGGTCCTATGTAGCGAGGACTCAGCTTTCCCTTCTTGCCAAATCTCACCACTCCCTTCATGGGAGCGACCTTGAGAAATACTGAATCTCCAACTTGGAATTCAAGTGGCCTACGGCGTGTGTCAGCATAACTTTTCTGTCTACTCTGGGCAGTCTCAATCCTCTGGCGGATCGTCTGGATAGCCTGAGTGGTCTCATCTATAAGCTCAGTCTGGCTGCCTAGTCCTGACTCCATCTCTTTCTTCTCACCAGCTTCTTGCCAACATATGGGTGATCTACATTTCCTGCCATATAATGCCTCATAAGGTGCCATCCTGATGGTGGCCTGATAGCTATTGTTGTAGGCAAACTCAGCTAAGCACAGAAATTTGCACCAACTACCTTTAAAGTCCAATGCACAAGCCCTGAGCATGTCTTCTAAAATCTGATTTACTCTCTCTGTTTGTCCATCTGTCTGGGGATGGAAAGCTGTGCTGAACTGAAGTCTGGTGCCTAGGGCGTCCTGAACACACTTCCAAAAATGGGAGGTGAATCGCCCATCTCTGTCAGACACGATCGACTTCGGAACTCCGTGAAGCCTGATCACTTCTTTCACGTACAGCTGTGCTAACTGCTCTACCGAATGTGATAACTTGATGGCTAGGAAGTGGGCAGACTTGGTCAACCTGTCCACTATCACCCAAATTGCATCATGTCCATGGGTGGTTCTTGGAAGACCTGTGATAAAGTCCATGGATATTTCTTCCCACTTCCACTCTGGAATGGGAAGTGGCTGTAGAACTCCTCCTGGTCTCTGGTGCTCTGCTTTGACTCTCTGGCAGGTCAAGCAGGTACTGATATATCTGGCCACGTCTCGCTTGAGTCCAGACCACCAGAATCCTTTCTTTAAATCTTGATACATCTTGGTAGAACCAGGATGCATAGAGTACGGGGTACTGTGGGCTTCTTCTAAAATATTCCTTCTTAGTTCCTCATCATTGGGGACGCAAAGGCGGTCTCCAAAATAGAGGATGCCACTATCTGATACTCGAAACTCTGAATTTTCTGCCTCTTGGATCCCCTGCTTGATCTTCTGGATCTCTGGGTCTTGATCTTGCTTTTCTTGTATATCTTTAAGCAGGGTTGACTCTAGGGTCAATGCAGAAAATTGCCCAACTATTACTTCGACTCCAAAATCTTTTATTTCTTTCTGAAGTGGTAGAGACAGTGATGATAGGGACATCAGTGCTGCACAGGATTTTCTGCTCAGTGCATCTGCCACTTTATTAGCTTTACCTGGGTGGTAGAGGATTTCACAGTCATAATCTTTGACCAACTCTAGCCACCTGCGCTGCCTCATATTCAGGTCCTTCTGAGTGAAGAAGTACTTCAAACTCTGATGGTCTGTGAAGATCCTGCACTGCACTCCATACAGGTAGTGTCTCCAAAGCTTCAGTGCAAAAACCACAGCTGCTAGCTCAAGGTCGTGGGTAGGGTAATTCTTCTCATAGTCCTTGAGCTGTCTGGAGGCATATGCTATTACTTTACCATCTTGCATGAGGACAGCTCCAAGGCCCATCTTGGATGCATCACTGTAGATGTCAAAGGCCTTGTCACTCTCTGGAACAGTCAGGATGGGAGCACTGGTCAATCTCTTCTTCAGCTCTAGAAAACTGTGCTCGCATTTATCTGACCATTCAAACTTCTTGTTCTTTCTGGTCAAGGCTGTGAGTGGAGAGGCTATCCTGGAAAAGTCCTCCACAAATTTTCTGTAATATCCTGCCAGGCCTAAGAAGCTTCTGATCTCACTGGCATTCTTGGGTCTACACCAGTTGCTGACTGCTTCTATCTTGGCTGGATCAACTTGAATGCCTTCTTTGGATACAATGTGACCTAGGAAGTCACCTGATCTAGCCAAAACTCACACTTTGAGAATTTTGCATAAAGCTTCTCCTGCTGAAGGATCTGCAGCACTATCCTCAAGTGTGTAGCATGGTCCTCTGGAGTCTGTGAATATATGAGAATATCATCAATAAATACAATGACGAATTTATCGAGATACTCCCTAAGATGTGGTTCATCAGCTCCATGAAGACTGCTGGAGCATTGGTTACTCCAAAAGGCATTACTACAAATTCGTAGTGGCCGTATCTTGTCCTGAAGGCCGTCCTGGGGATGTCACTTTCTTTAACCTTTAGCTGATGATACCCAGAACGCAGATCTATCTTCGAGAACACTGTAGCCCCTTTGAGTTGATCAAATAAATCATCTATTCTAGGAAGGGGGTACTTGTTCTTGATGGTCACCTTGTTCAGAGCTCTGTAGTCTATGCACAGACGCATAGACCCATCCTTCTTCTTGACGAAAAGTACAGGAGCTCCCCAGGGTGAATGACTCGGGCGAATGAAGCCCTTGTCTAGTAGCTCCTGGAGTTGCTCTTGTAATTCCTTCAACTCTGCTGGAGACATACGATATGGGGCCTTCGAGACCGGACCGGTACCGGGCACTAGCTCGATCTCGAATTCCACTTCTCTGTTGGGAGGTAGTCCAGGTAATTCTTCTGGGAACACTTCTGGATATTCGCAGACTACCCGTACATCCTCCTGCTTGAGTTCTTTCTTTGCTTCTGAGTCCACTACGTGTGCAAGAAAACCAGCACACCCTTGCTCTAGCATCTGGTGGGCTGCCAAGGCTGAGAGGAATTTCTGAGTCTTCCTCTTTGGGGCTCCTTGAAACTCGAATGGTGGTTCTCCTTCTAGGCTGAAAATCACCTTCCTTCTACGGCAGTCCCCTGAAGCGCTGTACTTACTGAGGAAATCCATCCCTAAAATGACTTCATAATCCTTCATCTCAAGGACTGTCAAGTCACTATAGAGCTCTCGGTTGGAAATTCAGATAGGTACTGCCCTTAGCCTCTGAGTAGAGGCCATTACTTCCCCTGACGGTAAGGTTGTTAAGAACTTCATCGTTCGACCTTCCTGGTGGCCTTTATACTGTTTAAGTAGTGCTCAGTGGTCAAAGCACCACTTATTAGTCCTTCGGAGGTTTGTGGCCTCTTAACACTACTAGCCCTCTTTAACGCTATCTCAGGCCTTAACATCTTGAGCATTAGCATAATCATCTCTTTTCCTGTGCTAACTAGCTCTGGGCACAGATGAGCTAACCGCTTACACATCTTTACTGCTTCATCTACGGATAGTTCTCCTTGTCTGAACTCCGTGAATTCATCATAATGCTTGTTGGTTACTTGCATGTGAAAGTATTCTTCTAAGAACTCAGTCTCGAAGTCGGCCCGTGTCATCTGGCTGACATTTCTCTTGGCCTTGACTCTCTTCCACTATATTCTAGCATCTCCCGTAAGGCAGAAAGATGCACACTTTATCTTCTCTACCTCACGCCAGTCCAGTAGCCCTACTATTCTTTCCAACGTTTTGAACCATGCTTAAGCATCCCATGGTTTGCTTGTGCCTGGGAAGTTCCCTGGCTTCAGTTTCTCCTACTGAATGAGGTACGCTTCTTGCCTTCTAGGGCTTGCTCCTCGTTTGGGCCTTTGTAAGACCTTGGTCTTACTCAGAACTTTTATCGGACACCTACATGCCGAAATCCTCCAACCTTGTGTTTGGGCAAATCAAGACCTGGTCTTGCTATACTAGATCACAACATGAAGGACGTCCTCCACTCCTGCTGTGGGTGGTGTAGGGGGCACTGGGTGCTGATTTGCCATCAGTGTGGCGATGGTCTTCTGTTGCTCAGTAATCTGAGCTTGCATTTGAGCAATGACTGCCATCAGGTTTGGCTGTTCTGTGCCAGGCTCATTGTTATCTTGAACTGGAGTTCTATTCCTTGCATTAGGAGCTCGGCCTCTTCTTGCCATCTAATAATGCATAAGGGAACAAGAAATCACTACTACATCTCTAGGTATAAACTTATCTTCTTACTTAGTATCCTAATGTCCATTCTAGGGATTAAACATGATTCCGTGATACTAAGGGATTAAACATGCTTCCTTGTTCTATGCACATGTGAGTAGTACTTAAGCATTTCTCTATACTGCAATTAAATAAAGGAGCAACAGAAAAACTGAAACTTAAAGCTTTCTTACTTGAAGACGGCAAGGTTGATGCTGATGTGTGTGTGATGCTGGAGAATGGGAACTGCTCTGATACCAACTGTAGCGACCCGCCTTCTTACTGTCTTTAGACGGATCGTTACTTTTCTCTACTTCTCAATTCTTATACATGACTAAAGAAAATTGCGGAAATTTTTTTTTTTCTTTTAAATTCTGCTAACAATTATATTCTAACTTAAGCAATCATGTATAATAATACCATGTCATACTTCCTTCTCAATCTCGTAGTTGAAACTTATTGAAAACAGCCTTACCAACCAAAACAGCCCGTACCAGTCGACTGGTGACGTGGCAGTCGACTGGTACGCCTGTAACCTGTTTTTACAGGTTTCGGCCTTGCTCTCCAAGTCCACCATTCATTCAATTTCGAGCCATATCAAACTACGACACCATTTCTATACTATATATCAGTTTCCTAAACAGTTTAGCCAATCAAACAAATCCATAAACTTGAATCTAGGACTTTTATGGAAGAAAATAAACTAAACAAATTTGTTTAAACTTTAACAATGGAGTTTGTACCAATCTTGACTCCTATGCATCCATGACATCAACTATAAGTTCTACCACCTTGCTAAAGCATTATGAAATGTGATTGCAACTTTTCTAAACATTTTTAAGCAATAAAACTCGATTCAAAAGGAAAATTGATACTATCTTAGCACAAACACCTTTTTCTCTAACAAAGTATCAATATTTCTAACTACTCACACTTTTACTCATCCAATGCAATCATGGGGATATATATGCTAAAGGAAATGACATGGAATCTTTACTCTAAGAAATTTAGCATATAAAACTATCCAAAACTCAAATACTCCATAATCTCCATAAAGCAAGAACTTGAAATTTGAATAAACTTAAACATTGCAATTCAAATAACTAAAATGTCTCGTCTCAAGGATCTCTCCATAATCAGCCACCACACACACTCTACTCAGCACCGCCTCGTCGTCTTCCTTCAGAATTGCTTGCCTTTACCTTTATCTGCAATAAGAGGAAATGCATCTATAAGCAAAAGCTTAGTAAGTACTATCTAGCTCACAAAAACTTGAAATATGCAAACATGCTTCTAGATCAAACTGAACATCATATGAGATACTAATATGCTTGAAAGAAAACTACAAACATGTATAACTCAAAACATGCATACTCAAGCAATAAATAATCTCAATTTATTTTCTTGGCTCAACTAGAAACTTTAGCTATTCTTTAACTTTTGAAAACTTTCTGAAACTTTAGAAAACTTTGCTAAAGCATATACTTGAATATAATAATCACTTGGATCCACTGAAGACGTAAGTACCATCTGATATGCGCGTTCCCTAAAAGGTTGGGGTAGCGAGCCACCAATCCTAATAGAGCAGACCTTGGTCTACCAGGGCCAAGACCTTGGAATTGGACACCTGGATTTCTTTAACGACGCCCTTGGACGCCGGGTACTGGCCTTATAAAATAAAATAACTTTTCTTTCTTTTCTTTCTTATCTGTAAATGCCTTGGCATTTTCTGGAGCACCTTGCGTGCTAAAATCCCTAAGTCTTGACTTTTGGGGATTTCTTAAGGCCTTGGCCTTTTCTTTTCTTATCTTTATCTTCCCTTTTCTTTTCTCATAGCTTTCTTAGACCCTAAACTCATATAGGGTACATGAATAAACTTATACATAAGCATACAACAATTAATGAACTAAGATAACATGCAAAAACTTAAGCAAAAAGGAAATAGCTCTTTTTAAAAACTTTTAAAGGAAATTCTCGCGGAAAAACCGCCTCTTACTGCAGGTGAGCAGTACTTACATTGATATCTTGGACTTACAACCAAGATTGACGACTAGAGCTCGAGAAAACTTGAGATCTCGGAGAATTCTTTACGCCTACGCGTTCCTCTCGTCGCGGGGATCCCGAATATAGGATTATCTCTTGGAGAAGGGTCTCGGCCGGCCCTCCTTGGCCTTGATGTTGGTCGGCGTCGCCCAAGAGAGAAGAGGGAGTCGGCGTGAGGGTTTGGAGAGGAGAGAAATAAAACTTCTCTCTTTAATTGGCTATTTATACTTAAGGGTCGGATCAACCTAACTATCGCTTAAATACCCTTCTCTCCATCCGTTTCTGTGCTTGATACCCCTAGCTCAGCCGGTTGGGCGCTTGTGCTGTTTCGGTGTGGTCGCGGGTTCGAACCACCCGCTGCACTAAACCGGTTTTTTTTCCTTTTTCTCCTTTTTCCTTTTTCTTTTTCTTTTTCCAAAAATACCAAACGGACTCGGAAAATTCCATAAAAATACTCTAAAAATTCCTAAAAATATCTAGAATATTTCTAAACCATTTCTAAATAACTCTAAGGACTTTAAGAACTAAAAATGGAAATTTTGGGGCGTTACAATGTTAAGGATGTTAGTAGGGCATGTATAAGTTAAAGTTATTCCGCTGCCTTATGATGTCTACATGCCTTAAGTATGTTAACGTAACGCCGCTTTATGAAAAAAAAAGCGGGCGTTACAGTCTCTACTTCTGTCCTTAGTCATCGCTCAGCTATGTTGCTCAATCCCTCGGACCAAGACTTCGTGCCCAAATCCTAGGTCCATGACTTAGTGCCTAACTTCACTCATCAGGACTATTGCCCAGCTTCACTCACCAGGACTTATTGCTCAGCATTAGTCTCTAGGTCTTCGGTGCCCAACCCTCGCCCAGGGCTTAGTGTCCAATTCCATGAACCAGGACATAGTGCCCAACTCTCGGTTAGGTCTTAGCTGCCCAGCCCTCGGCCAGGACTTAGTGCCCAATTCCTCGAACCAGGACTTATTGCCTAGGTTTACTAGGACTTTCTTTCACTTTAGTACTCCTCTCTTGACTTACCCTTCCCTTGTTCAATGTATCACTGACTTAAGCATATTGTTAAACATTGAAACTCATAGAGGAGGGCGTCACTGATGCAACTTGCACCAACAGATCACACACTTCTAACTAACTTCCTATAACCATGTCTGACCTAGTTTGCGAAACAAACTCATCCGATATGGAGGAAGACACTCAGAACCAACGCGCAAATTTGTTTGCATCACATGTCAAATTTGTAACGGAGGCCATGGGATTCTTAAAATCCCTCTCCCACTTAGTAATTTATAATTGAGGAATTTTACCATGTAACCACAACAAGCATATCAACAAAAAAATAATAAATAAGAAAATAAATTCCAACTATTATGACCTTTTGTTCATGAATATGCCTCCCATCGTGTCGCCACCTCATCTCCACCTCCAAGCACCATGCGCAAGCTCCCATGAAGAGGTTCTCCGAGCCAAGGTAAAAAATTATTTTGATTTACATGCTTCAATCGTATACTCCACGGAGGAGTGTACAATAAATCTAGATCGAATGTAAACTAAAATAAGCGGCTAAATAATGTCTTATTTAATTACAAAAATTAAATACTATCTAGCTTCGTCAACCCCAAGGATTCAAATAAATATTACAACCACGCACACACAACCACATACAAAACATATTAAGTCATAATAGTCGGATCTCATGTCTGCAACCAAAGAGTTAGCCTACGCACATCCTACTATTATCCGGCATAATATTATACATGAAATAATGCATGAAAGTAACTGAATCCAAATACACAAAATCGGAAACATTGCTCTGATACCAATTGTTAGTTTCGGTTTGTTATGTGCATGGGAATCCTATCCATGTCCCCGGATTAAAATTTCATCAATTGAAACAAATCCGGATAGAGAATAATTTCCTAAGCAACCGACACATCATCGTACTAACCGATTCAAGTGACCGTTTGAACAAACGTGTTGTTCAAGAAATCTAGCTCGTCTAATCAGTTAGCCGCGGAATAGACGATGTATGGATCGCCGATTTTTGTGTTTATCATCGGGGTCCATGATTAATTAACAACATCTAATTAATTAAGAACAAGAATGAAACATAAACAAGAATTATACCTCTTGTTTACCTCTTGGTCTTCTCTCGTATGACCTATCCTCTTCTTGACATCATGTAAGCGACTATCTTCCAAGAAACGGAGTCATCAAGGCCTCTCTTTCCTCCCTTCTTGTTTGCGTAGAAACCCTAGAAGCTCCAAGGGCTACCGCTGGCTACCAAGCTTCCTCCTTGAGATGCGCCGCCGGCCAAGGAAAAGGAAAACTTTCCTTTTCTCGACCTATCCCTATGCCTAAGGAGGAGATGGAGAGAAAGAGAAGATGAAGAAGAAGGTATACTTCTTCCTTGCACCCAAAACCCTCCACCCACCACCTTCCTCTGCCCTTGCCGTAGGCGTCAAAAAGGAGTGAGTTCTCCTTGTTTTCCTTGCCACCGACCACTCCTCCTTGCTTCAGGGATGTGCACGGCCAAGAGGAAGAAGAGAGGTTGAGAGGAGAAGAAGGAAGTAACTCCTTGGCCCTCTCTTCTCTTCCCTTGCCGCCGGCGCCTTCTTACCCTAGGAGAGAGAGGATGAGAGAAGAGAATAAGAGGGAGGCTTAGGGTTTTCTTGAGATTGGATGCCTTGGTCTCATGACTCCATGAAGTATATATAGGCTACAATAGGGACTATGAGGAGTTGGGTCTTGGCCACCTAATGGATCAAAGCCTGATCCATTAATGATGATCCAATCCAATAAAGGATCATCATTAAACTACCTCACCAATCCCCATAAGTAAATATGGGCTCCACCTATTATGTGTACAAATTCTCCCCATGTTTAAGATCTCGAATGTTCATTAATTAATTAAATTATTGATAATTTAATTAGTTAATATCTAACTCTATGAGTAGTACCACTCAACCTTATCATCATGTTGTACCAAGTCTACTTACAGGATTTAACATTATGAGCTTTATGAGCTCCTCAAGAGGACATCATCAACCTAACGTATCAGGACATAGTTTCCTTCTATAATGAACGACATACAATGTAAATAATATTATTTTCCAATTTACTGGACCTATCGATTTAACAAATAAATCTAGCCCATTGGTAAATTAAAGAAATAGATATTAAGTACATGTGCCCATTATTATATCGGGATTAAGAGCATGTACACCATAATATCTAAGGTCTGATTCAATTATATAGTCAGTATAAATTGAATCACCTCTATATCGGTCCTGCTCAACACACACAAAGTGTACTAGTGTAATTCTATGGTCAAGATAAACCAATACCAAATTACACTACAACCATGCCAATGGTGTTGGGACCGGGTGCATGTTGACAAGGATACGGGTTCGTAAATTTTAAAATATTTACGTGCAGCGGAAGAATTAGCATAAATAATTTCTTAAATTATTTTCAACCATGTATCTAGCATGCGACCTTATGATGTGTGGACATGGTCATAAATTAAAATTTTGCGGAAAAGTAAACTAATTTACTTAGTACCTCGCGTAACTCGAAGTAAGGGACGAGATCCAACCGTAGCGTCCCTTGGAAGCTCCGCCTCTATTCGCGTCCACGCCGAGTTCTCTTCGGGATGACTTCGCAAAGCCACGAGTTTTGTGTCGACGAGAACTACTAGATTCTCCAAAGACACAACTAGAATATCAAGAGAGAAGAAAGGAAACTAACCACCAAGAAACGGAATCTAAATTCTGGGAAGGAAGGAGTTGCGATCCGCTTCTTCTTCCTCTTGGTTGGCTTCTCCTTGATGATGATGACCCACGGCAACCTCAAGGGAGGGTGGTGCGCCGGCCCTAGGGTGGATGTGCGCCGGCCCTAGCAAGTAGAGGAGGGCGCCGGCCCTAGGAGGAAAGGAGAAGGAGAGAATAAGAGAGAGAGGGAGAGAACTACTAGATCTCTTGATTACTCAATTAGGAATTCAAGGCTTGCCTTTGGTTCTTTTATATAGTAGCCTCTCCCTTGCCAAGTCTCCTTCTTAACGGAATTTTCATAAGAAATTTATCCTATAAATTTTCTTATGAATTATTCCGTTTAAGCCAAGTTTTATTATAACTAACTTTATAATAAAACAAATACATCTCTCCTTTTATTATGGAATAAATTTTTACAAGAAATTTATAAATTTTCTTATTATGGAAAAATCAATTCATAATTGATTAAAATAAACCATTCCATGGATCATTTTAATTTCCATAAAAAGAATAAATTTCTATAAATTTCTTTATATAAATTTCTTTATACAAATTTATTTATCCATAATTTATAAAACAAATCGCGCTAGATTTATTTTATTAATTGAACCAAATAAATTAGTTTTCTCCCCATGTGGTGGCCGGCCAAAACAAAGAGGGTGGGCACCCTCTTTGGCCGGCCAAACCGAGCCGAGCCCATCGCGAATTAAACTCATTTAATTCGCCCAATAAGCCTTCAAAAGACTTAGCCATTTTTAGCTTCCGTTGCGCCTCTGATTAACTCAGATTTGACTTATTTCTCTTGATCGAAAAATCCAATTTTCAACTCATTTTAAATCCCTCGGATTACTCGTAGTGCGTGTGACTAAATAGGCTTTCGATTTATGTTAGCCGTCTATAATCAACTAATTATAGAACGATCATGAGTGGCACCTAGTAGTACATCATGACCCCCAATTAATCGAAAGATCAACGGTTGACCTCAGAAGTAATTCTGAAACCCTTCAGCAGCTCTAATGAATCGTGCCCCATTCCCTTCACCATCTTATACCCACTTGGTTCAGGACATGGTCTGTGTGTGTCAGTCCCCACTAGGCTGACTACGTCACACCTAGCCCAAGTAGTGTCTTTCTCGTCCTTTGGATTTCTAATTACTCTCATGTATTTAAGAGACTCATACTCTAAACATGACATGCTCTGGCCAGAGGCTTTGAGTAACAATCCGATGATAGGTCTGGGTATACATCTCCTCGCAAGGAGTGGTGAATCCTTTGTAGGCTGTTCAAACATCTTCGGGCACTTCGGCTTATACCCAATCATCCTGGGTCCACACCTCCTTGGAGATGCTTGCTTAAGATGTTAAAGTATAAGTCTCCATCACCAAGATGACTTGAACACCGCAAGTCAAAGGAACATCGCACTGAAGCTGCAGTAAGAACTTCACTGACATATCTATATAGATTACCATATGAAGTTTTACAGCTAGTCACACCAATGAACTAGTTCCCTTAACTAGCATCCATGTTTATCTCCGGACATCCCAATGTCACCAGCCAGTGAGAATCAGCTGATTAGAGAATAACCCATGCTAGTCTCAACAGAATTGATAGTGTCCGTTTTTATCAATTAATCGACTAGGGATATTTTCAATACTTCACAATTGCACATGTAGAGATAATCACTAGTTGTGATCTCATCACAAATTCTCTTATGCTGTGAACTGTATTGCGGACATTCAGTAGATGAGTTTAAGATCCCAATCAAATACACAAACATGTATACTCAAATAGTGAATTTTCATTTATTAAAATAAATGTTTACAATCATAAGGCGATTACCTTAGGACACTTCTCTCATATCACTAACAAACTCCCACTTGGCCTAATGCCAATCGCTACGGTATCCAATACCACAGGCTCTAACATGACCCTCAAACATGCTCTGAGGCAAGGCCTTAGTTAAAGGATCCGCTAAATTCCTTTCAGTGGGACTTTTCTCAATTTGTATATCATTCCTACTTATAATCTCTCTGATCAGATGATAGCGACGAAGCACATATTTGGATCGCTGATGAGACCTTGGTTCCTTTGCTTGTGCAATAGCTCCATTGTTGTCGCAATAAACCGGTATTGCTTCATCAATGGTTGGAACCTCACCAAGTTTCGAGACAAACTTCTTGATCCAGACTGCTTCCGTGGTAGAATCCTCTACGGCGTCTTGTTTGGAACTCTTCCAACTTATTGCGCCTCCATTCAAAGTAAATACGTATCCAGACTGAGATTTGGAGTCATCCTTATCTGTCTGGAAACTGGCATCTGTATACCCACGTATTACCATTTCTCCTTCTCCATATATTAGGAACACATCCTTAGTTCTTCTTAAGTACTTAAGGATTATCTTGACAGCCGCCCAGTGATCCATACCTGGATCAGACTGGTATCTGCTCGTGACGCTCAGAGCATATGATACATCGGGCCTAGTACATAACATAGCATACATGATAGATCCAATCGCGGATGCATAAGGAATCTTATTCATGCAAATCCTCTCGTCTTCTGTGCGCGGACACATAGACTTTGAAAGGTTGATCCCATGCCTGATGGGAAGGTAACCTTTCTTGGATTCCGACATGCTAAACCCTTTTAGCACTCGGTCTATATATGTAGACTGCGAAAGATCAAGCAACCGTTTTGATCTATCTCTATAGATTCTAATCCCAAGGATATAGGTTGCTTCTCCCAGGTCTTTCATGGAGAAAGTTTTGGACAACTAAATTTTAACTGATTGTAAGATTGATATATCATTTCCTATAAGCAATATGTCATCGACATATAGCACTAGGAATACGACTGCACTCCCACTAACCTTCTTGTACACACAGGGTTCGTCAGGATTTTGTGAGAAATCAAACTCTTTGATTGTCTCATCAAAACGGATGTTCCAGCTCCTGGATGCTTGCTTCAGTCCATATATGGATCGTCGAAGCTTGCATATTTTGGTTTTATCAACCGATGTGAAACCTTCAGGTTATATCATGTATACATCCTCAAGCAGGTTTCCATTAAGGAAAGCCGTTTTCACATCCATTTGCCATATCTCATAATCATAATGAGCTGCTATGGTTAGGAGCATCCGAATGGATTTAAGCATAGCTACTGGCGAATAGGTTTCGTCATAATCAATTCCTTGTTTCTGACGATATCCTTTTGCCACTAATCTAGCTTTAAAGGTAACAACATTACCTTCCATGTCGGTTTCTTCTTGAAAACCCACTTGCACTCTATGGGCTTAATCCCTTCAGGTGGGTTAACCAAGTCCCATACTTGATTTTCGTACATGGAATCCATTTCCGACTTCATGGCTTCAAGTCATTTGTCCCTTTCTGAACTTTTCAGAACATCTTCATAACTGATAGGTTCGTCATCACTTATGAGTAACACGTCGTTCGATTCACTTATGAGAAATCTGTATCTCTCTGGAATATTGCGTGCCCTATCAGACCTACGAAGAGGTGGTGTTGTTTTAGGTTCAACTGATAGCTCATCACTATGAGTTATCGGTTGTGGGTCTAGACTAGGTGTCTCTGTAATGTCTATTGGAGTTTCTTGAACTTCATCAAGTTCAATGCTACTCCCACTGTTTTTTTGTAAAAGAAATTCTTTTCCAGAAATACAGCATGCCTTGAAACAAACACCTTTTGTTCCAAGGGATGATAGAATTGGTAACCCTTCGTTTCCTTAGGGTATCCAATAAATAGACATTTATCAGACTTAGCATCCAATTTGACTGATATAGTCTGCTTCACAAGAGCAGGACAACCCCATATCTTAAGGTGAGTTAAGTGAGGTTTCTTACTATTCCATGTCTCATATGGAGTAGTAGAGACTACCTTGGTCGGGACTCTGTTTAGCAAGTAAACAGCTGTCTTAAGTGCATAGCCCCAAAAGGATTTTGGAAGAGTTGCATGGTTCATCATGGATCTAACCATGTCCATCAAGGTTCGGTTACGCCTTTCAGATACACCATTATGCTGTGGTGTATACGGCGGAGTCCATTGAGACAATATCCCATTGTCCCTAAGATAATCTTGAAATTCTTGACTCAAGTATTCACCACCCCGATCGGATCGAAGTATCTTAATACTTTTGCCAAGTTGTTTCTCTACTTCATTTTTGAATTCTTTGAATTTCTCAAAAGCTTCAGATTTGTGTTTCAACAAGAACACATACCCGAATCGTGAGTGATCATCGATAAAGGTGATGAAGTAGCTATAGCCTCCTTGTGCAAGAGTTGACATTGGTCCACATACTTCAGTATATATTAGACCAAGCAATTCTCCCACTGGATTACCTTTTCCAGAAAAGGGTAATTTGGTCATCTTGCCTTTTAAGCATGATTCGCATGTATCAAATGAACCGGGTTCAAATGATTCCAAAATTCCACATCGGTGTAATTCGGTCATGCGTTCTTACTTACATGTCCAAGACGACAATGCCATGTGTAGGAGTCTATTCGATTATCTATTCGAGCACGTTTGTTGCTGACTTCGATATTGAAAACGTCACCGGATAAATCTAACGTGTAGATACCATTGCACAAAGTTCCGGTCCCATAAAGAACGCCATTTAAAGTTATGTAACAACAATTGTTACTAAAAGTTAAATGATAACCTTTTTCATTCAAACATGAAATAGATACAATGTTCTTTATTAACGAAGGATCAAAATAACAATTATCCAATTCTAAGACACGTCCAGTGGAGCTTTAGCAAATATGTTCCGACGGCAACAGCAGCAATCTTTGCTCCATTTTTAACTCGCAAATTCGCTTCTCCTTTGAAGAGTCTTCTTCTATTCCTTAGCCCCTGTATGTCATTACATATATGTGAGCTACACCCAGTATCAAGTACCCAGGTATCTGAGGAAATAGAGTGACATTCAATAACGAAGATACCTGAAGAGGATGGGGCATCGGATGCCTTCTTCTTCAAAGACTCAAGATAAACCTTGCAGTTTCTTCGCCAGTGACCCTCCTTGCCACAGTGATGGCAAGTGCCTTATGGTGCCTTTTCAGTCTTTTTGACCTTTTTCTTTCTTCCCTTATTTTATTCTTTGGGCTTCCTCTTAGAACCTTTCTTTGAGGAACTAACTAACAGTATCGTCTTCTGATCCTGCTTTACAGAAGGCTCTACAGTCTTCAGCAGGTTGAGCAACTCAGGAAACTGGTCTGGAGTTGCATCTTCAGGAGGACGGTTAGGAAGTTGCTCTTCAAGGACATAAGCAAGCTTTTCTGCCTTGAGGACTATCCTCAGGTTTCTAAGGCAGTCCATGAAGTTTGGCCCAGTCAGCTTATTGGTGTCCAAAATGGAACGCAAATTCAGAGAAGACATGATCGAGTGATTATCCTAGAAATACAAATTGAGCTTATGTGAGAAGAATGATAAAGAATGCATCAACATACATTAATTAAATCCTATTTATTTTTCGAATTGAATAACCCTTTTTATCAATTCGGGAGATCGTAGGAACATCTCCAAATAGGTTGATATCCAACCATAGATAAGAACAACCATGGCTGTGGCCATCAAGTTATTCTTAGCTATGAAGGTAGGTAAATATACCGATTACATATCACATATATGTAACTATCACTTTATGCTATCAACTAATTGAATGTTTGCATAAATCATTGGGTTGTTAACTCATTAACAAGTATGCAACATTATACATAGCACCCAACTGCACCTCTCTTTACATCGACCTTGACTGTGGCACAACAAATCGATGCTCCAAGCTTAAGGCTGACCCATTAATCAAGAAATAGTTTTAATATGGTTGGAGCTCATTCATGTAGCGACCCGCCTTCTCAATCCTTAGACGGATCGTTACTTTTGTCTACTTCTCGACTTCTAATGCACGACTAAAAATGCGGAAATCTTTTTTTTTCTTTTAAATTCATCTAAGAATGATATTCTAACTTAAGTAGTCATGCATGATACCATGTCACACTTTCTTTCTCAAAAACTTGTAAGATGAAACTTATTGAAACCTGCCTCGCCCAACTCAGTTTTCGGGTATCAGTCGACTGATACTGTATCAGTCGACTGATAAGCCTGAAATCTGAATTTTCAGGTTTCGGCACTTGCTTCAAAACTCCACCAAACCTATACTTTCGAGCCATATAGAATCATGACACCATTTCTATATTCTATGCCAGTTTTCTAAACAATTTAGTCAATCAAAATGAATCCATAGACTTGAAATTAGGACTTTTGCGGAAGAAAATAAGCTATTCAAGTTTATATGAACTTTAACATTAGAGTTTGTACCAATCTTGACTCCTATGCATTCATAACACCAAATACATGTTCTATAACCTTGCTAAGACATTATGAAATGTGAATGCAACTTTTCTAAACATATTTAAGCAATAAAAACTTGATTCAAAGAGAAATTAATACTATCTTGGCACATGCATCTAATTCTCTAACAAAGTATCAATATTTCCAACTACTCACACTTCTACTCATCCAATGCAATCATAATGATATGTATGCTAAATGAAATGACATGAAATCTTTACTCTAAGAAATTGAGCATGTAACACTATCCAAAGCTTAAATGTTCGCTAAACTCCATAAAGCAAGAACTTGAAATTTGAATAAACTATAACATTGTAATTCAAATAACTAAATTGTCTCGTCTCAAAGATCTCTCCAAAATCAGCCACCACACACACGTTACTCAGCACCGCCTCGTCGCCTTCCTTCAGAATTGCTTGCCTTTACCTTTATCTGCAGTAAAAGGAAATGCAACTAGTAAGCAAAAAGCTTAGTAAGTACTATCTAGCTCACAAAATCTCGAAATGTGCAAACATGCTTCTTGAACAATATGAAAATCATATGAGATACTTATATGCTTGAAAGAAAACTAAGAACATGTATAACTCAAAACATGCATACTCAAGCATTAATAAATCTCAATTTACTTTTCTTGGCTCAACTTGAAACTTTAGCTATTCTTTAACTTTTTGAAAACTCTTTAAACTTTAGAAACTTTGCTAAAGCATATACTTGAAAATAATAATAACTTGGATCCACTGAAGACGTAAGTACCATCTCATGCGCGTTCCCTAAAAGGTTGGGGTAGCGAGCCACCAATCCTAATAGAGCAGACCTTGGTCTACCAGGGCCAAGACCTTGGAATTGGACACCTGGATTTCTTTAACGACGCCCTTGGACGCCGGGTACTGGCCTTAGAAAATAAAATAGCTTTTCTTTCTTTTCTTTCTCATCTGTAAATGCCTTGGCATTTTCTCGAGCACCTTGCGTGCTAAAATCCCTAAGTCTTGACTTTTGGGGATTTCTTAAGGCCTTGGCCTTTTCTTTTCTTATCTTTATCTTCTCTTTTCTTTTCTCATAACTTTCTTAGACCCTAAACTCATATAGGGTATTTAATTAAACTTATACATAAGCATACAACAACTAATCTCACATGCAAAATTATAAACTAAGGTAAAAATTGCATTTTTAACTTTCTAACGGGAAAAACTCGCGGAAAACCGCCTCTTACCACAGGTGAGCAGTACTTACATTGATATCTTGGACTTACAACCAAGATTGACGTCTAGGGCTCGGGAGAAACTTGAGATCTCGGAGAATTCTTCGCGCCTACGCGTTCCTCTCGTCGCGGGGATTCCGAATATTGGAAGATCTCTTGGAGGAGAGCCTTGGCCGACCCCCTAGAGCTTGGTGTTGTTTCGCCCAAGAGAGGAGAGGTCGGCGTGAGGGTTTGGAGAGGAGAGAAATAAAACTTCTCTCTTTAATTACCTATTTATACTTATGGGGCGGATTAACCTAACTACACCTTAAATATATTTCTCTCCATCCTTTGCTGTGCTTGATACCCTAGCCCAGCCATTCGCGCGCGCTCTTAGTCTCCTGGTGGTCGTGGGTTCGAACCCCCGGCTGCCCTTAAACGTTTTTCTTTTTTTTTATATACTAAACGGACTCGGAAAATTCCATAAAAATATTCTAAAAATCCCTAAAAATATCTAGAATATTTCTAAACCATTTTTAAATAATTCTAAGGACTTTAAGAACTAAAAATGGGAATTTTGGGGCGTTACAATTCAACCGTTTAGTCAGGCTTGGATGTGTCCAACAACCAAAACTAAGGATTGACCTCTGACTCCAACTATATTATTCATAAACTAATTCCATGGTTTGAACATGTTGAGGTTCAAGCTGGGCATGGATGTGTCCATTAACCCAAACGAGAAACAAAACTCTGGTTCTAACCATATTAATGGAAGGTGTTAGCCTTAATATTTTGTAAGAGGTTTTAGGTCTCATTCTTTCTTTTCTAAGCACATTCATGACATATAATTATGTCATGACTAACGATTTCCTTAATAAAGTATGTATGTGACTTAATTTATCAAGTCTCATTAATTGAATTAGGAACCGGATTTCCTAATTCTAATTTCATACTTTATTCAAGGAATTATTTTGGGAAATAATTTCCTAAATTGTCATAATCAATTTCGGAAATAATATGTTTAAGACTTTGATTTCTCTAAATCAAATCTTATTAAATTAAGAGACAATTCCCTTAATTCAACCACATATTATTTTCATGAAAATCTCATTTAAGAAAACTCTATAGGAAATCATTTTCCTAATTAATTTTGGAGACAACAATATGTAAGAGCATCACCTCTTAAATCAAATAAGGAAATTATCGTTTGAGAATCACCTCAAAATTTCCAAGATTTGATTACATATTTTATTTATAGATTTATTAATTTCAACAAATTATTTTCTTTGGGTGGCTCCCCGAGGCTCAGATACCCAAAAAAAGGAATTTGTTGTAAATCTAATTTGGTCCGCTCCCCGAGGCGTAACCAAATTAAACATGACAATTTTATTCAAAATTGGAAATTAAATTACAACAACTAACTTTAAATTGGACGGCTCCCCGAGGCTCAATCCAAAATAAAGAATTTTGTTAATAATTTAAAACCAATTCGAATTTAATTGTCAATTAATAATCTATAAATTTGTCTAGACTTTCTTGAAAGAAAGTGCCCAAAATTGCGAGATTTCATAATAGGTTTTCAGAATAATTATAAGTTTCTGGTACAAAGAAAACATACATATTTCCAAAATTGGAAAATTTCCAAAATAGGAAATTTCCAAAATTTGAAAGTTTCCAAAAATGGGAAGTTTTCACAATTATCATAAAATTTCAGAAACTAGGATATTTCAAAAGTTTATGAAATTTCATGAGGATTTCCAAACTTTGAAATTCCTAAATCTAAAATTTATAATAATTGGAAAATTTTCATAATTGAAAATTTTTCCAAAATTGAGATTATGACAAAGTTTTCCGTAAAACAATTATATGATTATGTCGAACACTAACCGGCTCTGATACCACTGTTGGGACCAGGTGCATGTTGACAAGGATACGGGTTCGTAAATTTTAAAATTTTACGTGCAGCGGAAGAATTAGCATAAATAATTTCTTAAATTATTTTCAACCACGTATCTAGCATGCGACCTTATGATGTGTGGACATGATCATAAATTAAAATTTTGCGGAAAAGTAAACTAATTTACTTAGTACCTCGCGTAACTCGAAGTAAGGGACGAGATCCAACCGTAGCGTCCCTTGGAAGCTCCGCCTCTATTCGCGTCCACGCCGAGTTCTCTTCGGGATGACTTCGCAAAGCCACGAGTTTTGTGTCGACGAGAACTACTAGATTCTCCAAAGACACAACTAGAATATCAAGAGAGAAGAAAGGAAACTAACCACCAAGAAACGGAATCTAAATTCCGGGAAGGAAGGAGTTGCGATCCGCTTCTTCTTCTTCTTGGTTGGCTTCTCCTTGGTGATGATGACCAACGGCAACCTCAAGGGAGGGTGGTGCGCCGGCCCTAGGGTGGATGTGCGCCGGCCCTAGCAAGTAGAGGAGGGCGCCGGCCCTAGGAGGAAAGGAGAAGGAGAGAATAAGAGAGAGAGGGAGAGAACTACTAGATCTCTTGATTACTCAATTAGGAATTCAAGGCTTGCCTTTGGTTCCTTTATATAGTAGCCTCTCCCTTGCCAAGTCTCCTTCTTAACGGAATTTTCATAAGAAATTTATCCTATAAATTTTCTTATGAATTATTCCGTTTAAGCCAAGTTTTATTATAACTAACTTTATAATAAAACAAATACATCTCTCCTTTTATTATGGAATAAATTTTTACAAGAAATTTATAAATTTTCTTATTATGGAAAAATCAATTCATAATTGATTAAAATAAACCATTCCATGGATCATTTTAATTTCCATAAAAAGAATAAATTTCTATAAATTTCTTTATATAAATTTCTTTATGCAAATTTATTTATCCATAATTTATAAAACAAATCGCGCTAGATTTATTTTATTAATTGAACCAAATAAATTGGTTTTCTCCCCAAGTGGTGGCCGGCCAAAACAAAGAGGGTGGGCACCCTCTTTGGCCTGCCAAACCGAGCCGAGCCCATCGCGAATTAAACTCATTTAATTCGCCCAATAAGCCTTCAAAAGACTTAGCCATTTTTAGCTTCCGTTGCGCCTCTGATTAACTCAGATTTGACTTATTTCTCTTGATCGGAAAATCCAATTTTCAACTCGTTTTAAATCCCTCGGATTACTCGTAGTGCGTGTGACTAAATAGGCTTTCGATTTATGTTGGTCATCTATAATCAACTAATTATAGAACGATCATGAGTGGCACCTAGTAGTACATCATGACCCCCAATTAATCGAAAGATCAACGGTTGACCTCAGAAGTAATTCTGAAACCCTTCAGCAGCTCTAATGAATCGTGCCCCATTCCCTTCACCATCTTATACCCACTTGGTTCAGGACATGGTCTTTGTGTGTCAGTCCCCACTAGGCTGACTACGTCACACCTAGCCCAAGTAGTGTCTTTCTCGTCCTTTGGATTTCTAATTACTCTCATGTATTTAAGAGACTCATACTCTAAACATGACATGCTCTGGCCAGAGGCTTTGAGTAACAATCCGACGATAGGTCTGGGTATACATCTCCTCGCAAGGAGTGGTGAATCCTTTGTAGGCTGTTCAAACATCTTCGGGCACTTCGGCTTATACCCAATCATCCTGGGTCCACACCTCCTTGGAGATGCTTGCTTAAGATGTTAAAGTATAAGTCTCCATGACCAAGATGACTTGAACACCGCAAGTCAAAGGAACATCGCACTTAAGCTACAGTAAGAACTTCACTGACATATCTATATAGATTACCATATGAAGTTTTACAGCTAGTCACTCCAATGATCTAGTTCCCTTAACTAGCATCCATGTTTATCTCCGGACATCCCAATGTCACCAGCCAGTGAGAATCAGCAGATTAGAGAATAACTCATGCTAGTCTCAACAGAATTGATAGTGTCCGTTTTTATCAATTCATCGACTAGGGATATTTTCAATACTTCACAATTGCACATGTAGAGATAATCACTAGTTGTGATCTCATCATAAATTCTCTTATGCTGTGAATTATATTGCGGACATTCAGTAGATGAGTTTAAGATCCCAATCAAATACACAAACATGTATACTCAAATAGTGAATTTTCATTTATTAAAATAAATATTTACAATCATAAGGCGATTGCCTTAGGACACTTCTCTCATATCACTAACAAATGGTTTGTCCAAAACCATCTAGGTTGTGAGCCTCTACTTATACTCTATAAGGGACTGATAACATGATCTTTTGTGTGACACCACACATCATGTTATCTACAATGTAATGTATTAGACAATAACATGTATATATCAAATATAAAATGCAAACAATGATCATGTGATTCTCATTTCAAAATATAGATGTCCATACAAAAGTTAGACTTTTAGTATACATCCTAACAATATCAAGCCCGCATTAGACCTAATATTTTTCCATATCAAACCGAACATGGAATTGATAATGATTAATATGGGGATAATCGACTCTGCTGCCTCATCCTCTATGGTATGGATTTGTTGTTTTACATCGATTACTGATTTCTTGCTTTACAATAGTTGGCAGCTTTTGAACAGTCATCATTTTGCATTATTTGCAAGGTAAGATTATGCTATGGCTATCGATTGAACACTATGCTTGTTCAATTTTTAAGTATTGATAGGTATCGATATCTTTAGACCTTAGATACTACCATTGGTGGCATCATATCTCTTATTTCCTTTGTGTTGGAAAAATATCAGGCCCAACGTTGGACTTGATATGGAACAATATCAAGCCCATGTTGGGCTTGATATGAATGAGTTTATCCTTTAGCTAATTATTTAATAAAATTTTAAAGCCTCCAATGAAGTTAAAATATACAATGAATGACACTGTTGAATTCCTTGTAGCCTAAAAAATCCACATGACCTAAAATGGTTACAATCTAAGATCTCTAAGTAGATCAGTGTTTTGACCAAAATCCACTAATGGATCGTAGATAGGTCTGATTAGACCAATTTCATATTCTGTGAATTTCTGAGGTTGTAAGGAATTCAATGGTATCATCTATTGCATATTTCAGTTTCTCCAGAGATGTTAAAATATTACCAGAAAATAAACTAAACCTAACTCCCATGGGCCTAATATAAATCATATCTGGCCCACTATGGGTCTGATATGAAATCATATCAGGCCCAATGTGGGCTTGATATGAATGAGTTTATCCTTTAGCTGATTTTTCTTATAAAATTTAAACACCTCCGAAAATGTCGATATATACAATGGGTGACATCATTAGATTTCTTCTAGCCACAAAAATCCACAGGACCTAACATGGTTGCAATTTAAGATCTCTAGGTCGATTAATGGGTTTTGATCAAAATATATTGATGGACCTAGACAGGTCCAATTGGATCCATTTTAGATCCTGTGGATTTCTGAAGCTACAAGGTGTTCAATGGTAATATCCATTGTATACTTGGCTCCTCTAAAGGTGTAAAAATTTTATCAAAAAATCAGTTAAATCTTAATCCTTGTGGGCCTGATATGAAATCATATTAAGCCCACATTATGCATGCATGCATGCATCCAAAAGAGAGAAGAAAGAGAATGGAGTGAGAAAAAGAAAAGAGGTTACATGCATATAAGAGAGAAAGGAGAACAAAAATTACATGCATAGAAAAGAGAAAAGAAAAGAAAGAAATGATCAAGGGGTAGAATGAGAAGAGTAGTAAATTGAAAATGTTTTTTGGTAAATACCAAGAATAGTATGCCTTTTGGTCAATTTGCAAATCTTAGTATGCCTTTTGGCAAATTGTCGCCTTATCAGTTGACTAATACTCAATGTTTCAACCTTACCAAAGCTGAATATTCTCACCTTGTTTAGTATTCAGTTAACCTCAACCTATCAAAACTTTCTTTGTCAGATATTCAATCAAACTTAACCTACAAAGACTTCCATATTGCTTAGTATCCGGTCAACCTTAACCTGTTGAGCTTATGGAGGGTGGTTGAATATCGCTCATCAAAAAAATTTTCTTTTTATGAATACAGAGACAGGTAAAGGAAAAACAAAAACAAGATGACATGTTTGGTATACTTGGTACGTACTTAGTCCATTGATTACTATTTCAAGGCCTGCTATCCTTAATCGATTCTAAGTAGGCAATCAATTCAAGTTCTCCTCTTCAAAAATTTTCAAAGAATGAGCAAAACTTATAAAGAATATGAGGTGAATGGTAGCAAGCTACTATCACCTTACATGAATGCAAACAATACAAAAATATACCGACAATCGAAGAAATAGAAGATGGACATAGTTTCTCGGAGAGCCTTTCGACGTAGTAGCAGCAACACATACACGTTCTGAGTAGGAAGAATATGAGACAATGAGAGAATTGATTTTGTTGGCGGTCCTGTGACCTTTTTGTAATCTCCGCGGTATTTGACTTAGTCGATTTTACTCGACCGTCGGAACTTCCGGGAGGTAGCAAACTGAATTTGTTTACGTCGAGGCTAGTGTTGGACACTATCTCTGTAAAACGATATTGCTCCGCTACGGTGCTCACGGATACCAACAATTCGTTCCCAAGATACAACGACGTCGTCTCGGAATAGTAGCACTTCAAATTCCGAGACCGGCGAACCTTTCCGTAGGATTTTCGGACTCTCGATGCAGAAGATGAGCTCTCTAATGCTTAGATGCTTGAATGCTTCGAATGATTGAATTAATATTTCCAAAGGAGGGATCCTTTATATAGTAGGTGAAGAGGCAAGTGACCCTTGGCGAGGACTGATCCGAACCATCAGTTCATAACCCTTTAAAGGGTTCTGATCTCAGCCATTAGATCTGAAGAGTTATAACTCTTCAGATGGCTTTTAATGTGGTTCGTTAGATCCGAAGAGATTTTAACTCAATCTAATCTCGTCCGCTGGATTCGAAGAGTTATAACTCTTCATCCCATCTTTGATCTGAGCCGTCAGATTACTCCATTTAATCCGACGCTCCAGATCAGTCCCCTCGCTAATGGTCTGATCGTGACCCTGCAGTATCAACGATCCAGATCAAGCCCCATGCGATCTTGTTGCCAACTTCGATCCAACGATCGTCATCTGTCTGCCCAGTCAATAGCCCAGTCAACGCTCTCCCTGCACAGTCATGTGTCACGCAGGCATGCCACGTCATCCGTGACCATGCCACGTCACTGCCACGTGGAGCATAAATGAAGCTCCTCAATGCTCCTCGCGACGATGCGTACGTGCGAAGTGCAAAGTGCGCCAACAAAGCGCCCATTGCGCGCGTGCGCGCGTGGCGGGTGGCGGGCTCGCAGGTGCGAGCACCTGCTCGCCCAAGGGTAGAGAGCACCTGTGCTTTTTGTATTGACTACAAAAGCATAGCAACACATATAAGGAGACATTGGCTTTCGCCAATTAGAGATGTGGGACTAACCCCCATCTTTCTCCTTAACGCTATTTTGAGCACGACTTTAAACACTTAATTTCTCATTCACCCGTAATTGGTTTTGAGAAAATTAATAGTCTAGATTTATCTACGCGAAACGTAGATTTTGATTTTGAAGTCAAATATGACTTTCATCGATCGATGGTACTTTGATTTCGCCTCGCAAAATCATATCCAACAATCCCCTACATGAATGAAAATTAATGTATGCATGTATGCATGTTGACACTTTACAAGAGTCCAATCGATAAGTCAAAGCATCGGGAGAGGTAGCTTGTGGCTTTGAACCTTCCGTAGTGGAATGCTATCGAGTATACTAGGCTGCGCAGTGAACGTGATGTCTTGAACTGCTCAACTGTTGGTGTATACTAAGACAATAACACCCACACAGAGACTTATCTCCCCTACTTTTGATTCTCATGGTTGGTTCCGTTTCGGCCATGGACACCTTCTTGGATTCATGAGTATTTCATTGAAGCGACCTGTCTTCACATTCACATAGGTGACACTTCTATCTAGAGTATCCTACCATACTCTACCTTATAAAGGTATAGAAGTCATTAAAAGCATATGCTTACCCTCACTACATGTGATAGGACAGCACCAATTCATCCTAGGTTTGGGATAGAGATAACACATCTCTTGTGCTGTTACACAACTTCTGTAACTTCGTTGTCCCATTGAACCAAGATCTTGGGATCTCCAGTCAACAAGGTTGGGTTACCGCTACAGCCGTTTTTAGTTGTAGATTTTTAATCCCATTCCTCTTGATGAGCAGTATACTTGATCTCGATTTAGCCCCTTCGTACGGGGATCTGCCAAATTATCTTTAGATTTGACATAATCGATTGCAATCACTCCATTCGAGATCAACTGCCTAATGGTATTATGTCGACGGCGTATATGTCGTGACTTACCATTGTACATGCTACTCTGTGCCCTTCCAATCGCCGATTGACTATCACAGTGGATAAGTACGGCGGGCACAGGTTTCATCCAGCTCGGAATATCTTCCAAGAAGTTCCGCAGCCATTCAGCTTCTTCAGCTGCTTTGTCAAGTGCTATAAACTCGGATTCCATAGTAGACCGAGCAATGCACGTCTGCTTAGTGGATTTCCAAGACACCGCTCCCCCACCGATCGTGAATACATATCCACTAGTGGATTTGGAATCTTTTGTATCCGATATCCAATTAGCATCACAATATCCCTCTAAGACAGTGGGATACTTTCCATAATGTAATTCGTAGTTTATAGTATATTTCAAATATCTAAGAACTCGCATTAATGCTTTCCAATGAGTGTCGTTTGGATTACTCGTGAAACGACTCAATTTGTTGACCACACAGGCAATATCCGGGCGAGTGCAGTTTGTGAGATACATCAAACTGCCTATTATCCGAGAATATTCCAATTGTGATATGGGCTCACCATGGTTTTTTGCTAAGTGTTGACTTAGATCCATCGGTGTTTTGACAGTAGAGAGGTCGTATGCATTGAATCTTTTCAATATTGACTCTACATAATGGGATTGTTTTAAAACTATCCCATCGGATGTCTTGAGAATTTTAATTCCCAATATGACATCTGCTAGACCCATATCTTTCATGTCGAAATTCCTAGTCAACATTTTCTTAGTATTCATGATTATATCATGATTACTTCCCATTATAAGCATATCGTCTACGTATATACAGACGATTACATAGCTTTCAGGTGTGCTTTTGACATAAATGCATTTGTCACATTCATTTATTTTGAATTCGTTTGACAGCATTATTTTGTCAAATTTTTCGTGCCACTGTTTAGGCGCTTGTTTAAGTCCGTACAACGACTTAACAAGTCGACACACCTTGTCCTCTTTTCCCGGAGCTACGAACCCCTCGGGTTGCTCCATGTAGATTTCTTCTTCCAATTCACCATTTAAGAATGCAGTCTTAACATCCATTTGGTGTATTTCAAGGCCATACAGTGCTGCTATAGCTATCAGCACTCGTATGGACGTAATCCTTGTCACCGGTGAGTAGGTATCGAAGTAATCTAAGCCTTCCTTTTGCTTGTACCCTTTGGCTACAAGTCTGGGCTTATACTTGTCAATCGATCCATCAGCTTTATACTTGCGTTTTAGTATCCACTTATAACCTAATGGTTTAGAACCAGAAGGAAGGTCTACTAATTCCCAAGTATGGTTATTCATGATGGACTCGATTTCACTATTGACTGCTTCTTTCCACAATGGGGCATCGGGACCAGAGAGAGCTTCACTTAATGTTCTTGGCTCCATTTCCGACATAAAAGTCATGAAATCCGGCCCGAACGATTTCTCAATTCTAGCCTGTTTGCTCCGTCGTGGCTCTTCGATTTGATCGTCAATAGTCCTTTTATGACAACTAAGTTCTGGAATGTTATCTTCGTTTGGACTTTCGTTGTCATCACTTTGAACGTTTCCCTTTTTATTTGGGAACACGTCTTCAAAGAATATTACATTCCGAGATTCAATGGTTGTACCCACATGAATATCAGGAATATCTGACTTATGAACTATGAAGCTATATGTACTACTGTTTTGGGCATATCCGACAAATATCGCATCGAACGTTTTAGGTCCGATCTTTACTTGCTTTGGCATAGGTACTTCGACCTTTGCTAAGCACCCCCACACTTTCAAGTATTTGTATGATGGCTCGCGGCCTTTCCATAGTTCATATGGCGTTTTGTCATTTTTCTTATGAGGGATTTTATTGAGAATGTGGTTTGCTGATAATATAGCTTCCCCCCACAAGTTCTGGGGTAAGCTTGAATTTATTAGCAAAGCATTCATCATTTCTTTCAGTGTCCGATTTTTACGTTCGGCAACGCCATTTGATTGGGGTGAGTAGGGCGCCGTTGTCTGATGAATAATGCCAAATTCTGAGCAGAATTCATCAAACGGTGCACCATATTCTCCACCTCTATCGCTACGAATTGTTTTAATTCGTTTATTAAGTTGATTCTCAACTTCAGTTTTATAGGTTCTAAAAGCCTCTAAGGCTTCGTCTTTACTTCTTAAAAGAAAGACATAACAGAACCTCGTGCAGTCATCGATAAAAGTAACGAAGTACTTTTTACCTCCTCTAGTTTGCACGAATTTTAAATCACATAGATCACTATATATTAATTCTAGAGGCGTCGTTGACCTTTTGATAAGTACCATTTTTGTTGATTATTTTAGATGTTAAAATCCATGTTTGACTTATATTTTTATTGCTTAATTGTGAAATTGCCCTAGGTTTTAGAACTTACTCTTATTTTGGGACTTAATTGCAAATTTGCATTAAATTGGATTATTTGGCCACTAAATTCTTGATCTATTTTTTGTAGGCATCAAAGGTTCAAGGACTTAGGGCATATTGGGTCAAACTCGAGTCGGAAGTGACCCGGATCGGATTATCAAGCCTATTATTAATCCGGGCCGTCCGATTCAAGAGCGGCTAGATCTGAGCCATCCGGGATGATCTGAAGCAATCCGAGCTAGGGTTAGGGTTGATCAAGCTCTATGATCAAGATCTGAAGGTTTCATTCCAATCAGAGCTCAATCAACCGTTGGATCAAGCAAGGAGGGCTCTAGAGCGTCCATTCACAGATAGAGTTGATCTGGACCATCCGTTGCATATCTGGAGGATCCAAGCTACCACAAGGCAGATCCTGACCCCAGATCATCATCTTAAAAGTTTGGCTCCAATCAGAGCAAGATCAGCTGTTGGATTTCATCCAATCAATCACAGCCGTCCGTTGCATATGTATTTAATCAAATTCCTGCGCAGTTCTTCCCTGTCGCGTCTTCGCCGTCTTCTTCGTTTTTTCGTTTGTTCTTCATGTTCTTAGCAGATTCTTCATCCAAGAAGGCGTGACCACCTCGATTTCAACCGCAACTCATCGTCTGGAGCTTTGGAAGGCCATCTCGATCCGAAATTCAACTCAACCTCATCCGGACAGAGCTTGTTGAGGGTTTCGCATTCTCTGTGGTCCGGGAGCTTGAATCTCAGCTACACGCAAATTCAAATCACCTGAGCCACTTGTAGGGGTTCTCAAGTGAGCTCAGGTCGTCTCCAAATCTTCATCATAGCTCGGCAAGTTGAGATTAAAGGGCTCGGATTGGAATTTTCCCATTTGGAGCAGTTTGAGCCGAATTCAGGGATTGAAGTTGATTTTCCACTGATTTGCTGTGCCTAGGGGTTCGAAGCTGGCTCTTGATTGACAACCCAGAAGATTGTGAGCTCGGGAAGAGATTGGAGTTTAGTATACTTTAGTTAATTTCGTTTTTGTAGCTGTAATTTCATTACTGCTGGAATTTCATTTATGTTAGTTTCAGATTTGGTTAATCTCGTTTTCTTAATTGTTTAGCTGTAATTTAGCTTTAATCTTCAAGTTGAGTAGTTAAGGAACTTGTGTAGTGATAGATTGCATTGAATTTCAGTTTATTTCCTATTTGTAGCTTGCGTGCCAGTTTGTTAGGTGCGTATCAATTTTACAATTACAGCATTGCATATCAGCTTTCTTCCTTTATATCAGCTCTTGCCTTTAGCTTCTTCTTCTGAATTTACCTTTCAGATTGTTTCATTTCCACAACCCTGATATTCATTTCCGCAAATTGGACTCAACTGTATTGCTGCGTGCCAAAACTCTGTTTCTGCAAAGAAAAAAAATTGCAGTTTCAAATCTGCAAATTCATTTACAAATTCGAGTTCCTGAGTTGTGTCAAGTAATCCTTGGTTCTTCTCAGTCCTTTTCAAACGGTAGATTATTGCATTGATTTCAAATTGTTGATTTGCTTGTTCGGCATTCCATTAAGTGCTGAAATTCTGCAACAGTTTCTGCACTTGCATCAACTCTGCATCAGATTTCTCAATTTCCAATGCTCTGATTTCCTGCTCTTCATTTCTGCAGTCAATCTATTTTGTAAGATAAATTGATAACTGAACTCTTAATTCTGCATTCATTAGCTTGCTTGCATCCTATTTGTTTGCTTTATATTCCCTTGTTCTTCATCAGCATAATTCATTTCCTGTATTAAGGATCGATTCAAAGTGAATGATTCCCATTCCTTAACTTTGTATCAGCTGTAAAGTGAATGATTCAAAGGCTCACTGCTGCGTATCAAATTGAGCTCCAGATTTTTGCTCAGTAGTCATTTGTTCCTGTTTTCAGTTCCAGGTTATTTGTATCACTGATTGCTGAATTTCCAATGTTGCATTGCTGAAGTTTGCATTAAGGAAGCTTTGCGTTTGACTTCCATTGCAATAGAAATCAGTGTTGTTTGATCTTGCATCCAAATAGAGTCTAACTGCCAACTTCTGCACATCAAATTCTGCAATTATTTCTGCAAAATCTGCAGCCTTATTTGTACCAAGTTCTCATTTTCTGTTTCTGAATTATTCTGCATTTCAATTCTGTTTTTGATTCATCCTTGCATACAATCGAGCCTTGAGTTCCTGTTTCACCCTAAATTGTTTCAGAATTAAATGGCTACTGAATTCTGAAGATTGATTTGTTAATCTCAGCTCTTGGTTCCCAGCTTTCGATTTCTGCAGACATTGATTCTGCACATTTGGTTTAAGCTATGCCATGCGGTTTTATTTGAGTTTCTGCATTTGGTTTTCATTGTGTCAATTCCTGCATAGATCAGCAACATCACGAAGTTGTCAATTGAATTTCCTGCACTTAGCATCAGGTTCTTTTTGACACATAAGCTTCATCTTGGTATCATATTCTTCATTTGCTCCACTTTTGTATCAAGTAAAGGCTTGGCATTAAGTTTGTAGCTGTTTGGTTATAAAATGATTTGCATTTGATTTGTTTGGATGTGTAATTCCTGAAGCAGCTCTTTAAATCATTGCACTTCCAATTCTAATTGAACCCAAAACCCAAATATTTATTTGAAACCCGAAAACACAAACGACACCTAAATACAAGCGCGAATCAAATAAACCTCAACTAGTCCCCGAGAAAAATACGACCTGTGGCCCCTATATTACATTTTCATACTTTTGATTGTAAAAGGGTTTCCAGCATTTCATTTATAAATTCTAAATTCTGATGGTCCCAACTTTTGTGACAATTTAAACTAGTAGATTCGGGACTGTCAAATTTTTGGCGCTGTTGCCGGGGAAGCAACTAGTTGATTTGTTTGATTTTTGCTTGTATGTTTCTTTAGACATATCCTTGGGTTCTGTTTTATTTTGCTTTATCTTTCATATACAGTTGCTACCATTTTTTTTCTTGTTTGATTTGTGACAGGACTGCCAGTTTAAAATGTTCCCATCTACTTATCAGCAGCCATGTCAACAATTCCAACAAAACCAGCAACCAAATCAAGATTTCCAACATTCCTGTGCAAATTTTCAACAACCAAATCAGTTTTTTCAGCCTAATTATCAGCCAAGTCAGCCCTTCTAATTTCAGCCACAAGATCAACCATCATTTCAAAATTTTCAACAGTTTCAGCATGGGCAGCCACCATTTCAGAATTTTGATCAACAAATTCAGCAATTTCAGCTACCATGTCAACCATTTCAGCCACCACAACCATTTCAACCGCAATTCCAACAATTTCAGCAGAATTTTCAGCCAATTCAGCCATTATTCTAGAATTATCAGATTGGGCAGCCATCATTTCAGCAATTTCAGCCCAATTTCCAGCAACAAATTCAGCATAGGCAGCCACCATTTCAGAATTTCCAACAACAAAACCAGAATTTTCAGCCCACTCAATTTGAGTTTTCACCATCACAATTTCAACCTCAGATACAAGAATTCCAGGGCTACAATTTTCAGCAATTTCCACCAAGTGGTGAACCAACTTTTCAGCAGTTTAATCAGTCTGTTCAACCATTTGATCAACCCCCACAGTCTCAATTTCTACAAATGTGTCAACAAGAGCTTCAAAACATCGAAAGGCAAATGAAACAAGTGGCTAATGATTTGAATCAGATAAAAGCCCAAAGAGCAGAACAATCCCCCGGAGTTGGTTTTATATCAGTTCAAGATGACCCTAGTGCATGGCAAAGTCCTTCTTCAATTAATCCTGCAAATTTAGTAGTAGTAGAAGAAGAAGAATACATTAAAATCTGGGCACCTACAGCATGCATCCCTCCGGAGACTCCTATTCAAAATCCAATTTCAAATTTTTCAGCTCCAGAAGAAGAAATTGAAGCTCCACAGGACCCTACACCTATGGAATCATCTCCTCTGCATGCTTCTCCTGTAATATCTGCAGCAATAGTATCAGAAAAATTAGGACCATCAATAGAGGTACCAAACATTGATTTCATTGATCGTACTGCATTACCTGATACATCTCTTGCTATGGATAGCAAAATAATTTTAGAGGCACCCATAATTGATGTTGTTTGTTATGATGAATCTCTTGATACATCTTTTGTGGATATGGATAGTGAAATTTTTTTAGAGGTGCCTGAAATTGATGTTATTTATTTTGATGAATCTCTTGTTATGTCTTATGCTGAAAATGAATGTGAAAGACTTATGGAGATATCTGATATTGATTTGATTGGCTGTGACACATTGCATGATACACCCTGGATGGAAAATAATTGTGAACTTTCTATTGATGAGCCAGAAATTGATTTCTTTATTTGTGATGAGCTCCTGGATGCAAATTTTGTAGAGAATGATTTTGAAAATTTTATTGAGGCACCACAAATTGATTTAATTGGACATGATGCAGTTTTGGATTCATTTTATGCAGAGACTGATATCATTTTATTTCTTTCTGACCCTGAACGCTTGAGAGAGGTATTACATTATTTTGCAGGGTCCAGAAGACTTCAGGAGTGGGTGCTCCAACTGAACAGACTCCAGCCTCCTGGAAGGACTTCTGAAGGGCATCAAGAAGGAGGAGATGATCTGACTTTAATTAAAAGCACTCCATCCCTTGAATGACTCTTGAACCTGAATCGCCTGAGGCCACCAGAGCAAATTTTTGTGAAGTTTAAGTGTGGGGGAGTTCCAAATCTCCCAGCCACCCAGACTCCTCTACTACCAAGATGGAGGCTACTTCTGGATAGACTCCGTCCACCAGAATAAAGGGGAGTTTGTTTCTTTTTGTATTTTCTTTTATTTCATTTTTTTCATTTTCATGCTTCCTAGAATTAGAATTTTCCTTTGATCTGAGTCATTGTAAATACCATGTCTTTTCTTTTAGCACTTTTTCTTGCATGAGTAGAAATAAAAGTATCCCTCTAGGTTATCTCCATAGCATTTTAGAATCTCTTAGAAAATAAATTAAATTTGATTGTTAAGACTTAAGGTTTGAGCTAATGGATGAAATCTTGGATGCTTGAGTACTACTTGCTTTAGATTCTTAATTGAGGACTTGGGATGAATTATTTTGACCTAGTGAGACTTAGCCTTATTTTTGTGACACACCTATGTTATTGTACTCTAGAACTTGCTTAGGTTCTTTCAAAATCATATTTCAATGATTGGATCACATCTATAGAGGCTAATCCATTTGTTTTCCTTTCCACATCAATTTTTAGCAAAAATCATGTTTATCATATTTGTCCTTACTTATTTCCTTCTCTTACCTTCACTTTTCTTTGGACATGGTGTTTGATATGTTTCTAATGCTATTTTGCCCGAGACGGACAAAGATTCAAGTGTGGGGGAGTGACTAAAGTTTTGGATGCATTTCAACTCGAAATTTTTTTTTTCATGTGCCAAGTGAGTGATGTTTGGTGCCAAGAATGAGCAAGAAGGATGAAAGCCATGGGAGACTTAGATTCTTTACTACATTTTGAAGATCAAAGTGGCAAACAAAGAAAAAAAATCTGCACCATAAAAAAAAATCAGTGCCAAAAAGGAAGGATGAGATAAAAGAAGGAAAAAATGGAAGTGTATCAACTCACCTAGTGAAGCATTTAACTCTTCATTACTATGTGATGTATTTATTTTGGGAATCAGAGTTTAGTAATGACTATGCCGTAGAGCTGAAATGGAGAGTAAAACAAAAAAAAAAAATTCAGAAAACAAAATCAAGTCAAGTTGGCACGCAAGAAGAAGTGAAGCTGTGAACAAATCAGATTTAATGCAAAACTCTTTTTTGCTAACTGATGGGAAGGAAGTAGAGGATGCACGAATGAAGAACCTAGCTATTCTAGATGCTGAATTCTGCTGTCGAGTAGCTGCTGAAATCAGAGAAGGAAAATACAGAAAAAGAAAAAAAATCTGGAAATTGCAGCAGAGAAGAAAAAAAATCTAGAAAATTCAGCAGAGACAATATGAATTTGCAGCTGTACCGAAACTGAATTGAGATGCAAGGGATGCTGAGATCAGATAAATCTGAAACCAAGCAAATCTGAGGTCATTGCAGAGCAAATCAGTGCCAAAAAATAGTATGCAGATAAATGATACAAGCTGAACTTCTGAGCTGCTGATCACAAGCTGGAAATCTGAGAAGTTTGACTTGGAGCTGATAAATGATACAAGCTGAAGTCAAAACAAGCTACAAAGTGCTGTAAACATTCTGTGAAGGGCTGTTGATCATTCGGCAAGATAAAAAGAAATGAGAAGAATGCAGTTTTTCTCAACTAAAGGATGAATTGGTTTCCCTAGAGCATGCATTTGAAGCTCACGGCAGGTTTGAGTGGAGGCAAGTTCTGAACAAAGATTTGGGAAGCATGAGCAAAATAAGATTGAGCAAAATGGAAACCAAGAATAGAAGTGGCAGCTGACCATAAAAAAAACAGTTTGAGAAAAGAAAAGAAAAAGAGAGAAATAAAGTGGCACACAACAAGTGAACTTTGGCACCATGAAATCAAGTGAAGTTTCTCACATCCAAATCAAATTCTTTGCTCCATTACATTCTGAATTCACTAGAGAGAAAGAAAGAAAGAAAAAAATCTGAGAAAAGAGTGAAAGAAGCAAGGTTGGCACAAAAATTGAAACTTGGCACATTGAGATCAAATGGAGTTATTTTTCATCCAAATCAAAGGAATTACTCAAGATTTACTTCACCACACTTTTGGATATCACTAGAGGACTGTAAAGAGGGGCAAAGCACATTGGAAATATTTTTGAGCAACCAAGTCCTCCACTCCATCAAAATTTTCTATTTTCTTAGTCTTTATTTCATTTCTCACCATTTTTCATGTTTTCCTTTGTTTTTATAGTTGTTGATTCCAATCATGAATAATGATGGAGAGTAGATAATAAGCAAGCCTATGGTAGTGCAAGAAACATGTGTGTAAGAGTGAGCTCCACTTCCATTATCGAGTTAGAACTTAAGAAGAGAGCCACCAAATTTTTCCTTGAAAGGCTAGTGATTTAAATTCATCTCAATGACTCATGATGGATGAAAAGGCTAAGTTGTTGATTTAAGGACAAGATAGTAATCCATAGAGCTTAGATTTATGAGAATTGACAACCTTATGTAATTTCTTTTCATTTGCTTCTAATTATGCTTAAGAAAGCCTAAGGGATACTTATTTAGTAGTTTCGCGAGACGCTCAAGGTTAAGTGTGGGGGAGTTGATAAGTACCATTTTTGTTGATTATTTTAGATGTTAAAATCCATGTTTGACTTATATTTTTATTGCTTAATTGTGAAATTGCCCTAGGTTTTAGAACTTACTCTTATTTTGGGACTTAATTGCAAATTTGCATTAAATTGGATTATTTGGCCACTAAATTCATGATCTATTTTTTGTAGGCATCAAAGGTTCAAGGACTTAGGGCATATTGGGTCAAACTCGAGTCGGAAGTGACCCGGATCGGATTATCAAGCCTATGATTAATCCGGGCCGTCTGATTCAAGAGCGGCTAGATCTGAGCCATCCGGGACAATCTGAAGCAATCCGAGCTAGGGTTAGGGTTGATCAAGCTCTATGATCAAGATCTGAAGGTTTCATTCCAATCAGAGCTCAATCAACCGTTGGATCAAGCAAGGAGGGCTCTAGAGCGTCTATTCACAGATAGAGTTGATCTGGACCATCCGTTGCATATCTGGAGGATCCAAGCTACCACAAGGCAGATCCTGACCCTAGATCATCATCTTAAAAGTTTGGCTCCAATCAGAGCAAGATCAGCCGTTGGATTTCATCCAATCAATCACAGCCGTCCGTTGCATATGTATTTAATCAAATTCCTGCGCAGTTCTTCCCTGTCGCGTCTTCGCCGTCTTCTTCATTTTTTCATTTGTTCTTCATGTTCTTAGCAGATTCTTCATCCAAGAAGGTGTGACCACCTCGATTTCAACCGCAACTCATCGTCTGGAGCTTTGGAAGGCCATCTCGATCCGAAATTCAACTCAACCTCATCCAGACAGAGCTTGTTGAGGGTTTCGCATTCTCTGTGGTCCGGGAGCTTGAATCTCAGCTACACGCAAATTCAGATCACCTAAGCCACTTGTAGGGGTTCTCAAGTGAGCTCAGGTCGTCTCCAAATCTTCATCACAGCTCGGCAAGTTGAGATTAAAGGGCTCGGATTGGAATTTTCCCATTTAGAGCAGTTTGAGCCGAATTCAGGGATTGAAGTTGATTTTCCACTGATTTGCTGTGCCTAGGGGTTCGAAACTGGCTCTTGATTGACAACCAAGAAGATTGTGAGCTCGGGAAGAGATTGGGGTTTAGTTTACTTTAGTTAATTTCGTTTTTGTAGCTGTAATTTCATTACTGCTGGAATTTCGTTTATGTTAGTTTTAGATTTGGTTAATCTCGTTTTCTTAATTGTTTAGCTATAATTTAGCTTTAATCTTCAAGTTGAGTAGTTAAGGAACTTGTGTAGTGATAGATTGCATTGAATTTCAGTTTATTTCCTATTTGTAGCTTGCGTGCAAGTTTGTTAGGTACGTATCAATTTTACAATTACAGCATTGCGTATCAGCTTTCTTCCTTTATATCAGCTCTTGCCTTTAGCTTCTTCTTCTGAATTTACCTTTCAGATTGTTTCATTTCCACAACCCTGATATTCATTTCCACAAATTGGACTCAGCTGTATTGCTGCGTGCCAAAACTCTGTTTCTGCAAAGAAAAAAAAATTGCAGTTTCAAATCTGCAAATTCATTTACAAATTCGAGTTCCTGAGTTGTGTCAAGTAATCCTTGGTTCTTCTCAGTCCTTTTCAAATGGTAGATTATTGCATTGATTTCAAATTGTTGATTTGCTTGTTCGGCATTCCATTAAGTGCTGAAATTCTGCAACAGTTTCTGCACTTGCATCAACTCTGCATCAGATTTCTCAATTTCCAATGCTCTGATTTCCTGCTCTTCATTTCTGCAGTCAATCTATTTTGTAAGATAAATTGATAACTGAACTCTTAATTCTGCATTCATTAGCTTGCTTGCATCCTATTTGTTTGCTTTATATTCCCTTGTTCTTCATCAGCATAATTCATTTCATGTATTAAGGATCGATTCAAAGTGAATGATTCCCATTCCTTAACTTTGTATCAGCTGTAAAGTGAATGATTCAAAGGCTCACTGCTGCGTATCAAATTGAGCTCCAAATTTTTGCTCAGTAGTCATTTGTTCCTGTTTTCAGTTCCAGGTTATTTGTATCACTGATTGCTGAATTTCCAATGTTGCATTGCTGAAGTTTGCATTAAGGAAGCTTTGCGTTTGACTTCCATTGCAATAGAAATCAGTGTTGTTTGATCTTGCATCCAAATAGAGTCTAACTGCCAACTTCTGCACATCAAATTCTGCAATTATTTCTGCAAAATCTGCAGCCTTATTTGTACCAAGTTCTCATTTTCTGTTTCTGAATTATTCTGCATTTCAATTCTGTTTTTGATTCATCCTTGCATACAATCGAGCCTTGAGTTCCTGTTTCACCCTAAATTGTTTCAGAATTAAATGGCTACTGAATTCTGAAGATTGATTTGTTAATCTCAGCTCTTGGTTCCCAGCTTTCGATTTCTGCAGACATTGATTCTGCACATTTGGTTTAAGCTATGCCATGCGGTTTTATTTGAGTTTCTGCATTTGGTTTTCATTGTGTCAATTCCTGCATAGATCAGCAACATCACGAAGTTGTCAATTGAATTTCCTGCACTTAGCATCAGGTTCTTTTTGACACATAAGCTTCATCTTGGTATCATATTCTTCATTTGCTCCACTTTTGTATCAAGTAAAGGCTTGGCATTAAGTTTGTAGCTGTTTGGTTATAAAATGATTTGCATTTGATTTGTTTGGATGTGTAATTCCTGAAGCAGCTCTTTAAATCATTGCACTTCCAATTCTAATTGAACCCAAAACCCAAATATTTATTTGAAACCCGAAAACACAAATGACACCTAAATACAAGCGCGAATCAAATAAACCTCAACTAGTCCCCGAGAAAAATACGACCTGTGGCCCCTATATTACATTTTCATACTTTTGATTGTAAAAGGGTTTCCAGCATTTCATTTATAAATTCTAAATTCTGATGGTCCCAACTTTCGTGACAATTTAAACTAGTAGATTCGGGACTGTCACCTTTCCACCGAGTGAAAGGGTAGTCTCGTCATTTTCGCTTCCACGCACACTTCACATTTGTGCATTTCGTCAATATCGATGTTCGGTAATAAATTTAGCTTGACGAGATGTTTTAGTGTATTATTGTTAACATGTCCGAGTCGATCATGCCATAAATAAAAACACTCAACAACATAGCTGGAAGCTTTTATTTTATTACCATTAAATTCACGGTGTACAGTCATTACAACCATCTTGAACAGATTTTGTTCCAAGTATCCCTTACCTATGAAGACACCGTTCTTCGTAAGTACAAAGTTGTTGGACTGGAACACCAATTTGAAGCCGGCTTTAACAAGTGCCGCTCCAGAAACTAAGTTCTTCCTGATGTCGGGAACATGGAGCACATCAATGAGAGTTAGCTCCTTTCCGGACGTCATTTTCAGAACTACTTTCCCGAGTCCAACAATCGGGGATGAAGCGGAATTGCCCATAAAGAGCGTTCTTCCACTTATCGGGGTATACATGGAGAACAGCGCCTTATCTGAACAGATATGGCGTGTTGCTCCAGTATCGATCCACCACTGCCTCAGGTTGTCCACCACCGTATTGGCTTCAAACACGACCGCAGCGAGGTCCAGGTCCATTTCGTTGGAAGTTGCGACCTAGTTTGCAACATCCTTCCGGCCTTTGGTTGACTTCTTCGGACGTCTGCAGTCTTTGGACATGTGTCCTGACTTTCCGCAGTTGTAGCAGGACCCCTTGAATTTGCCTTGAGCCTTCTTGATTGGTTGTTTCGGCTTCTTGGCTCTCGGTTCCGCCAGGTTGGACATCTCGTCAACTGTCCGCTTTGTTCCTTTAGAGTCGGAAAATTTTTGGTTATCCTCCTCTATGCGCAGCTTTAGGATCAGGTCTTCAAGTGTCATCTCCTTTTGCTTGTGCTTCAGGTAATTTTTGAAATCCTTCCACGACGGAGGGAGTTTCTCGATTACCGCGGCCACCTTGAATGATTCGTTTAGTGGCATGCCTTCGGCGTCCAGATCATGCATTATTATTTGCATGTCTTGGACTTGAGACATTATGCTTCTGGAATCCACCATCTTGAAATCCAAAAACCGGCCGACGATGAATTTCTTCAGTCCGACGTTTTCGGTTTTGTATTTCTTCTCCAGAGATTCCCACAGGGATTTGGCTGTCTCAATTACGCTAAATACGCTGTACAACGCATTGTCTAGTGCATTGAGAACGTAGTTGCGGCACAGAAAATCCCCATATGACCACGCTTCGCGAGCGGCCTGACTCTCGGAATTATTTTCCGCAGCGGCTGGTGGGTCATCACACAAAAACCGTACAAGGTTTAGCGTGGTTAAGTAGAACAGCATCTTCTGCTGCCATCTCTTGAAATCGGCTCCAGCGAATTTCTCCGGCTTCTCGGCGTGCGGGATGGAGGTCGGTATGTCGTTGATCACGGCCATTTTAGTTTGCCAATATCGTTTTACGATTGTTGGTGGTCCTGTGACCTTTTTGTAATCTCCGCGGTATTTGACTTAGTCGATTTTACTCGACCGTCGGAACTTCCGGGAGGTTGCTGCCGGGAGGTAGCAAACTGAATTTGTTTACGTCGAGGCTAGTGTTGGACACTATCTCCGTAAAATGATATTGCTCCGCTACGGTGCTCACGAATAACAGCAATTCGTTCCCAAGATACAACGACGTCGTCTCGGAATAGTAGCACTTCAAATTCCGAGACCGGCGAACCTTTCCGTAGGATTTTCGGACTCTCGATGCAGAAGATGAGCTCTCTAATGCTTAGATGCTTGAATGCTTCGAATGATTGAATTAATATTTCCAAAGGAGGGATCCTTTATATAGTAGGTGAAGAGGCAAGTGACCCTTGGCGAGGACTGATCCGAACCATCAGTTCATAACCCTTTAAAGGGTTCTGATCTCAGCCATTAGATCTGAAGAGTTATAACTCTTCAGATGGCTTTTAATGTGGTTCGTTAGATCCGAAGAGATTTTAACTCAATCTAATCTCGTCCGCTGGATTCGAAGAGTTATAACTCTTCATCCCATCTTTGATCTGAGCCGTCAGATTACTCCATTTAATCCGACGCTCCAGATCAGTCCCCTCGCTAATGGTCTGATCGTGACCCTGCAGTATCAACGATCCAGATCGAGCCCCATGCGATCTTGTTGCCATCTTCGATCCAACGATCGTCATCTGTCTGCCCAGTCAATAGCCCAGTTAGCGCTCTCCCTGCACAGTCATGTGTCACGCAGGCATGCCACGTCATCCGTGACCATGCCACACGAAGTGCAAAGTGCGCCAACAAAGCGCCCATTGCGCGCGTGCGCGCGTGGCGGGCTCGCAGGTGCGAGCACTGCTCGCCCAAGGGTAGAGAGCACCTGTACTTTTTGTATTGACTGCAAAAGCACAGCAACACATATAAGGAGACATTGGCTTTCGCCAATTAGAGATGTGGGACTAACCCCCATCTTTCTCCTTAACGCTATTTTGAGCACAACTTTAAACACTTAATTTCTCATTCACCCGTAATTGGTTTTGAGCAAATTAATAGTCTAGATTTATCTACGCGAAACGTAGATTTCGATTTTGAAGTCAAATATGACTTTCATCGATCGATGGTACTTTGATTTCGCCTTGCAAAATCATATCCAATAGATTTTTCAGTCTTGGACCTCGAGACTTCTTTTATAATTTTTTTATCTGGTCGACTGATCCTTTTTCAATTAACCAACCTTCAGAATTTTCCCACCTTTGTGTCTAGATTCACGATCCGCCCAGATCATATTTTTTTGTGAAATCAGCCTATGTTAGTTGACCGAAGCCTTATTCGGTCAGTTGAACACCAAGAACTTCCTTTTGTTGCTCGATCAGATCTGCTCTTATTTTATCTGATCTTTGCTCGCCAAATATGTTTGGTCGACTGATCACATGTTCAATCGACTGAACTTTGTTTATTTCCTTCCTAGTGTGATTCGATTTTATTGATTTCTGGTTAACAAATATGATCAATCGACTGATCATACTATCGGTTGAATAAACTAATATTTCCTTATTCGGCTCAATTTGAATTTGATCAAATCTCATCACTGTGTATCAGTCGATTGACCACTTGGTTCGGTCAGTCGAACCTTTTGATCATGCTGAACTTCATTTTTTCTATAAATATTAGCACAGTGTAATAATAAGGATCCTGGAAAAACAAAGTTAGAACTAGATAGATATGCATGCATTAATATGACAGTTAAGACTATCTGATCTCGACTTAGATATCTATGTTGATTTCTTGAGTGGGATTATTGCCTAAGGTTGTCCTGATTGGGACACGTTCTCACTGTCTTTCGAAATAGAAGACCTCTCTAGGATATACATGTTTGAATTTTCTCTGCTCAGTGTCTAATCTACTTGATCACTAAGACATTCCTGCAATTCTCAATTAGCAAAATAGATATAAAATAGTAATGGTAAAATAGTACTTAGCAAATATGTTGGTCGACCATTTAGGCGACACTTGCTTAGAGCTCACTTTCTAGGATTCACTCTCCTAAGGTTTTTGGTTTTCCAAACCTCTAGTCCTCCAAACCACTTCGACTTGCTAGTTATATAGTAGACTACTCACCGCTGTCAAGCCTTCAATCACCTTAACCATTTAGACTTGCTAGTTACTTGATAGACTATTCACCATTACCAAGCCTTCAGTCACTTTGACCACTTGAACTTGCTAGTTACTTGGTAGACTACTCACCACTACTAAGCCTTCAATCACCTTAACCACTTGGACTTGCTAGTCACTCGGTAAACTACTCACTGCTACTAAGCCTTCAATCACCTTGACCACTTGGACTTTATTAAATATATTATTAAGCAAACATCAAAACTTTGGAGGTAGATTGCACCAACAGGGACTCCTTGTTATCTAGCATCAGGTCAATCTTAATATGCCGAGACTTCCTTGTTACATAGCATCTGATCAATCTTGATGTGTCGAGACTTCTTTGTTACCTAGCATCCAATCAATCTTGATATGTCAGAACTTCATCGCTGTCTAACATCCGGTAAAGCTTGACCTATCAGTACTTCACAGCTCATATTAACTCCTTGTTGGACTTCATACAGTCACGTATCCAGTCAACCATGACTCACATGAGTTTTTTTCTTCTCAACTATTTGTTAAACTTTCAATTACCAAATGACTAATCAACCATAATTCACTTAGACATTTTTTTGTCTCATGCCAACTCCATATTAGACTTATGACGTGCAAATATATATCTGATAAATTTTGACCATCTTAATTTCTTATTCAATTAATTTAACATATTTGATCGACTATCAAATATCATATTAACTTTTCACCGAAGGTTGATTGCATCAATATAATTTTCTTTCCAAACTTTCATAAATAATTTTATTATCTTTTTTCACGTACAAATATATTTAATTAAAAACTTTTAATATGAATATGTATATTTTTCTAAATTTTTTCGTCAACTAATCATTTATTAATTAAACATATTTATAATATGAATAAATCTTTCGATATGATTAATTTATTGTTTTTAAACAATAACTTCAAAAGAGAAATTTATGAATTACTTTGTAGGCAATTTATAATTTTAATTCTTTTGACTTTATATCTTTTTTTCTATGACTTTTTATCATTGAAAAAACTTAACCATATATAGTTTTCGGAATTTTTTTAAATTTTAAAATTATTATATTTGCTACTTTTATTCCATTATTTTCAATTACTATTTTTATTAGTTATTGAATTGATTATTTTTTTAAATAAAATTAAATTTAGACGGAATACAATATTTATCTAACTATTTAATTAAAAATCAGGATCTTTACTAATAAACTCTCAATTGATTTTATAAAATTTATAATTAAGTTATATTAATATTTTTTCTTTTCACATCGAAAATAATTTCAAAATTTATTAGTAATTTTAACTTTTTATGTACTTCATATTTCAAAATTTTTAAAAATAAAATCGAAAAGCTTAAAAACAAAAGATTCAATAATAAAAATATAATTACAAATCATTAAAAAAATTTAAATCTTAATAAAATTAAAATTTTATAAATAATTTATCAAATTAAAAAATAAAATTTTAAATTATATTTTAAAATTTTAAATTATAATTAAATAAATTCTTATGACCTTTAGTAAAATATGATTATATATATATATATATATATACACGATTTTGTTCGCCTGCGGACGTGATTTGCGGACTCCCCGTGCGGACCAGACAGCCAGATCGATCAAGCCCTTACCTGATCTGACGTCTCGGTCGTGCACGCGATCTGCACAAAGCGTCCGTTGGAGAGCATTACTTATATATATATATATATATAAGCATTACTTTTATATATATATATATATATATATATATATATATATATATATATATATATATATATATATATAGTCGTTAGTATATATATTGAAGAGTTCGGTTAACTGTTAAATTTCAGTTTTTATTTAATTTAATATGATGGATAAAGATAAAAATAAATTTCAAATTAATTATCTATATAATAGAATTCTATCATCGGACACCAATTTGTTACGTCCGTGAGACACAAATTAATTACCTAAGTGGTAAAAGATAATTTATACGTTCTGGAGCTTCTGTTTCAAGATGAATTGGACAAAGGCGGAGCCACCCTTGGGCTAGGGTGGGCTCCAGCTCCACTTTTTTTTTTTATAAATAATAATTTTGATTATTTATTCATTTTTTTAGTTAATTATAAATTTGTTAATTGATAAAATATTAAATTAAAAATAAAATATCAAATTAGAATGATAAATTTTATAAAAATCAATATATTTATAAATTAATAAAGATAGTAATTCTAATTTGTTTAATATTTTTAGCATGAATTTGTCGATAGTAAAGTCTCTTTTACTCTCCGCAACATCGTTTCTTTTTCTTTAATTTTTCTCTAATATATTAATTTCGTTGCTGACAAAGAGCTGACAAACATTAGCCGCACGAGAGATGATTGACAAGACGCACATGAGGCGGACACTGCCTCGCTAGATGATCAGGAACTACTTCATGTGCGATCACACACAAGGTGAACACTGCATCTCGAGGCAACTAACAACAGCTTCGCGTGCGATCACTTTGCGAGCGGGCGCATGTGAGGTGGTCAGCAACATAAGTCTAGGTATGCAAATATAAGTTATATCTCATAATTTTATTTAACATATATTAATATATTACCAAATTTATTTCTTTTTCATCCTCTAAAAAATCTTATACAAAGATGGTCAATTATTCAATTTTACTTGTTTACTTACAATTCTTGATACTTCAATTCTCAAGGTTCTCGATTCTGTCAGTCCTAGGTAATTTTGAATTCTGGTTACGCCTCTGAATACAGAAGAGATAAATCATTAGGATTAATAGTTCAGATACTATGACTAACATGTGGAGAGGACAGACACACTAATTTTAACAAGTTTTAATCTTAGATCTTAAGATTACTCCCATTTCAAGATCAACATAGAGGGCGTAAATCACGAAGATTTCTAGTTCGAATGTTATGACTAGCGTATGGGAAAAATAGACACACTTATTTTATTAAATTTTAATTCTAAATTTTAAGATGATTGTATTAATTATTAATCTATCAACGAGGACATGGTCATACTTTCATTCAATCAAATTAATTATTTATGGATATATGAAAAATGGCATTGTCGTAGACAATAATATTGAATAATTGTACTTCACTAAAAGATCTGGTCTCTTAGTCTATTTGAAAAGTCAAAGCTTTATTCCCTGATAGGGTTCTTATCTAAGTGATTATATATTATTTATTTTCAAACTTGAATTTTTAGATTATCATTGATTCTAATATGAAGTTGGATCAGATGATTGTTCATTTAAAACTCATTTATTACTAAAGTGAAGTTTCCATAATTGATCAATCAATGGTTTTTTTTAGGGTTTTTAAAAATAATTTAGATATATTATGAGGAGCTATGATAGAGAGAGTGAAAATGGGAGAGTGAATAGTAGAGTGAATGATGTGGCACTTGAGTGAATGACATGACATTTTACATGCACACGTCCGATTATCACTTGGACACCATCGGCGGTCTTCGGCCACCGTCCCGAATCAAACTATACTCTGGGGGGCACGGTGAACCCGTCGGAGATCGCTGCATGCAAAGTGTCACGTTATTCACTCTATCATTCACTCTCTCATTTTCACTCTCCCTATCATTTTTCATATTATGAGTAGTGTGACTTTATTAAATGAAAAATGATAGAGAGAGTGAAAATGAAAGAGTGAAAAACATAGTGAATGACGTGACACCTTGCATGCAACGATCTCCGATGGGTTCACCGTGTCCCCTAGGGTAGAGTTTGATTAGGAGCGGTGGCTGAAGGCCGTCGATGGTATCCAAGCGATAATCGGACGTGTATATGTAAAGTGTCACGTCATGCATGCCACATCATGTCATATCATTCACTATGCTTTTCATTCTTCTATTTTCACTCTCCATATTATTGCTCTTATTAAATATTCAACATGTTAATAAATATTATTTAATTATCCAAGAATTTTCATCCAATGATAAATAACATCAACTGCATGCCGCTCCAAATAATAAAATAAAAAAATGATATATTATTTAATTTATTAAATTTATTAATTAAATTTTCTTTATAATTTGTAATTATATTTTATTATTTGAATAAAATAATAAAATATATTTTAATTGATTATTATATTATGAATAATGATCACATTAGATTGATCCTCCTACATCACATCTGCTCAAATAGGAGGATCAATCAAATGCCATCATTTGAATTTTAAAGAGTGGATAGTTTTTTATTCAAAATTTAGAATCAAACTTTATCAGTAGTCATATGTACATATTTTAGATATTTACATTTTTTATGAAAAACCTATAATAGCTAACTTTTGAGCTTAAATTTCACCCTTATGTCTCATGCAAGTCTTCTAAAAATTTTATTACTATTTTTGATAATTTTTATTTTTTTATATTTAGGGTAATTATGATATTTCTCTTAATTTATTAAAATCAATGTCCTATTTTATTAATATCAATTTCTACTCAGAGATGTCTTTTTTCGAAAAATTTCTTTTATTTCTCTATAAGATTAGAATTGAGGTTTATATATCAAGATTTCTTTCCTTTCTTAATTATATAGTCTAGAGTCATTAAATGCATGTAATTAGCTATGTGAGGATTTATCTATTATTGATAAAAAAAGATTTTTATTTTTGGTGGGTTTTCTTCTTATTTTCTCTCCAATTCTCCTCAGCTCATCAGTCAATAGAATAATTGTTATCATGTCTGACATTAGTTGGTATCAGAGCTAGTAGTATCCGATTTGAGGAAGTCGAGAGTCAGATCTAATGGAAGGTTATCGTGATCGTGCTCGCGGTTGCAATAACAAACAAGTTCTAATTGAGGAAGCTGAACATTATGGACGATTGTTCAGGACATGATGACAATTGAGGATTTAAGGTGGCAAGTTGCAGAGTTAACCCAATAGATGGTTGTAATGGTGACGACGCAAAACTTGGCGGTGACACAAAAACTAGCGGTGCAAAACCTTGAAGGTCGAGAGATTTCAGATCGAGGATCTGAGTGTGCGTATCCCGGGATAGTTTTGATGTGGTTAACAAAGTCAAATTATGTCCTTTTTGTTTGATCTCTGTGTCTAATTATGCACGAGCTTAGGAGCACAACAAGTCGAAGGGACGCAAGAGACGAGAAGGATAGAACGGGAAGAGAACTGACGAGATCGGTGCATTTGAGGGATGCAAAGTCTGCGAAAGAGTATACTGGTTGATGAGAAAGATGTGCATAACGTCCGAGGGAAGAGAAGCCAGGGAGAAAGATTGCTTAAGGAAAAGGTCGGAAGTTAGATTTGGGTGAACATAAATTCGGACGATCAGAGAACACCTAAAGAGACGTCAGAAGGCTGGTCAATAGGATGTTGACCAAAACCAAGGACCAGAGTACGAGGGCACCCATATTGAGGTCCGGGGAGCCCGTATTGATGCCCGGGGTGCTCAGAATGTTCAGGCACCAAGGATGCTACCCGAGGCACCCGGGATGTTCAGGGTGCCCGGGAAGCTGTCCGGGGTGCCTGAATTTAATGGGGATGCCCGGGGAAGCTTAGTTATCCAGAAAAGGTTGTTTTAGCAGCTATTGCAACGTGGATAGATGTTTGACCCAACTCAGGCACCCATGTTCAACTCGGGCACCGGGGATGTGTCATGTCAGTACATCGATAAGATTTTCATACTTTATAAATATAGCCCCTTAGCTCAAATTTTTTCATCAATTATTCTGTAACAACTTCTATAACTCTGTGCTTAATTGTTCCATTCTTTCAACATGTAAGAGTCTTCTCCACCTACGTAGAAAGAGAAATTCTAATGAGCTTCGTTGTCTTAGACTAGCAACCACCCAGGTTGCAAACTAAGTAGAAAACCAAGTCCTCTTTTACTTATTATTTTAGTTATTTATGTGTTTTGTGTCTGCTCAATTAATCTGTTTATCTTTACTAAGTTAGAGGCAAAAGATCAAGTTTTCAATTGCAGAGCTATTCACCCCATCTAGCCGGCCTGTATGGGTCCAACAAGTGATATCAAAGCGAGGACGCTTTAAAAGAACTAACCGCAAACTGAAGCAACACACAAATGGTCAGACCAAGCATCTACCCACCAAAGTTCTAGTGAGAGTTCGCGATGTGTAAACGGCGAATGGAGGTTTTCTTTAAAACTGATTTTGAATTACTCTTAATTATGAAAAATAGTTTTGTAGCTTCTAAAGACAACAACGGCGAGGATAAAAAAAGAACATCTTTGGATGAAGAAGGAGCAAGCCGACTTCGTAGCTAACGGAAAAATAAAATTTCATTTGCTAACTGTCCTACTGGCATAAGAAGTTAACTGAATCGACAATTATGACTTAGCAAAGTGTCATAGCAGAAATTCCTGGAGTTGCATGAAGGGACCTCGGAAACAAAGCTAGCACGATGAAATCTCCTACAAAACTAACTATCCAACCTTTGGATGATAGAAGGAGAGACAGTGGCGCAACTACATGTGAGAATCAAGGAACTGATTACCGGACTCACGAATCTTGAAGAATTGGTAACCAACCGAGAATCGTTAAGTTATTCTTTGAATGTGTTTCCATGAACTCCGGAACATACCAGCTGTGAAACTTGAAAGCATCAGCTCATACAATTCTGCCAAAGCCCTTTGGATGAAACTTCTGGAACACTACGAAAAATAAAAAGAAGTAGAATCCAACTTAGACAGATTCATCCACAGAAGAGTTCGAGAACAAAGAGACTATCGAACGAGCTCTAATAGTCGAATACATACCGGAAGACGATGAAACAATCTCGGAAGAAAGCATTGATGAACAGGAGCTACGTCATAGGATGACAATGATGAAGGGGGAGCATCTACCAACGAAATGGTAAGTGAGGTATGTAAACTATTGGGACTTGATCGTATGGCTAGAAGGGGTGAATAACCGATCACCCACTTGTTCACTCATTCTTTCTACAATTGTTAGTGTGCAACAGAATACACAATAAAGTAAAACTAGCAAGAAAGTACACAAACCAATTTACATGGTTCAGAGATAGAGCTTCTACTCTACGGCTGTCCGTAAGATGGACGATCACGATCTGTCGGTGGATGACTCCCCAGAAATCCTCCGGCTAGCTAGTGTAGCTCTTTGTGGGTGGAGAAACCTTGCCACAAACTCGCAAGCACACCTAAGCACTTGTAGACTACTAATTAGCTTTAACCAAGCTTATTTCATCAATCTTTGCTCAACTAAACCGAGCTATCTAAAATAGAGCTCGTTTTTGATCCAACCATTACCAGTCGACTAGTGCCAACACCAGTCGACTGCTAGCTGTTGAATTTTGAACGTTACAGCCTAACTTTCAAATTCAACTGACACTAGTCGACTGCACAGAAAGATCAGTCGACTGATTTTTCTGTGACCTTTACCAGTCGACTGCAGTCAACTACTCCTAGCAGCAGTCGACTGCCCATACCCTAAACCTAAGATTTTAGTCTTAAGTACAATCACTCTGCACTTTTCCTCGCCTGACTAACCTAGACTTAGCCTTCTAGCCTTCTCCATCAACCTTGCGTCCCTCGGATGACTCCCCATTCTTCACGACTTGCCTTATGGAGCTTTCTTCAGCCTCAGTCTTTGTTGTCGTGTCTTCCTTTGCCTAGATCCCACTTGGACTTTCCTTATTGTGCTAGTATCTTGCACACTCATAATGCATATCAAATACAACAATAAACCTAACTTAAACCTTTGCCCAAATATTAACACCTAAGACACATAAATTGCTCCAACAATCTCTCCCTTTTTGATGTTTGGTAACCCGTTTAAGTTAGGAAACAATAACAAAGCAAGAATCATTAACCTAACCTTAGACTCCCCCTTCACATAAGCTCCCCCTTGAGCTTGGATTTCCTTGCAAACGTACTTCTCCCCCTTTGCTAACAAATAAGCAATCATTGCTCCTCCTTCACCTATGCTCCCCCTTAAACTTTGATTTCTTGCAATGGTGTGTTAGTTTCCCACTTAAACCTAACATCTCTCCCCCTTTACCATACATCAAAAAGAACTCTAATAATATCTCAATTATTTGATTCTTTACCCTTTAATGACCATAAACATTGTGTATTAACCCCCTATATGATTATACACAAGTTTGACATCATTATGACACTTTTCGATTTTGCTAAAAATAATTTCAGCATGTATCAGTCGACTAACCCCTAATGAAAAATAACTTACAGAATTATCAGTCGACTGGTCTCTACACCAGTTGACTGATACCCTAATATCAACCTATTTCTATATTCTGAACCTAATTTCAGAAATGCACCAGAAATTCTTCAAGTCTTCAAAAATTCTCAAATTTTATGGAGAAGTTTGTGGTGCCCGTGTTTACTTGGGAAAAATACATTAAAAAATGTATATATCTTATATCCCAAGATTGACACAAAATCCAAAAATAGCTAAATGATTCAATTGAACCTTGACCTAAAATCTTTGTTTTGGCTTCCTCTTGATGTATCTGCCTATACCAAACTACAATGCATTCCTAGCATTGGTTTATATGACATCTACACATCAAAAATAGATTTTCATATAATATAACCCCAATGTCATATTTCTATGCATGACACATAACCCATATGTGCCAAAACCCAAATATTAAGACTCAAATCCATCTCCAAATCCTTTGACACACTTCATGGTCCATTTAGACTTCTAGAAGATATCCTCCTGAGATCTATTTATCATGGGTCCTAATTTGACTCTTTGAGCTCTCCCTTGAGCTCTTAGCCTTAGCCACCTCCTTAGGTGACTCATCCATAATTACTTGGCCACACTAGTGTACCTCCGATGATACTTGGCCCACAATCTTTACCTTCTTAATCTTGGACACCTTATCTTTGATTACTCCTCCCTTACCAATGTCGTGTTCCATCCTAGCATTTGACATTCTTTTGGTCTTGGAGGTATCCAATTTGACATTTTTGAATTTTTGATCACCCAAATATACGTCAAGTCCCCTAGGTCTAGTAATGAACCTATTTAGGACTTTCTCCATTTTCACAAGCCTTGTCTTCAAGACTTGATTTTCTAATTCTAAGGTTCTAATCCTAGAGTCAACATGTCGATCATGGACATTCCTAGACCTACCTACCTTCCTAGACATATGTCTCCCCTTCTTGAGATTAATACCTTGATCATTAACTACCGTCCTCCCCTTAGGCATGGTAGTTTGGATCTTATTGGGTCTAACCTTGGATAATGATTTTCTACTTTGTTAACCCTATTCCTATCATTATACCTAAATCTATCATTATGCTTAGGTAAATAATTTACATTATTTCTAACAAGTATATATGAATTGGATTTTGGATTAAACTTTAAATAAGAGATTACCTTCCCTATTACCTTTGAATCCCCCCTTGACTTGAGCTCCTCCTCTTCTCCAATTTCTTCAAATGCCCTAACTTCTTGAGCACTCCTTTTCTTGGGCATTTTGTGTGCTAGTGGATATGTTCACCACACATGAAATAAATTATATGCTTCTTATCATTGACTCCATCCCTACAACCTGTAACGCCGCCTTTTTCCCACACCTCGTGGTGTGGCGAGAGGGGCGGCGTTACGCTCAACATTACATGTACTTAGACAATATCTTAATGCAGCGGAATCATTTTTTTCATTTTTTTTTTCTACACATGTTTTTAACCATACAACTAATACCTGACATATTTATACGTGCCTAAACTTGTCATTTATAACTTATATGCATAGCATCATAACTTAACCGTTTCATAACTTATTTATCATTTCATAGGTAGCATATACTTATCCATAATGTAGTATGATGAGTCTTGAGTCACCCATTAGTCATAACCATAAAACATAGCATAAAATTTAAGAAACATTCTCAAGGCATGCATTATGTATAAATATAAAATCGTTTGCCAAGTCACTGCCACACACACACATGCTTCTGCCTCCCCTGCGGCTTTCCTTAATAGCTTCTTGGTTGATCTGCGGTACGAGGAAAATAAAACTATAAGCACATAGGCTTAGTAAAACCCTTTTCCTACTCACTAAAACCATACGTTGCCTTAACATAAATATATCAAATATCTGACATAACATAACTTCGAGCATAAACATAAGCATAGTCATACATGGCATAAATGAACATACATGAACATGACTTAATATATCAAGCAACGTATACATGACATAAAGCATACCTACATGAACATAAAACATACTTATACATGGCATAATTCTTAGCATACATGAACATAATGCATTACTTATACATGACATGATTCTTAGCTTACATGAACATAATGCATTACTTATACATGACATGATTCTTAGCATACTTAAACATAATGCATACTTATTCATGACATAAAATATGAGCATCAATACAAGCATAAAATATACTTACCTTGGCGCGATGCATAACATAGATGTATGAATGAGTCTAATGCATTTACTAAATAAGGATGCTTAGATTTTAAATTATACTTTTCAATGCTTAACATAACATCATTGGGGTCCTCGGCTTGTACCACATACATACTTCATAGCGCGCATCCCTAAGTAAATACGAGGTAGCTAGCCTCGACCTACTAGGGTAAGGACAGCATAGTCGGTAGTCCTAGAACCGGGGCATTCTTAAGGTGTTCATCCCTGTTGCACAGCTTCGGTAGTGCCAGAACCGTGGACAGCATAGTCGGTAGTCCAGAACCGGGGCGTTCTTAAGGTACCCATCCCTTGGACCCTTACTTCGGTCCGGTACAAGCCTTATGCATGAAAATAAACATGCATGCTTCCTCTTTCACACTTGTCATTCATACTTATCATTCATACTTATTTCATATCATCGTTATGCCTTCATCATTCATACTTATCATTCATACTTATAATTAAGGCACAACCATCATCTTTATTTATGCTTATCATTCTTTGTTCATAACATAGAACATACATACATAATCATGTTTCTAGTCATAATCTTATCCGAGTTCATAAAGCTTGCAAGATCATGATACAAAATAAACATACATCTCATACAAGACACATTTTATCTTACATACATGATCCTAGTATCCATCATAAGGCATGAATGGTAAGCTACATATAAACCTAACACATACTACTAGGATTCATAGCATTCATCACAAAACATGCATATCCCTTCATGAGTCATAACTTCATTATAAGCATTTATCAACATACATGCATTATTCTATTTATCATAATATACTCCTACATAAATTTCATGTATTCATGGTATATAATCTAAATATTCATGATTAAAACATAACCTAAAATCAACCATACAAGTCATATCACATGACACATAAACTAAGGTTTTAGTCATATGGAAGCCCTTACATCATGCTTAACCATGTACTAGCATCATGGGAACTTATAAATATGCATTTTTGGAGATCTTAACCCAACCCAAACCCTAGGGTTGGGTCTTGGCCGAAAGTCTCAAGGACCATGGGTCCATGGAAAATTTGCCTAGATCATGATTACATCTCTTATCTACATATCATGCCATAGAAAAATTATTTGAATCCTTGATTGGACTTAACTCCAAGTCCTAGACCTAAAACAAGAGTTGGCCGAAAACCCTAGAAGGGTAACAAACCCATGGAAGAGTTCATTTAACACCATTCTTACCCATAAGGTATCATAAGAATCATATTAATCATGCTTGGAAAGGTTGGAGTTTCCCCTAGTCTCTTGACCTTGATGTGGCCGAAACATATAAGGGTATCAAACCCTTAGAAAATTCATGTAAGTCACTATTTTCTTCCATACTACATCATAGTAAGACACACTAAGCCTACTTGAGGGATTAAAATTAATCCCTAGCCCTACACTTGGTGTGGCCGAAACCCTAGATGGGTTTTAGGGCCTCAAAAATTTCCCTAAATCTTATTCTATGCCTTACATCTTATCATGAAACATTTAAGAGCACAAAAAAGGAATTTACATCATCCCTAGGCCTAAACCAATGGCCTTGGCCGAAACCCTAGGCTCCACATCATGTGTTCTTTTTTTTTCTCCAACTTACATGTAAATAATATCTAAATCTTATTCAACATCAAGAACAATCATACCACAGGTGAGAAGGTTTTACCTTCCTTGATCTCGCTTACAAACTTCGAATAGAAGATAACAAGAGAACCTTCTTGTCTCTAAACTTTCCTTAGTCCTTGTATCCTTGTAGGGCCTTTAGATCTTCAAGATGGGGTCCTTGGTGGAACTTTTCTCAAGGGGGAGAGAACCTTGAACTTTCGGCCAAAGTAAGGAGGAAGAAGAGATGAAGAAGAGAAGGGAAGTTGTAACTTCCTTTCTATTTATATCATTTTGAAAAGAGGCGAATAAAGAGTCATGGTGCCTCTTCTCTTGGTGTCTCTTCATTTCCTACACCTTAACTAGTATCCACTTCATTCCCTCCTAGCACTCCCTTGCTAGGTGAATTGGTTAGTGCATGCTTGGTTGTATAAGAGGTCCAAGTTCAATCCTGGGTGCATGCACTAATTTTCTATTTTATTTTTAATTTATTTCCTATCATTTTCGAAAATTCCTTAAAAATTCCCCCATAATTATGTTAATATTTTTCATTACAATCCCTCTATTTTTATATTAATTTTTTCCTAAAACCACCCATAATAATGGCACTAGAAAACCCCTATAAGGCCCCTTAGTATTTTAGTTTCTCAATTTAAATAAGAGAACCTTGATTCCTAGGTTAAGGTTCGTACTAATATTTCTAGATCCCTCGGAAAATTATCTAGACGTGCTTAATATTTTAAAGAAAATATTAAGACAATTTTCCGGGTCGTTACAATGATAAAAAGACGCCTTTTTATTGTAACGACCCGGCCCGTCTACCAGCCCATTTACCAGCCCATTTACCGGTCCTCACGACCGTCGTACCGTCGTACCGTCGACCATCGACCGTGCCATTTTTTATTGTAACGACCCGGCCCGTCTACCGGCCCATTTACCGGTCCTCACGACCGTCGTACCATCGACCATCGACCGTGCCGTTACTCATACTAGGCCTTCCCACGCCTGGGTGTGGATTTTTGCCCCTTATTCTTTGACTCTTTCACTTCTTGTCCTCGTGTAGAATTTTCATGAAGAGCTATCATCTTACTCCATAGCTCATGAGTATTTTTGTATTCACCTACATATGACACAATATAAAGAAGGTAATAAATTTGAAATAATTCTCGTTACCTTCTTATCCAACTCTACTTCCTTCTTTTGTTCCTTGCTCTAATATCGAGGTCAGAGACGCTTTTCCTTTTTGTCTATCGGAGCTTCGAATGAAACCTCTAATGCGGTCCAATGGTCCCAATCCATTTGGAACTAAGTCTCTAACTGATCCCTCTAATCATTGAAATTGTTTCGATCATATGAAGGTGGGATCCGAGTATCCCATCCTAGCGGACCTTCTGAATCCATCTTCCTGTTGCACTTTGATCTCCCGACGATTATTCCGTAGACGAGCGACCTAGCTCTAATACCACTTTATTGAGACTTGATCGTACTGCTAGAGGGGGTGAATAGTCGATCACCAACTTGTTCACTCATTCTTCCTACAATTGTTAGAGCACAACGGAATACACTATAAACTAAAACTAACAAGGAAGATCACAAACCAATATACGTGGTTCGAAGATAGAGCTCCTACTCCATAGTTGTCCATAAGGTGGACGATCCCGATTCATCGATGGAAGACTCCCCAGAAAACCTCCTACTAGCTCGTGTAGCTCCTTGTGGGTAGAGAAACCTCGACACAAACTCGCAATCACACCTGAGCACTTATAGACTACTAATAAGCTTTAACCAAGCTTATTTTCATCAACCTTTGCTGAGCTAAATTGAGTTCTCTTGAATAGAGCTCGTTCCTGATCCAACCATTACCAGTCGACTTGTGTCAACACTAGTCGACTGTAAGTTGTCGAATTCGAATGTTACAGTCCAATGTTCGAATTCAGTTGACACCAGTCGACTGCACAGAAAGATCAGTCGATTGATCTTTTTGTGACCTCTACCAGTGGACTGCTCCTAGCAACAGTCGACTGCCCATACCCTAAACCTAGGATTTCATCCTTGAGTACAATCACTCTGCACTTGTTCTCGCCCGACCAACCTAGACTTAGCCTTCTAGCCTCCTTCATTAATCTTGCATCCCTCGGATGACTTTCCATTCTTCACAACTTGCCTTCTAGAGCTTTCTTCAGCCTCGGTCCTTGTTATCGGGTCTTCTTTTACCAAGATCCCACTTGGATTTTCCTTGTTGTGCCTGTAACCTGCACACTCATAATGCATATCAAATACAACTATAAACCTAACTTAAATCTTTGCCCAAACATCAAAACCAACGACACCTAGATTGCTCAAACATAAACTTCTTCTAGACCAACTATATTCAAATATTAAATTACTGATAAAATCTTTTTGCAAGTTAAGATCAAAATATGTAAAAATAAAAAGGGAAAATATTGATCTTAAAGTTAAGTTGTCTATAATATGTCCACTAGAATATTTTGATAAACTTAAAAATAAAAATGATAATTTGAAAGAATAAATAAAATTTTTAAAAAAGAATTTTTCATGCTCAAATTTTTTACATGCTTCAATAAAATATGTTAGATATAATAAAAAGATTAATTGGTATTTGAGGAACCTTAGAGGTCAAATTATAAAAGTACCAAACATTATATTTTGTCTAAATTTTTGATAAACCCAGTCGGTAGAAATTTATGTTAGGTTCCAAAATCATCTTATCCAATTAAATTTATTTGTATGCTCGAATTTAATTACTGATACAATTCATCACTTTTAGAATTTAAACGATAATTGAAAAAATCATTCAACAACATACTTAATATTTAACTTGTTTGAATTTTTTTTATAATAAACAATAAATTTATGTACTCCTGGAAATATTTTTTGGATTTTTTTATTTCCTTATGCTTGTTAGAAATAAATATTTTCAAAAATGTGTAGACATATTAAAAGTTTATTCAAAATTTTTCTATTTTGTGTTAATTTGCTTTTAAATGTTTTTGTGATAGAAAGAATTCATATCTATCTACAGAAAATTTTTAAGAGTTTTTTGATTGTTAGACAAATTTTTACAAAATTTTCATAAAAATAGTTTTTAATTTTATAAATATATAGAGAATTATTTTTGAAATAACTGATTTTTTTGGAAAGAGATATTGTATTTTGACCATTAAAATAAATTATCAAGATTTTCTGAAGACAAAATCTTATTTTAAAAATTATTATTAAAAAATTCTCACTTCTCTAATAAAAATTATTTTTGTTAAGTATACAAAATTTATTTTTTTATGAAATTTTTTTCATCATCAATTGATCATTTTGACATGTGGGCAAAAATTGTTCAAATATTTTTGATAGAAAATTAATTTTCTATAAATTTTTTATTAAAAAATATATTTTAAATATTTGAAAATTTTTGAAGATAGATTTTTTAACTTAAATTTTCTGATAAATATTCATTGAATTACACATATTCAAAAAAATCAACAATTATTTTTGGCAATGTTAAATATTTTCTTAAAATTTACTTTCAAAATTAACTATTTTTAAGTATAATTATTTCTCTATTTTTTTACTCAGAATATATTTCTTAGTTTTTCCTCTTAGAAAATTTGTCAGATATATTTTCTAAATTTTTGTAATATTTTATCAAAACCCTATTTTTTTATATGATCAAAGGTAGAGAATTTTGAAGGTTATGTTAAGGAGCCGGAGGTCTTGATTGCATTATTTTTTTACTTAAATGCATAATCTTTTTTTTAAACAATGTTATTTATGTGTTTTGTTTACCCTAATTTAACTTAGGTTGATGCATATCAAAAAAGGGGTGATTGTATGTATCTCGAATTAGTTTTGATGTGATCAACCGAGTCAAGTTAGGTCATGATTGCTTTGATCTTTGTGTTTATGCGTGCAGGAGCTTAGGAGTGCAAGAATTCGAGTAGAAGACGTAGTGAGCGAGAATGATGCCACGGGAAGGAAGCCGACGGGTTCGGTTAATCCAAGGGACGAACAAGTTGTGAAAGAGTACACCAATGGACGCAAAGGACATGGACAACATTTGAGGGATGAGAAGCCAGGGAGAAAGCCTGTTCGAGGAGAAGACCGAAGTTGGGTTCGGGTGAGTTCAACTCTGGACGTCTAAAATCACCCAAGCGGAAGAAGACAGATGAAAGTCAACTCGAAAGTTAACATTGACCAAAAGATCAACTAAGACGCCTCGGATGCCTTTGGAGGTGCCTCGGATGCATTTGGAGGCGACGACCTCATGTGAACGACATTTCTTTTGCCACAATCAGGAATTGTGGTGCCTTGGTTGGAACCCAAGGTGCCTTAAGTTGGAACTAAGGCAACTCGGGTCGGAACTGAGATCCTCAGATAAAAAATTATCCAAAGTTAACGTTAGCTGTCATGGATAAAATTTATCCAACTGAGGTGCCTTAGATCACAACTGAAGTGCCTCAATGTCACGTCAACACAATAGTAACTTCTTATTTTGGGTAATAAATAACCCCTGGAGCTAAAAAGAAATAAGAACAACTTCTATTCAATTTCCTAGTCTTTTTATGAGATTTCCAAAGATTGTAAGAGGTTTCCTCCTAATGGAGTATTTAGTAGAGCTTTTTAATATCTTGGATTAGCAATCGCCGTAGTTGTAATCAAGTAAATCTCTAGTATCTCTTACTATTTCATTTATGTTGTTCATACTTAACTTAACAAATATGTCTATCATTGCAAAGAAAGTTTAAAAGATCGAATTTATATTTGCAGGGTTATTCACTCCCCCCCTCTAGTCAGCCTGCACGAGACCTATACTTTCTAATTTTAGGCTACGCCTAAACTCTATTTCAACGACTTCACTCATTGAGACAAGGTGCATGATCGGTCGACAAATATACAAATGAGTTTTACTAGCTGACCACCCAAAATGACCTATCCGAGATGGAGAGGCAGACGGTGGCACGATAGTTTGGAGATTATGTCAACCATTACAAGATGCCCTCAGCCTTCTGTAAAATACGGTATAAAAATAATAATAACAATAAATAAATAAATAATATATATATAAATATAAATACTATAAATATAAATAAGAGTTTAAAAATAAAAACAACCTTATGAAAAATTTTGGAATAATTTTTTGGGATTTTTGGAAATGTTTGCGGGAAGAAATAGGCGCAAGATAGATTATTTCCGAATTATTTGAGGAATAGTATAATTTTGAAATTTATTATATAAACATATATGATATATGTATATATTGATATAAACCCTTGTTTGCCCTAAAAACCTCGCCGATTCTCTTCTTCCTCCCCTCGTAGCGCACGTGAAGCAACCGCATGAGCGCCTCCCTTCCCCTTCCTTACCTCATTGAGCGATCCGACCTCCACCATTCCTAATTGATCTCTCATCCTCGACGTACCCGATCGCCGCCCTCCTCGACCCATCGCTGAGCCCGATGCTATCCATGTGGGAGTAGTGGATTACATCTCCCTCTCCTCTGTGTTTCGTCATCGCAAGCTGCTCCTTACGCTTCCCTTCCTCCTCGCGCGTACAAGTCACCCACGGTGCCTCTCCGCCGTGCACCTTAATCGTGCCGCAACCCTTCTCCACGTGATGCTAGACTGCCGTTCTTTACTTGAATCAATTGTCGGCGACTCTCCCTCTTCCTCTACTTGTTTTGTTGGATATAGTGTGAATGGAAAGGGAGGAAAGATGCCCCATTGTAAATGGGACTTTAGTTCCACATTGGGAGTTTCTAGTGAATGGAAAGGGAGGTGGAGAATAAAGAGACTCCATTGTAAATAGGACTTTAATCCCCCATTGGGAGTCCTACGACAAAATTATTGGTTTATATTGTTTCACAAGCATGTTAGTTGTGAACAAATGCAAGGGGAGAGGCTCTCTCTCACGCGTGGGTGCACATGTGGGGATGCAAATCTAGGGCCCGGATTTGTACTGAACCAAATAGACTCGTGTGCGTGCATGACCTACACGCGTCGAATGTCCGACCGATTGGGGCAAAATTTGTCCAAGGGGATAAACCAATGTTTTGCCAAATTTTTTGCTCAAATGTAAATGATGCATTAACTGTTGATTAATGCAAAATCGGTAACCCTCAGACATTTGGATTTGGACGGTTAATTAGCAGAAAATGACATTAATTCGGTCACTGATTATGTGGGGGTCTGAGCCTATATAAAGAGGTTGTGACCGAGAGCAAAGGACAGAGAGGAAATAGATTATCTTCCACCTCGTTCCCAACATCTTGGTAGTGTTCGAGTACTTCTTCAGTTCACTACGAGCAACGAGTACTTCGTTGTGCCCGTGGTCCTGCTGTTGTATCCTTAGAGATAGACGTCCATTGGAGCCTCGAAGCACAGTCGAAGGAGGACAAATCTGTTTCAAGAAAACTGTGTTACGCATGCCTCAGCAACTCTCCAATTTCGGTTCGGTTAGACCAGTTGGGGAAGACCTGTTCGAGACGTCCAACCCGGGTACTTCTCAGGAGATACTGCTCGGGATATCCTGGTTGGGAGATTCTGCTTAGGAGATCTTGTTCGGGAGATTTAGCTCAAGAGATTCTGGTCGAGAGACTCTGCTCGGGAATTCCATCTTGGGAGATTTCAGCTCAGGAATTCCAGGTCGGGAATTCCAGCTCGGGATACTACATTTTGCATAAAAGGCAGCTCGGGCCACTCAACAACTAAATTAAAATTTCTATAATTTTTTGTTTAACTCTCCAAAAAGGAGTATATCCTCCGACCATCTTGAAACATATTTCATTTCTGTTGAGATGGCCAGGGAAAGTGTTGAGGTGAAACAGATTCATCACTAGGCCTCTTCCGCCCCGATTGGGAATGTCCCAATCGACCATGGGGAAAAACTTGAGAAGTTCACTGGGTTAAACTTCAAGAGGTGGCAACAGAAGATGCTCTTCTACCTGACCACGCTCAATCAAGCTTGGTTCTTGACCGAGGACCCTCCCAAACATGCTGAGGTTGCTGAGGTGGAGGCTTGGACTCATTCTGTGTACCTATGCCAAAACTACATCCTCAACTGCTTGGCCGATTCGCTGTATGTTGTGTACATCACGAAGAGAACGGCTAAGGAGCTGTGGGAATCCTTGGACAAGAAATACAAGTTGGAGGATGCAGGGGCCAAGAAATTCATTATTTGCCGATTCTTGGACTATAAGATGGTTGACTCCATGACCGTGATCAACTAAGTCTAGGAGCTTCAAGTGATCCTACATGAGATCCACTCAGAAGGTATGGTTCTGAGTGAAACCTTCCAGGTAGCAACCATCATTGAGAAGTTGTCTCCCAGTTGGAAGGATTTCAAGAACTACCCGAAGCACAAGCGGAAGGAGATGAACATGGAGGAACTCATTGTTAGACTTCACATCGAAGAAAACAACAAGGGTTCAGAGAGAAAGATGATCTCCCAGGCTACTGCAAAAGCTAACGTGGTCGAGCATGGACAAAGCTTGAAATGGAAGAATTTTAAATCTTCTAAGATAGGACCCAAAGGAGGCATCACCAAGAAGTTCTCTGGGAAGTGCTACAACTATGGTCGAGTTGGCAACAAATCTTCGGAATGCAAGAAACTGAAGAAGAAGTAGGAGACCAACCTCAACGAGGGACCAGAAATGGAAGACCTCTGTGCCATGGTCTTCGAATTGAACCTGGTGGGTTCAAACCCGCAGTAATGGTGGATCGATACTGGAGCCACTAGATATGTGTGTTGCAATAAGGAATTGCTCCACAATTTTGAAGAAATTAGTGGAGACAAGCTGTTCATGGGGAATCCGGCAACCTCAGACATCATGGGCCAAGGGAAAGTGGTGCTGAAGATGACCTTGGGCAAGGACCTTACTCTAACCAATGTGTTGTATGCTCCAGAGATTCGAAAGAATCTAATGTCCGGTTCATTATTAAGCAAGCATGACTTTCGCATTGTGTTTGAGTCAGACAGAGTTGTACTATCGAAAAATAAAATGTTTGTAGGAAAGGGTTATGTATATGATGGGCTGTTAAGCTCAGTGTAATGGTCATTAGGCCTAAAATAAATAAAATTGAGAGCTCTTCCACTTATATGCTTGAGTCTTCATGTTTATGGCATGGTAGACTAGGATATGTGATTACGATGTGATTCGTAGATTAATAAACATGCAAAGCATACCGACATTTCATCATGACCCAAAACACAAGTGTGAAACTTGTGTTGAAGCAAAGTTGACTAGGTTATCCTTTCAACACGTTGAAAAAAGCAACGAACCACTCGGCCTAATTCACACAAACGTATATGACCTAAAAGGTACACCGACACATGGTAGGAATAGGTACTTCATTACTTTTGTAGATGATAACACAAAATACTGTTATGTGCATCTTCTCAAAAGCAAGGATGAAGCTATAGAAAAATTCGTTCTCTACAAGAATGAGGTTGAAAATCAACTTAATAAGAAGATTAAGGTGATTTGAAGTGACCGAGGTGGTAAATATGTATCACCATTCGCTGAGTTGTGTGATAAATATAGGATCAGACATGAAACAACAACTCCTTATACCCCTCAGCAGAATGGGGTTGTTGAGTGCAAGAATTGAACTCTTAAGGAGATGATGAATGCTCTTCTATTGAGCTCTGGACTGCTAGACTCCATGTGAGGGGAAGCTGAGTTAACAGCTAATTACTTTTTAAATAAGGTCCCTCAGAAGAAAATAGATAAGAGCCCTTATGAGTTATGGAATGGAAGATGATCATCGTATAAATACTTGCGAGTGTGGGGGTGTCTTGCCAAAGTTTTGGTGCCTGATCTGAAAAGGATTAAGATAGGACCAAAAATTATTGATTGCATATTTATCAGATATGCACATAACAGCAGTGCATATCGGTTTTGTGTTTATGAGTCATAATTACCGGATATACACAAGAACTCGATAATAGAATCGAGAAATGTCTCATTCTTCGAGCATGTGCTTCCATATAAGACCCGAGAGGATGCTAGCTCCTCAAAATAGGTGGAGGAAATACTAGAGGAAGAAGAAGATGATGAACCAGTTGAGACTGCGCCTAGGCGAAGTAAGAGAGCTAGGGTGGAAAAATATTATGGAACAGATTTTATCACTTTCATATAGGAAGGTGAGCCCCAAAGCTACTCAAAAGCAGTAAACTCTTTTGAGGGACCTCACTGGAATGAGGCAATTGCATTTGAGATAGAATCTATTGCTGGATTCGAGTTGAGATTTCTCTCTATGCCCCCGGATTAAAATTTCTATTAATCAGAATTATCCGGATAGAGAAAAACTTCCCGAGCGACCATTTCATCATCGTGCTATTCGATTGAGTGATCGCTTGAACAAACTTGTTGTTCAAGCAATTCTAACTCCTTTATCGACTAGCCGTGGAATAGATTATGAATATGGATCCCCGGTTTTTGTGTTTGTTTCGGGGTCCATGATATAAACATGACAAGAATTAAACTTGATACAAGATTAAAACAAAACAAGATTTATACCTCTTGTTATCCTCTTGATCTTCTACCTCTTCTTGGACGTCGTGTGGGCGACGATCTTCCAAGAAACGAAGCCACCAAGAACACTTCTTCTTCTTCTTAGCTTGCGCTGACCACCTCCAAGGAAGAAGCTTTCCTTGCACCGGCCACCAACGCTAGGCTTTCCTTCTTGCCTCCGGCCAACTCCTTGCTTCAAGGAAGCTCCGGCCAAAGGAAAGGAAAGAAGAAGAAGAAGAAGAGGAAGAAGAAGAGAAAGAGTTCTTCTCCCTCACAAAACCCTAGTCGCTGGTTCCTCCTTGCTCCCTTGCGCCGCCGGCCAAAAAGAAGAGGAGAACTTCCTTTTGTGCTGACCACCTCTCCTTCTTGTCATGCACGCCCAATGGAAGAAGAAGGATGGAAGAGAGGAAGAGAGGAAGAAGAAGTAAGGTGTTCTTCCTTCTCCCCTTGCCCTAGCGTAGAGCCTCCTTCACCCTTGTATTCGGCGCCGCCCAACCCTAGGAGAGAGAAGATGAGAGGGAGAGAAAACCTAAGACTTGGTTCTCTTGATTAGGTCTTGGTTTCATGGCTTTATGAGGTATATATAGGCTACAATAGGGGTCATGAGGAGGAGTTGGTTTTGGTCTCCTAATAGATCCTAAGCCCGATCCATTAATGATAACCTGCTCCACTAATGGGTTATCATTGAACTATCGCACCAACCCCCATAATTAAATATGGGCTCCACCATATTTTATGTACATAATCTCCCCGTGTTTAAGATCTTGCATGTCCATTAATTAATTAAATTACTGACAATTTAATTAATTAATATCTAACTCCATGAGTAGTACCACTCAACCTTATCATCATGTCGGACCAAGTCCAACTACAAGATTTATATGATGAACTTTATGAGCTCCTCAAGGGGACATCATCATCCTAATGCATTAGGACACAGTTTCCTTCTATAATCAATGGTACACCATGTAAAATAATATTATTTCCTAATTTACCGGGCCTATTGATTTAACAAATAATCTCGTCCACTAGTAAATTAAAGAAATAGATATTAAATACATGTGCCCGTTATTATATCGGGATTAAGAGCATGTACATCATAATATTTGAGGTCAGATTCGATTATATAGTCAGTATAAATCGAATCACCTCTAATCGATCCTGCTCAATACACACAAAGTGCACTAGTATAATTCTATAGTTAAGATAAACTAACATCAAATTATACTACAACCATTCCAATGGTTTATCCAAATCAGTCTCGGTTGTGAGCCTCTACTTATACTCTATAAGGGTCTGATAACATGATCTTCTGTATGGCACCACACACCATGTTATCTACAATGTAGAGTATTGGACAATTAGCATATATGTCAAATATAAAATGCAAACAATGATTATGTGATTCTTATTCCAAAATTAGATGTTCATACAAAAAGCTAGGCTTATAGTATACATCCTAACATCTATCTTGCAAAATCACACTTGGGAACTTATGGACCTTCCTCTGGGGAGTAAACCATTAGGTTGCAAGTGGATTTCCAAGAAAAGAAAATCAAATGGCACAATTGACAAGTATAAGGCCAGATTGGTAATTAAAGGTTACCGACAACGAGAAGACCTTGATTACTTTGATACGTATTCTCCGGTGTCAAGAATAACTTCCATTAGAGTGTTGTTGGCTATTGCTGCTTAATGGAACCTGGAAATACATCAAATGGATGTAAAGATGACCTCTCTAAATGGAGATTTAGAAGAGGAAATTTACATGGAGCAGCCAGAGGGGTTTTTTGTGCCAGGATAGAATAACTAGGTTTACAAATTGGTGAAGTCTTTATACAACTTGAATCAATCTCTAAAGCAGTGGCAAGAGAAATTTGATAATGTCATGCAAGAAGGTGGATTCAACTCAATGAATATGATAAATGTGTCCACACGAAAGCCACAGAAGATAACTTTGTCATCTTGTGCTTATATGTAGATGACATACTTATCATTGGGAGTAATGATAAGATGATCAAATCTACGAAAGACATGTTGAACTCAAGATTTAACATGAAAGACATGGGTCTAGCTGATGTGATTCTAGAAATCAAAATTCTTAGAACAGATGAAGGGCTTGTTCATAGTCAGTCCCATTACGTGGACATGATTCTTGAGAGATTTACCAATGGTGATACTGCATTAGCACGAACGTCAATAGATACTAGCCAACATCTATCAAAAAACCAAGGAAAAAGTATCTCTCAGTTAGAGTACGCTTGGGTGATTAGAAGTCTGATGTACTTGATGAATTGTATAAGACTAGACTTAGCCTACACAGTAAGTAAACTGAGTAGATACACGAGTAATCCCGGTGTTGAGCACTAGAAAGGGATAACAAGAGTACTGAGGTACTTGAAATATACTCGTGAAAATGGACTACACTATATGAGATATCCTACTGTTATCGAAGGATACAACGATGCGAGTTGGATATCTGACATAAAAGACTTGAAGTTTACTAGTAGATATGTATTCACTCTGGGAAGTGCAGTCATTTTATGGAAATCTTCTAAGCAAACTGTAATAACCAGATCCACGATGGAGTCTGAGTTTGTAGCTCTTGACAAATGTGGTGAAGAGGCTGAATGACTACGACAATTCTTAGAAGATGTACTGAGATGGCCGAAACCCGTGCCGGCAATCTACATACATTGTGATAGTCAATCAGTAATTGGTCGGGCACAAAGCCATCTGTATAATAGTATGTCTAGACATATACGTCGGAGACACAATACCATTAGACAACTACTCTCAACTGGAGTTATCATTGTTGACTATGTAAAGACATAGGATAACTTAGTAGGTCCACTAACCAAAGGGTTAAATCGAGAGTTAGTTGCAAGCTCATCAATAAGGATGACTTTGATGCCGATAGAAAATGTTGGTGCAAAGGAAACCCAACCTATGCAGACTAGAGATCCCAAGAACTAGGTTCAAAGGGACCTAACTGCACTGACAAAGTTGCTCACTGTGAGGGAACGACCCATTGAAACAGTGAAGGATGGAGGTTAAGCATGCGACTTTTAATGATGTAATAGAGTTATGTGGAAAACTCTTAAGAGATCACCTATGTGAGAAAGAAGTGGGGCTACTTTGAAAAGAATTGAAGGCACAATGCTTAGAACTTCTCGCAGAATCAAGCGTGTTCATGGCCAAGAATGAACACACTCATGAGAACTGAGGTGTATCAGGAAGAGTCCTGGGTGAGATGTGTCAATGCTTACACAAACGGCAGCACAGTTCAAGGGCATCATGTCTACTGTCATCCAGGAAGCAAATATATCTTCTCAAGGGAAGGTTCAAAGGGTGGGTGAAATCTACCTGTCGTATACTGGACTCAAATGTTGAATGTTATCAAATACCCTATTTCCATTCTTGTAGGGGATTGTTGGATATAGTGTGAATGGAAAGGGAGGAAAGATGCCCCATTGTGAATGGGACTTTAGTCCCACATTGAGAGTCTCTATTGAATGGAAAGGGAGGTGGAGAATAAAGAGACTCCTTTATAAATGAGACTTTAGTCCCACATTGGGAGTCTTAAGGCATAATTGTTGGTTTATATTGTTTCACAAGCATGTTAGTTATGAACAAATGCAAGGGGAGAGACTCTCTTTCACACGTGGGTGTGGGGGGGGGGGTGTAAATCCAGGGCCTGGATTTGTACTGAACCAAGTAGACTCATGTGAGTACATGACCTGTGCGCGTCGAATGCCAGAGTGGTCGGGGCAAAATTTGTCCAAGCGGATAAACCAACATTTTGCCAAAATTTTTGCTCAAATGTAACGGATGCATTAACTGTTGATTAATACAAAATCAATATCCCCCAAACGTTTGGATCTGGATGGTTAATTAGTAGTAAATGACGTTAATTCGGTCGTTGATTACTGTGGGGGGCTGAGCCTATATAAAGAAGTTGTGACTGAGAGCAAAGGACAGAGAGAAAATAGGTTATCATCCACCTCATTCCTAACTCCTTAGTGTTCGGGCACTTCTTCAGTTCGCCACGAGCAATGAGTGCTTCATTGTGTCCCGTGGTCCCGCTGTTGTATCCTAAGAGATAGATGTCCATCGGAGTCTTGAAGCACCGTCGGAGGAGGAAAAATTTGTTTTAAGGAAACTGCATTACGTAGGCCTCAGCAACTCTCCAATTCCAGTTCAGGCAGACCGATTAGGGGAGACCAGTTCGAGATATCCGGCTGGGGAGATATTGCTTGGGATACCCTGGTCGAGAGATCTTGGTCAGGAGATTCAGCTCAGGAGATTCTGGTTGGGTGATTCTGCTCGAGAATTCCAGCTTGGGAGATTTCAGCTCGGGAATTCTAGTTCGGGAATTCCAGCTCGGGAGATTGCATTCTGCATAAAAGGCAGCTCGGGCCACTCAATAGCTAAGTTGAAATTTCTGTAATTTTTTGTTAACTCTCCGAAAAGGAGAATATTCTCCAACAGTTTTCTCTGTGGATTTTGGCAAGCAGTCAGAGGACTGGTGGAGGACCAGCACCGGTGATCTGTTCTCCGATATGTGTGATTTCTGTGAGCACTTTAGTTGAGTTTAACCTAGGTTTACTCCTATGAATTTCGCAAGCACTTTGGTCAGAGGACTGGTGTTTCTCTGAGGGTTGGGAAATAAGTCCTGTTCGTGGAATGGGCACAAAGTCCTGATTTATGGAATTGGGAAATAAGTCCTGGCTGAGGGCTGGGCACCGAAGACCTGACCGAGGGTTGGCCAATAAGCCCTGGTCGTGGACTGGGCACGAAGTCCTGATCTGGAAGATCGGGCAAAAGTCCAACCGGAGGAGCCGGTTGGCAATAGGTAAATTCTCCTGAGAGGAGTAGGTGAGGACGCGTTCCCCGAAGAGGGAACATTAGGCGTCGGTTCGACCTAGGGTTCCATTTGGGAAGCCCAAAGTTAGAACCAAGACAGCGCAGACTGTTAATTGAACCTAATTTATTTGTTACTTGTGCTCTGGAACTAACCCTGGTTGTAGGAACGAAGGTTATACTTCTCTGCATCCCAGGCGTCTGAATGGAGTCAAGCGCCCCAGAACACAGGCGCCTGCTGTTGGTGCAGGCAGCAGCTAAGTCAAACCTGTGTTTTGATAATGGCAAAGGGTTCAGAAGTTAAGGTGTTATTGCGATCTAACATACTTACTGAGTGTGCAGGAAAAGTCCTAGGTACACTAAGCAAGAAGTCCTGGCAAAGGGTTGGGCAAAGAAGTCCTGGTCAAGAACTGGGTAAGAAGACCTGATCGGAAGTTGGGCAAAGAAGTCCTGGTCGAGGACTGGGCAAGAAGTTCTGGCAACGGGCTGGGCACCGAAGACCTGACCGGAAGTTAGGCAAGAAGACCTGACCTGATGTTGTGCACGAAGACTTGATCAGGTGGATTGGGCAAAAGTCCAACCGGAGGAGCCGGTTGGCAAAAGGTAAACTCTCCTGAGAGGAGTGGGTGAGGACGTGTTCCCCATCGAGGGAACAGTAGGCGTCGGTTCGACCTAGGGTTCCATTTGGGAGACCCGAAGTCAGAACCAAGACAGCTACGGCTGTAATAACTAACTTATTTGCGTGTTGTGTTTTGGAACTAACCTTAGTTGCAGGGAACGAAGGAATGTTGCTTCTGCAGCTCAGGATCCCCAATGGAGTTGGGCGCCCCATTGGGGTTAGGCGCCCGTATGGATACAGGCGCACCAGTGAAAAGGCAAAAACTAAACCACCGCCGCGAAGCCTCTGGACCAAGGCAGCTTAGGCGCCCGTGAGGTCACGAGCGCCCCCATCAGCTCAGGCGCCCAAGTGTTAGGCGCCCCCATCGACACAAGCGCCCCCATGGGTGCTATAAAAGGGGGTTCACCCCTAAGGCTTCAACAATCATTGCTCTATACGCTCTAGACACTTTCGTTCAAGCGCTGCGCTTCGGCAAACTTTGACTTCAAGATTCCAGCACCGACGACGACCCTCTGCTCCGAAATTCAATCCACCTCGGGCGTAGGTAAACTTAAATTACGAAAGTGTTGCTAATTCAATTTCCAATTCTATATCTGTACTATCAATTTGTAAATGTTTTCCCGAATATAGAATTACCCAAAGTAAACGGTCAAGGACCGTGGGCTTTGGAGTAGGAGTCGACCGCGACTCCGAACGAAGTAAAACCAATCTGTGTTCGCGATTGATTTATTTTCCGCTGCGTATTTTCTCTAGTGTTCCGAAAAAATTTGATCTCGATATTCACCCCCCCCCCCCTCTATCGAGTTTCTACGATCCAACAAGTTGTATCAGAGCGAGTGACTCAAATCTGGTGCAACCACCAATTTGAGAGTTTTTTTTCAGATTTTACAAAATTATTTTATTTTTTTGAATTTTTCTCTTTAATCAAGGTTGGTGCAACACCACTCGATCATTTTCATTTCTATTAATTTTCTTCCGCACTACTAAATCCAAGACCAAGTCTAGGAACAAGTTTTCTCTATTTTTTTTAATTTTTCAGAAAATCTTATGGCCATGCAAGAAAGATTCAGCGCTGCCAGACCACCTCTTTTCAGTAGAGAAGATTTCTCCTACTTGAAAAGCAGGATGGAAGTTCACCTGAAATCTCAAGTGGACATGTGGATAATAATCCAATCTAGCCTTGAGATCCCCAAGAATGCAGAAGGAGTGGCACAACACTACTCTGAATGGGATGCCTCGTTGAAGAAAAAGATCAAGGCTAATGCAAAGGCAACCCAGACGTTGCAGTGCGGATTGACCAAGGAAGAGCTGAACCGCGTGGGTCCCTTCAGCAGTGCCAAAGAACTTTGGAGCAAGCTGATTGAGCTGCACGAAGGTACCTCCAACACTAGAATCAACAAAAGGGATTTGTTGTTGAACAGACTCTGCACAATAAAAATGAATGAAGGCGAATCTGCAGCACAACTCCACACCAGAATCCAGGAGCTGATGACAGGTTGCACACAATAGGTCACAAGGTAGAGAACCGTGACCTAATCAGGTATACCCTAAACGCGTTCCCTAGGAACACACTGTGAGCATCTATTGTAGATGCTTACAAGCAGGGACCTCTCAAAAATTAAATTAGATGAGCTTTTTTTAGAATTAGAATTACATGAACAAACTAACTGCACTATGGTCGAGAAAAGTACTACTTTTCTTGCAGGTAAACCCCAAGGAAAAGTTGGCAAGAAGAAGCCTCAACTTGCACCCGAGTCTGACTCAGACACAGACTGAGAAGACAGTGAAGGGGATCGACCCAAGTTGGCGCGGCTAGCTCGGGACTACTACAAGAAGCTGAAGCACCAGACAAACAGAAAGAAAGCAAGCCGACAAAAGGAAGATCCAGCTGAACCTTCAACTTCAAAAGGCAAAACAAATGTCACCTGCTACGAATGCAACAAGAAGGGACACTACAAGTCAGAATGCCCCAATATGAAGGAAGCCAAGAAGACTCGAAGGAAGAAGGCTCTCCAAGCCACGTGGGATGAATCTTCCTCCAAAGAAGAAGAAGAGGCCCCACAATCAAATCTTCTCGCTTTAACCGCTTCGGAAGACATCGACACCAGATCAAAATCGGAGCCAGACGATGGAAGGCTCACAATCTCGGAAAACGGCCAAATAACAGTAAGAGGTTATTCCGAAGTTGAATTATCTAAATTAATTGCTTGTTTATCTCGTAACTTGGCGAAAGCCAAAATCCAGGTCAAGTCCCTCAGATACGAAGTAAAACTCCTGAAAGAGGAAGCCGACTCGAGATCCTTGACCGAGAAGGTTCAAAAAGGAAACTCTACTCAAGTTGGAAAGCTTGAGAAAGAGAACTCCTCCTTGAAAACTCAGGTCAAGGAGCTCAGAGTGACCTTAGAACGATTTACTTCGGGTTCCAAGGGTCTTGACATGATCCTTGGAAAACAGAAGTCCATTCTTAATCGATCTAGGTTAGGGTATCAAACCAAGTCGAGACAATGGTCGTATTTGTTGGTGCAGTAAGCACCAAAGTCAAACCTATATTTTGATAATGGCAACAGGGTTCAAAAGTTAAGTCTTACTTGTTGTCTAACAAGTTACTCTAGTGTGCAGGCCAAAAAGTCCTAGCGAAGGACTGCTAGGCACTGGCGACGGAATGCCAGAGCAAAAAGTCCTAGCGAAGGACTGCTAGGCACTGGCGAAGGAATGCCAGAGCAAAAAGCCCTAGTGAAGGAATACTAGGCACTGGCGAAGGAATGCCAGGGTAAAAGCCCTAGCGAAGGACTGCTAGGCACTGGCGAAGGAATGCCAGGGACTAAAGCCCTAGCGAAGGACTGCTAGGCAACGGGCGAAGGACAGCTCGGTATCCAAGACCTGGCAAAGGACCGCCGGGCAAAAGTCCAACCAGAGGAGCAGTTGGCATCAGGTACATTCTCCCGAGAGGAGTAGGTGAGGACGCGTTCCCCGTCGAGGGAACAGTAGGCGTCGGTTTGACCTAGGGCTCCATGTTGGAGGCCCAAAGTCAGAACCAAGACAGCCAAGGCTGTATAAACATAATACTCTAATGCTTTATATTGTTTTGGACTAACCCTGGATGCAGGACCGAAGGAACGTGTATCTGCAGCTCAGAATGCCCAAAGGAGAGAGGCAAGTAGCTGAGCAGGGCGCCCTCAGTGTCCTGGGCTCCCCCAGGGGCAACACAAAACAAGCGAAGCAACAAATGCTTCAGGCTAACCACTGGCCGGGGCGCCCCCAGCAGCCAGGGCGCCCCGAACGCCTAGGGCGCCCTCAGGGCCCAGGGCGCCCCGCGCCTACGCCAGCGAAGCCGATTACACTTATCCAGCCGAGAAGCCCGCGCTGAAGGAGTCAAGCAGGGCGCCCCCAGTGTCAAACCTCATCCCTATTCGAGTGGGATAGAGGTTGACCGAGCGAAGCTCGGATCGCGTGACATGTGGGGGGGCGCCCCCGACGTCCAGGGCGCCCCTGTAACGCCCGCCCTTATATCTACTCTCGGGGCGGGGTTACGTACAATCAATCATATAATTTTTCATAAAATAAATAAAAAAAACAGAAAGGCAAGGACTAAGTACTGAGCATGCTTGTTTAAAACTATCAAGTGATATTTACAAGTGCTAAGCATACTAGTCAGTGCATGCCAATCAGATATCATGCTTTAATGATTAGAACATGGTAGGTGCATAGCAAGTTCAGTAACACATAAATCATGATAGTGAGGTTATACATTCCATTGCAAGGCATCGTGAAATCACATCCTAGAACATCATTTAGAAGCATAGTTATAGGTTTCCATGCATAATAACAGTTCATAAGATTGAGTCTAAAGTAAGTCTAGAACATCATGTGAAATATCTTAATCAAGAGTTATCCTATAATATGATAGGTTCACAAGTAGTTCAACTCCCAACATAATCAAACATAATCGAGTATAAGAGTAATCCAAGTGTAATCACTAACATTCATTATCAAGGAAACATCAACATAAGCATAGTAAAGTAGATATAAGAATCTTTCTTTCCCGAGCCACCACCCCACACATCATCAGCCCTCCTGCCTCTTCCTTTAGTTTAAGTGTCTCTTACCCTTATCTGCAGCATAAGACAACACATAAACTAGTAAGCACAAATGCTTAGTAAGGATCCTGTCCTACTCGCAAAATCCATACGGAAGAATACAACATGTACACATATTGAATCATAAGCATGAGTTTATCATAGCATACTAAACATCAAAGTTTCTAAGCAAGCAGTATAAAGTATCTTAAGCATACCCTTCACATATAATAAATGTTTTCAAAACAATTCCATAAAGGTATTACTTAAAAATACTTTAACATCATATAGGGGCCCAGTTGTGTACCACATCAAGCGCGTTCCCTAATGAATTGGGGTAGCAAGCCACCAACCCATTAGAGCAGGACCCTTCCGTCCTACCGGAGCCATGACCTTCAGTTAACATGTACCCCGGATTTGTTTAACGACCCCCTTCCGAGTCGGGTACACAACTTTCAAAGTAAAATACTTATCATGCTTTTACATATATGCTAAGGAGTACTCCAAATCCACTCTCAAGGGACACACCACTCTTCAAGGGTGCTCATGATCCCATAGGGACACACCACACAACATAAGGGGTGCTCTTGATCCCATACTTAGTGGAGTATCCTTTCAAGCATATTAACATACACATCACATGCAATTCATAAGGGTGCCCCATGGGCTACAAGACATGCTCATACATACGTCATATTTCAACCACTTAAACATACTTTATATATGACAAGATTGGTCACATAAATCATATTCATATCATAGGAAGTAGTAGCATGCTTCATGGGTTAATTTAATTCTTCCCAACCCTAATGTTTCATGCATGGCCGAAAGTTACATGCTAGGGAAAGTTAAGTTCTCCAATCAAGCATTCCATTTAAACATTTATACAAACACCATGTATACACTATCATGCAATACACTAAGCATAGAATACATCATAGGATAATCATGCAACCCTAAACCCTAATTCTTCATGCCTTGGCCGAAAGTGTAGGGTAGGGATAAGTTGAGTTTTTGAAACCAAACATTTATGCAAACACCTTGTATACACTATCATGCAATACACTAAGCATAGGATACAAATTCTTCATGCCTTGGCCGAAAGTGTAGGGTGTTCAACCCTAGTTTTTGTCATCACAACATGAAGGGAAAACAACATATATATATACCCTAAGTCCCAAGGGGTCTCCTCATGCATCAAGGAGTAGCCAAGGCCTCCCCCTTGGGGGTGGCCGAAACTTGCACAAGGGACAACTCCCATTTTCGAAAAAAAAAAGAAGAAGAAGGAATCATGCAACAACAATTACACTGCAGGCGAGGGAATACTTACATCCTTTCGCTTGAAATTCACCTTCTCTAAATCCTTAGGGTACCCTTGGTTGAAGGAGGGGTGAGAGTTCCCCTTGCTAGAACTTCTCTAGGACCCTTGGCCCTAGTAGAGGGCAAGATCCTTGGATGGGGTCTTCTTCCTTCCAATTCCCTAGGGTTAGAACCCTAGGGTGTATTTTCGAAAAAAATGAAAAGGAGAAGAGGGCTTCTAGGTTTCGGTGGGGAGAGTGGGGAAGAAGAAGAATGAAAGTTCTTTCTCCATCTCCCTCTTATTTATACTATTCTCATGAAGGGACATGTCTCTTCACTTCCCTAGCTTTAACTAGCACGTTTCTTATTCTCTCAACACGAAACACTCTTGATGCATTGGTTAAGACATGGTTAGTGTAACTAGGAGGTACAAGGTTCGATCCTTGCTTCCTCCTTTCTACACTTTCTTTTTATCACATTTTGCACTAATCCACATCAAAGCCCATTAAGCCAAGCCCATCATGACATTTCATAATAATGTTTCATGAATTCATAACATTACATATGGGAAAAATTGGGGTGTTACAATCCCCCGTACCTTATAAAAAGTTCTTCCCGAACTTAAACAGTTCCGGATACTTTAATCGCATTGCCACCTCTCGTTCCCAGGTGGCTTCTTCGAATTGCTCGTTCCGCCACAGAACCTTTACTAAGGGCACTTCCTTGTTCCTTAGCTTTTTGACTTCCCGATCTAGGATCTGAATAGGTTGACGTTCGGAACTTAGGTTCTCTTGGTCTTGTACTGGTTGGGGCTCTATCATTTGATTCACATCAGAGGTACATTTCCTGAGCATTGATACATGGAAGACATTGTGGATAGCCGACATTTCTGGCGGTAGCTCCAGTTCGTAGGCCACTTTGCCTACCCGTCTCAGGATCTGGTACGGTCCCACATATCGCGGACTCAGCTTCCCTCTCTTCCCGAATCTCATCACCCCTTTCATAGGGGCCACTTTAAGGAATACTGAATCCCCAACATCAAACTCTAGTGGTCTGCGTCGCTTATTAGCGTAGCTTTTCTGCCGACTCTGAGCAGTCTCTATCCTCTGGTGGATATTCTTTATAGCCTGAGTGGTTTCATCTATAATATCAGTCTGGAGTCCCATCTCCTTCTTTTCACCACTCTCAAGCCAGCATATAGGAGATCTGTATTTCCTTCCGTATAGTGCTTCGTACGGTGCCATCCCGATAGTAGCCTGATAACTGTTGTTATAAGCAAACTCTGCCAGGCTCAGGTATCGACACCAGCTTCCCTTGAAGTCCAAGGCACAAGCTCGTAACATGTCCTCTAATATCTGATTCACTCTTTTAGTCTGCCCGTCAGTCTGGGGGTGAAAGGCCGTACTGAATTTCAACTTTGTGCCAAGAGCCTTCTGCACGTGTCCCCAAAAATCTGAAGTAAATCAACCATCCCGATCAGAGATAATGGTCTTGGGAACCCCGTGTAGTCGGACAATATCCTTGACGTACAGTTGAGCCAACTGCTCTACTGAGTAGGTCATCCTGATAGTCAGAAAATGGGCAGACTTGGTTAGCCTGTCCACAATAACCCATATACCATCATATCCGTTCGTTGTTCTAGGCAGCCCTGAGATGAAATCCATAGAGATGTCTTCCCATTTCCACTCGGGGATCGACAGAGGTTGCAGAACTCCTCCAGGCCTCTGGTGTTCTGTTTTGACCCTCTGGCAGGTCAAACACATACTGATATAGTGGGCTACATCTCGCTTCATACCGGACCACCAAAACTTGCTCTTCAGATCTTGATATATCTTGGTAGACCCAGGATGCATCGCATAAGACGTTCCGTGAGCTTCCTCGAGGATTCTTGTCCGTAAGTCGGAGTCGTCGGGAACACATAATCGATCCCGAAGATATAAGACTCCGCTGTCTGAAATCNACTCCACAAGCTAATCAAGTGATGAGTGTGTGTAGCATTTGATCTATCAAGAGCACACTTCAGATATGCCCCACCCTCCAACAAGATAGACAGTAGCAGCCTTAGTAAGAGGACAATTTCAAGCAAGAAACAATCCTTACTCCTCTACTTACAACCCCGGTTGGAGGGATCACCCAAATCTAATATGGGAATTCTTTCTACCAACAGAACCCTCTCAACAGCAAGGTCAGCAGCCTCAATCATCTTTTCAGCAGCCACAGCAAATTCAAGCTCAAAATCTACAAAATCAGCCTCCAAATCAGCATTTCCAGCAAATAACTCAGCCCCTATTTCAGCAACCGCAGCCTGAATTCCAGCCATATCAGCAAGGGCAGCAAGGATTTCAACCATTCTCAACTTTCCAACCTCAAAACCAGCAAAATTTCCAGCCTTGGAATCAAAGTTTTCAGCCACACAATCAAGAATTTCAGCCCAATCAATTTCAATTTCCACAACAACCATTTCAACTGCAAAATCAGAATTTTCAAAGCTGTAATTCTCAGCAAATTCAACCCACATTCCAACCTACTTATCAGCCAATTCAACAGCAATTTCAGAACTCCAAATCAGCCCCAAAAGCCCCAATTCCAACAATTATAGCAAGATGATATCATTGGAGCTTTACAAAACCTCGGAAGGCAAATGGGACAATTGGCTAATGATGTGAATCAACTTAAAGCTCAAGGATCAAGCCAACTACCTTCCCAAGCTGTTCCCAACCCAAAGGGAAATGTTAGCGCTATTTATTTGAGAAGTGGGAAGGTGGCATCAACTTAAAATGACCCCAAGAGCTGAATTTTCTGAAAACAGGGCAGCATGTTCGTTTCCAGCCCAAATCAGTGCCGAAACCACTCCAAATTCAGTGGATACCACCCCTAGCCCATGCCCGACTCCTTCCTCAAGCAATCCTCCAATCTTGGTGGAAAACGGAGAAGAAATCAGTGCCGAGACAGATTTTACAGCAGCCATTCCAAGTGGGGCAGCAGCTCACAACTCAGCCTTTCCATCTTCGGTTCAAGAGGAAGAATTTAGGGTACCCTTGCCTTTTCCACAGGGGAGAACTCCAACCAAAAGACATGTGGAGGAGGAGAAAGCAAAAGAGTACAATGAGCTGGTAAAACTTTTTAGTAAAGTTGAAATTAATGTACCCTTGCTGACGATGATTAAACAGGTTCCTAAGTATGTAAAATTTTTGAAAGATCTATGTGTTAACAAGAGGAAGCTTAAGGAAAATGAGTTGGTCAGCATGGGGAAGAATGTTTCATCACTTATCCATGCCATACCTCAGAAATGTGAAGACCCCGGCATGTTTACTGTATCTTGTGAGATAGGAAGCACCACGCTACTTGATGTCATGCTTGATTTAGGAGCTTCTATTAATGTCATGCCCAGGACAGTCTTCCAGATGCTTGGCATTGGTCCTCTACAGCCCACGGGAGTTGTGATTCAGCTAGCAGATAGAAGCCAGACCCGCCCGGCAGGAGTTATTGAAGATGTTTTGGTTAAAGTGAAAGAGTTGATTTTCCCTGCGGACTTCTACATTCTAGACATGGAGGGAGAGTACCTTGCACGTAGATCCTCACTTATCCTTGGAAGGCCTTTTCTGAAGACTGCTAGAACTAAAATTGATGTATATGCTGGCACCCTTTCGATGGAGGTGGGAGACACAGTAGTCCAGTTTAGCATTTTCGACGCCATGAACGACCCTAGGGGAGATCACTCTATTATGAGCTTGGACACCGCAGATGAGACTGTTGAGGCACAGATCATTGATGACGATGGTACATTTGACATAGTGGGAGGAGAGTTGATTTCAGAGGAAGCTTTACCTGATTTTTCTTATTTTCTATTTTGTGATGATATTGTTCTTGATAGCCCTAATCTTTTTAATAAGGTTGTTGCAGGTATTGCTAAGGAGGCATGCACAGGAGATTATTCTACAGGTGTAGGGGATTGCACTAAGCCCCAGGGACCACCACCATTTCCAGAAAGTGTAGGGACTTGCATGATGGGAGCAAGTACCCAAGGATCACCTATTCTAGTTGAATGTCCACCAGAATTTGAGCCTGAGATGGAGGTATTTCTTGTAGACCCAACAGACATTTTTCAGCATGATCAGGTAAGTATTTCTTCTTTTCCTTTAGAAAATTTCAGAAAGATGTCTAGAATTGCAGGTGAAGCATGTAGTGAAACATTTTTTGTGAGAAATAATTATGAAAAAATTATTGAGGCACCCAGGCTTGATTTTATTGGCTGTGACACATTGCTTGATACATCCTTGATGGAAAATAATTGTGATATTTCTATTGAAGTGTCAAAAATTGATTTCTTTGTTTGTGAAGAGTTCCTGGATGCAAATTTTGTAGGAAATAATTGTGAAAAATTTATTGAGGCACCAAGAATTGACTTTATTGGATGTGATACATTTTTGGATACATTTTATACAAAGACTGATATTGTTTCATTTCTTTCTTACCTTGTAGGACCCCAAAGACTTCTGGAGTGGATGCTTCATCTCAACAGACTTAAACCTCCTGGAAGGTGTTTCAAAAAGAATAAAGAGGGAGTAGATTTTACTTTAATTCGAAACGCTCTACCTCTTAAATGGGTCTTGTATCTAAATAACCTTCGGCCACCTGAACATATTGTTATACAGTCCAAGTGTGGGGGAGCGATGCACCGTGAAGTTGAACAAATAAAAGAAGCTCTTTCGCACATACAGACTCCTCCACTACCACGATGGAGGCTATTTCTTGATAGACTCCGACCGCCAGAAATAAAAGGGAGTTTGATCTTTCTTGCCTTTTTCTTTATTGCATGTTTTCACTTTTAAAATGAGTTCTTGCTAATAAATACGTGAGTAGAGTAACATGAATAAAAGTCATTGTAAATACCATGTCTTTTCTTTTAACACTTTTTCTTACATGACTAGGAATAAATGTATCCCTTAGGTTATCTCCATAGCATTTTAGAGCCTTTTGAAAATAAATTAAATTTGGTTGCTAAAACTTAAGATTTGAACTCATGGATGAAATCTTGAATGCTTGAGTACTAATTTGCTTTAGATTCTTAATTGAGGACATGGGATGAATTATTTTTGCCTAGTGAGGTTTAGCCTTATATTTGTGACACATACATGTTATTGTACTCTAGAACTTGCTTAGGTTCTTTCAAAACCATATTTCAATGATTGGATCACATTTATAGAAGCTAATCAATTTGTTTACCTTTCCATGTCAATTTCTGTCAATAATCATGTTTATTCTATTTTTCTTTCCTTATTTTCTACTCCTAACCATGCTTTCTATGGACTTGTTTGTTTGGGGATGTTCTTTGATGTTATTTTGCCTGAGACGGACAAAGGATTAAGTGTGGGGGAGTGATTAGTGTTTTGGAATGTATTATCATCAAGGAAGCACTTCATTTGAAAGAAAAAAAAAATTTCATGTGTCATTTGAGTTGATGTTTGGTATCAAGATCAAGTGGGAAGAAGTAGTTAAGGATGAAAACAATTGAGTCATCTAGATTCTTGCTCATTATTTGAAGATCCAAGGAAAACAAATGGCATACAATGAAAAAAAAATCTGCAATGTAAAAAAAAAAGAAAAAAATTGGCACGCAAGTGGAAGAAGATGTATCAAAATGCCTTGGAGCATGTTTCGGCCATTATAATAGAGGATGAATTGCATGTGAAACCAATGCAGAAATTGTGTGCCAAGTTGAATTCAGTGAAGAAGAAAGAAAAACTGAGCCAAGTGGAAAAGAAATGAGCAGAAAAAAAAAACAAAGGAAGCAAAGTAGCAAGCCATTAAGTGGAAGAAGATGTTTGAAAATCTGTATAATCTGGAAATACTGGTAGTGAGAAGCTGTGAGGTGCTGAAACAATTGAAGATTCTGCTGTTGAATTTGTATTGAAAAGAAAATCGGTTGGAAACTTTGAGAGCAGAAAAAAAAACAAAACAGTTTGGAAAACAAAAAAAAAACTGTAAAGCAGAATTCTGAGTTTGCTTTCACTTGAGTGCTCTAGATCTGGGAGAAGTTTGGAAGCTGATCACATCATGAATGAATAAAGGGAAGCTGCGGAAAAATCAGGAAGTCAACAGCTTGAAAAAAAAATAGAAAAAAAAACACAAAGGAGACCAAGTGGCACACCATTGAGTTTCGGCACCATGAAATTAGTGAAGATACTCTCATCCAAATTGAAGATCTGCTCCAATACATTCTGATTTCATTAGAGAAAAGAAAGGAAAAGAAAAAAATCAGAAAAGGAAAAGAGGAAACAAGATTGGCACGCAATAGAACAATTGGCACAAGGGAATTAATGAAGTCTTCTCATACAATTTTAGAAGGGCATTGCAAAGACTCACTCCATCACACTTTGGATTTCATTATGTGGACTGAAAGGAGGGCAAAAATGCATCAAGAATATCCTTGAACATTCAAGTTTTCCACTCATTCAATTTGCTATTTTCTAGGCTTTTACTTCATTTTTACCATCTCCTATATCTTTCACTTTTGAATAAACTTTTATAGATGATTGATTATAATCATGAATAATGGTAGAGAGTAGATAACAAGCAAGCCTATGGTAGTGCAAAAAGCATGTGTATATGAGTAAACTCCATTTCCATCATGTATTTAGAACTTAGGAAGAGAGCCACCAAAAAACTTCCCTTGAAAGGCTAGTGAGTGAAATTCATCTCAATGAATCATGAAGGTTGAAATTGCTAAGTTGTTGATTTAAGGACAAGATACTAATCCATAGAGTTTAGATTTTTGAGAATTAACAACCCTAGGTAATTTCTTTTCATTTGCTTCTAATTATGCTTTAGAAAACCAAAGGGATACATACTTAGTGATTTCGCGAGACGCTCAAGGTTAAGTGTGGGGGAGTTGATAGATACCATTTTGTTGATTATTTTAATTGCTAAAATTCATGTTTGACCTATGTTTTTATTGCTTAATTGTGAAATTGCCCTAGGTTTTAGAACTTACTCTTATTTTGGACTTAATTGCAAATTGACACATATTTGGATTATTTGGCCACTAAATTCTTGATCTATTTTTTGTAGGCATGAAAGGTTCATGGACCTAGAGCATATTGGGTCAAACTTGAGTCGGAAGTGACCCGGATCGAGTTATCAAGATTAGGATTAAATCTGGGTCGTCCGATTCAAGAGCGGCTAGATCTGAGCCATCCGGGACCATCTGAAGCAATCCGAGCTAGGGTTAGGGTTGATCAAGCACTCTGATCAAGATCTGAAGGTTTCATCCCAATCAGAGCTCATTCAACCGTTGGATCAAGCTCGGAGGGCTCTAGATCGTCCATTCAAAGATTAGGTTGATCTGGACCATCCTTTGCAAATCTGGAGGATCCGAGCTACCACGAGGTAGATCCTGACCCCTGATCATCATCATCAAAGTTTGGGCCAGATCAGATGAAGATCAGCCGTTGGATTCACCAAATCAATATGGCCGTCCATTATTAAGTATTTAATCAAAAAAATCCCTACTTTTCCTCCTCGTCGCGTCCTCGCCACAGCTGGTTTTCTTCGTTTCTTCAATTTCTTCTTCAACCAAGGCGTGACCACCTCGATTCGAAGCTCATCCTTGAGTGACAGCGAGGATTTGGATTGAGGCATAGTTAATTTCAGTTTTTGCTGTAATTTCAGTTCTGCATACGAATTTTGTTTCTGAAATTTCTGGGTTAGCCACTTACTTTCGTTTCTGAATTGTTTTGCTATAATTGAGCTTCGGTTCTTCACGTTAAGTAGTTTAGGAGTTGTTAAGTGGACAATCGGAATTAATTTCAATTAGTTTTACACCTAAATTCTTGCGTGCCATTTTTGTTGCTTGCGTATCACTCTGGCGTGCCACATTTTCTACAGGTTTCTAGCTGTAGTTTCTCAGTTTTGTGCCAAGCGAACATTAGTTTCCTTCATGTTTGTCTGAACTTAGATTAGAGATTCAAATTCAGCTTGCAGTCATTTGTTTTAGCTTGCGATTCCTTGCACTTCTACTGCACCTTTGCATTTAAGTTGTCTTTACTTATTTGATTTCTGAATTGGTCAGTTCTATTACTGTAATTTTCAATTTATCCCCTTTACAGCTAGCCTCTAGCACTTGATATCACTTGCATTGTTAGGGTGTTAAGCACTTGAATTGTCCTGCATTTCGGCACACTCAATCTGTACTCTTGTTCTGCATTTCAGCTTCTGTTTTTGCTTAAGATTGTGTTGAATTAATCTGAATTTGGATGCTAAATGTCTTCCTTCAAATCTGAGTTTCAAATTACTGATAGCTTGCCTTTCTAAGCTACATTACTTAGTTCTTTGTTTGAATTGCTAGTTCATTGATTTGCAAGTTTCAATCCTCTTGGCACAGCTGATTTCACCTCTCGCAAGTTGTATCAAGTGTGCCTCAATTTCACTTTGTATCAAGATTAGTCATAAGGTGGGGATTCAAGTGGGATGCATTTTTAGTGTGTTGTAGAGTTCGAAATTAGCTTGTTTCGGGGCTAGCTCATTACTGAATTCAATTTCCCCTTTAGCATTACTATCAAGCATTAATTCTGCAATTTGATCCAAGTTCCGGCATTAATTCCAAACTGAAATTTTCAGTCTTGTTTAGATTTAGTTATTTAGCATTGGAATTGCAATTAGAATTAGAATTGTTTCCTAGATTCAGATAAGTTCCTTTGGTTGATTCATTCTACCTTTGATTTAGTTATCATTTGCTATAGCTCGTTTAATTCCTTTGGTCAGTTTTCCTTTATTTCTATTGTGATTTCATTTCTAATTGCAACCTAAAACCTAAAATTGATTTGAAATCCAAAAATATAAACGACACATAAATACGGGCTAGAATCAAACAACATCAACAGTCCCCAGGAAAAATACGACCTGTGGCCCCTTTACTATGCTTTTCATACTTTGATTGCAAAAAGGGTTTCCAGCACATGTTTATACATATTTAAATTCTGATGGACCCACATTTCGTGACAATTTAATCTAGTATTTCGGGTCCATCAATGCTCATAATGAATTTCGAGGTTAAGCATTTAGAGCGTACCTTATCACATCCCGATTGTCTGTGTGGTGTCCAATCAGATGAAGCTCGTTCATTATCTCCTTGATACGAGCGTGAAGTTAGCTTGTTGTTTCGCTGTCTTGCATCTTTATGTTGAAGAGCCAATTTATCAGAAGATTTCTCTTTGTTACTTTGGCATCGTCTGTACCTTCATGTAGATTGATCAGCTTGTCCTAGAGCTCCTTGCGCTTTCAATTGGGCCAATCTAGTTCAGCTCCTCCTTTGTTAAGCTGCACTGTAAGGTGATCTGGGCCTTGAACTCGATTATCGTCTTCTTCTTCATCTTAGTGTTCCATTTGTCTGACTTGAGTGGAGCATTTCCTTCTTCGTCCATTGGTGGTGAGTATCCACTCAAGACAACAAACCCCTAGTCCATGTTGGTCTTCAAATAGGGCTCTATTCTCCTTTTCCAATAGGAAAAATCTTCCCCACTGAACATAGGAGGACGAGCTATGTTGTAGCCTTCACCTTGAACCAATAGATCAGTCACGCAATAAAAAACAGAAAAAAATACCAAGACTAGGTCTTGGATTAGTAGTATGGGAGGCGGTAAACAATAAAAGTGACTCGAGTGGTATTGCACAGACTTTGAGTAAACCCGATTGAGAAAAAACGTCTGAAGATAGGTAATAATACCAAATTTAGACTATATACAAAGAACTAAAAACCGATAGAAAACCCCCAGCTCTTACGATGATTGCACCAACTCAGAGTAAGTCTTGCTCTGATACCACTTGTAGGACTGTTGCACATGAGAGAGAGAGAGTGAATCACGTGTATTTTAAAATAATCGATGCTTTTTCGAAGTCAAATGAAACGAGTGAGTGCACCGGAAAATAACAAAAACGCAATCACGCGAACACAGTTCGATTTTACTTGTCGACGACTCCTACTGCAAGGTTCAAGTCCCTTGAACCTTTTCGATAGACAATCCACTAACAACCTCTACTGGTAAACTCCCGGTAGAGTGATCGAGTACAAGATATGGGTAGGAAGTGTAACAATCCTACACTTCCAACTTAATTAAGTACAAATAAATAAATTAGTTACCCAACACAAGTGTAGAATTTTCGTTTGGCTCGTGTGTTGGCATTGTTCTTCCAATAGCGGTTGGACGTAGTCGAGTAAAAGCGGAGTCGTAGCAGGAAGACAAGGAAGTAGTCGGATGAGCGCGTGAGCTTGAATATCGTAGAAGAAAGTTGTTTCTAAGCTCTTGGCCAAGATCCCCTTATAAAGAGTATCTGAGGCACCTCAGTTCACAACTAAGGCGCCTAAGAAATGCAATTTAATCAGCTTACCTACATAATTCATATTTTCAACATCAATATACGAATCTGGAAGAATAAAGAGCATACCAAAATGACCTGTCATAAATATATTCACTTTGAGTTTAAACAACTTAAACAATATATTCCACCGAATTAAAATCCTTTTATCCAAAAAAAAAAGATAATATTATTTATATACTTCACTTAATATTACTTACAGATTCATTTGATATTTTCCTAATTGACTTTTCTTCAAAGAGATGATGTCATAATTGTAGAAGGATGCATGCTTATAAAAATATACTTACAAAATTTCAAATAAGAGTAAAAGCAGAGGATATAGTTAAATTGTCAACTATAATACACGACCAAATAAACACAAAAGTAATTCATGTAAAGTGTCTTCGTGATGCACTTTTAAAAGGAAAATCAACAATATTAGTATCATATTCAATATTTTTCAAAATATTTTTTCAATACTTAAAATTGCTAATTCATTTAGCCTATCTTGAATCATTGTGGTCCGTAAATAAGATTTTTATTAATTTTAATTTTGAAACACTTCTTTCAACAAATGTCATTATCACGGGTATCGTCAATAATATCCTATAAGTAACCATCACATTTGGAAACATATCCATTTTTTTTTAAAACTCTAATATTTAATGGAAATCCATTTTTTATTTGTTTCATAAGATTCACTTAGTAACATTACTTGCAAAATTTGTAGTTCTGAAAACATTTATTTTGCATCAATATCAAAAGTGTCACCATTTCTTAAAGTACTTTCAAGTTTCACACAAGAACTCATCAATTCATCATCATCCAATAACACTAACTTTGAAAGAACATACAAAAACCTAAATATAGATTTAAAATATTATAATTGTTCAAACATATTCTTCAATTGCCCAAGAGCAATATCGACCAAAAAGTTAAAATAATTAATTCGAAAAGATTCTTCCGGTGATTAATTTTCCCTTTTAGTGTTATCAATCTTATCAAAATATCTACAAATTTTATGTTTTGTAGAAAATACAGGCTCAATTTCCATATTAGATTTTTTTGCATCAACCATAGCAGAAGTAAAATCATTTTCTCTATATTTTTCAAAAAAGGAAACAAGTCCAGACAATTATTTTACGGCAACATCAAGACGCATATCCTCCGACTATAATTTTTTGATAACTAAGTTAATTTTATACAAAATATCATGTCAAATAACAAGACTTAATATAAATTCAAAATTTAAAAGTTCACCTGATGCTAAAGTTTCAGCATCTCTACTTAATTAATTGTCTTCACTAATTTTTGCTAATTTAAACAAAGCTTCTCTAATTTGGAAAGCTTAAGATAGTATTGCTTTGACGGTTTCAATATGGCTTTCCCATCTCGTAGTTGACAATGATTTTAAAGTTAATCCATCAATATATTCAAGCAAAACATTCCATCCTTTTGTTGAATTAAAGAACATGGTATACATACATTAACATGCTTCAAAAAATAATTTTTCTTTACTACAAGAATTTGTCATGTCACAAACAACTAAATTAAGAGAATAAGAACCACACGACATGCAAAATACTCTAAGATTAATGTCAAACAATCTCCTTTGCACACTTTGATTTTTGTCTTTCATATTAGATCCATTATCATAACCTTGCCCTCTCACATTATCAATATCAAGTTCTAAAGATTGTAAAACAACTTGTAATTCAATGAAAAGGCCTAAACCAGTTGTATCTTCTACATTTATAAATTCTAAGAAATACTCTTCTATTTTAATTGGAATCTCTGAAACATCTACACATCTTAATATGATAGTCATTTGTTCTTTATGACTTGCATCCGGTGTATAATTAAGAATTACTAAAAAAATATTTTTTTTTCTTTTACTTTTTTTATTATTGTATTCTTGACTTTGGAAAATGCGCTTGCATTATTAGATCAATCATTTAAAGTAAACACAAAAAATTACCATTATCATCTTCATAAATTTGTCATTGTTGGTGCAAAGAGCATCAGTGATGAACAGTCAACCTCTAGTGTTTCGATATTTGACAATACACTAAGGTCGAGTCAAAGTGATCATGGGTTAGGCCAAACAGGACCTAATATTTGGTAGGATAAACCCAGGTTTGATCAAGTTTGATAAAGGGTTAGCCAAACATGACCTAATGTTTGGCAGAGCTATAAGTGACAATATACTAAAGGTTTAGTCAAAGTGATCAAGGGTTAAGCCAAATAGGACTTGATGTTTGGTAAGGTAAACCCAGGTTTGATCAGGTTGACAAAGAGATAGCCAAACAGGATTTGATGTTTGGCAGAGTTGTAAGAACCCAGGGTTGGTCAGTTGACCAAGGGATTAAACCAAACTGGACTTGAGGTTTGGTAGAGTGAGAGTATACTTGAAGGTTGGAAGAAAGAAATCTAGTCAAGATCAAGATGACTAGCAAAGAAATCCTAATGAGTGAAGCTAGGTGAAAGAAATCCTAGTGAGTGAAGCCAGATCCTAATGAGTGAAGCTAGGTGAAAGAAATTCGGTGAGTGAAGCCGGTTCCTAGTGAGTGAAGCTAGGTAGACGAAGTCCTGGTGAGTAAAGCTGGGCAAGAAGTCTTGACTTGGAGAGTTGAGCACGAAGTCCTGGTCGGGGATCGGGCAACGGAGTCTTTGCCGAGCGAGGACTACAGATAGAAGTAGAGACGAATCGAGGTCGGACGTCTCAAGATTCGAGAGTCTCAGAGGCCGAGCACAAAGACTTGGTCTGGGGGGACCGAGCAAAAGACTTAGCCGAGTAGGGATAGCAGACAGAAGTAGAGACAGGTCATGGTCGGACGTCTCTGTTGGTGCAAGTTGCATCAATGATGTTCCTCTTGAAGTGTTTTAATGTTTGACAATATAGTGATCTATTGAACAGACAAAGGGGAGCAAAGGAGAAGTAACCTAAGTTGAAGAAATGTCCTAGTTAACCTAGGTATTGAAACCCTAAGACCTAACGAAGGGTTGTTAGGCACCTAGCGAAGGGCTGCTAGGTATCGAGACCCTAAGACCTAGCGAAGGGCTGCTAGGCACCTAGCGAAGGGCTGCTAGGTAACGGAACCTTAAGACCTAGCGAAGGGCTGCTAGGCACCTAGCGAAGGACTGCTAGGTAACGGAACCTTAAGACCTAGCGAAGGGCTGCTAGGCACCTAGCGAAGGGTTGCTAGGGAATGAAGACCTGGCGAAGGACTGCTAGGCACCTGGCGAAGGACTGCTAGGTAATGAAGTCTTGGTCCAAGGGACTGAGCAACATAGCTGAGCAATGACTAAGGACAGGAGTAGAGACGGGTCAGGGTTCGAGCGTCTCGAGATCCAGAGTAATCGGAAGCTAAGTAAAAGTCCACCCGAAGGGCTGAGTGGCAACCGTCTCCTGAAAGAAGTAGGTGAAGGGCGAGTTCTCGGGGATGGGAACTTGTGCCGGTTCGACCTAGGGTTTCGTGGAGATCCGAAGTCCGAACCAAGTCCTTAAGACTAAAATTATATGTATATGTGCTATGTGGTTATGTATCTTGCAGGTACCAAGAGTGAAAGAGGTTGTAAGCTGCTGAAGGCCCTAACCGGGGCGCCCGGGGCGCCCGAGTTCGAACCTACTTGTGTTGTTTCATGTTCAAAATGCAGATAAGCGCTCAGGAGGGCGCCCGGGAGGTCCGCGGCACCCTGGTCAAAGATCTTATCACCTGCGGCGAGGTAGGCGCAAGGATAAGGTTTGACCGGGTCTTCCGGGGCGCCCCCAGGAGGCCTATATAAGGGGCTTCGACTCCTCTGCTCAAGAACAACTGCCAAGTACCATTCCAAGCATTCTAACCGACGACAACGCGCTAGAAACGAGGCTCTACGACCGGGAGGCTCCAGGAGGAAGTGCACGGCACTTCGGAGGTCCAGATCGGCTGAGTTTCAGATTTTTGTTCGGTTCGCTTTTATTTATTCCGCACTTAAATTTCATATTATTGTTTGTAAATCTTGCACTGTAAGTCGGGTTTCTCCGCCTCCGGAAAGTCCGGGAAACCAAAACTAGGACTTTTGGTTAAGGGTTGAGTGAACCTTTTTGCTAGTTTTTGAATTTTGTGTCAAACTTGGGAATGGTGATAGATACATTTTGGAAAGTATTTTTCCCAAGTAGATATGGGTACCACAAACCTCCCCACAAAATTTGGGAATTTTTGGAGATTTGTGGAATTTTTGGCGTATTTCTGAACTTCGTCAGAAATGCTGAAATTTCAGACTTTCAGAGTATCAGTCGACTGCCATTTTGGCAGTCGACTGGTCAGGGCTGATTTTTGTGTCAGCAGCTGGGTTGGTGTCCAAATGATGCAAAATAAGTGTGTGGGGGGCTAGTACACATTGTTTATGGTCATTAGGGACTAAAAGAACCAATGATTGGGATATTGTTGGGTTCTTTTTGATGTTAGGCAAAGGGGGAGAAGTGTTGGGTTTAAGTTGGGAAACCAAACACGCCTTTGCTAGAAACCCTAGGTTTAGGTGGAGCTAAGATTAAGGGGGAGCATGGTTGCTCCATTCTTGACGTAAGGGGAACCTTGGAGAGGTTCTTAAAAAGCCTTTGTAAGTCCAGTGTAAGGGGGAGCTTGGGAGAAGCTTTAAAAAGCCCGATTTGGTAGAAAATCCTAACTTGGAGGGTTAGGTGGTAAAAGTCCTAGCTCGGAGGGCTAGGTGTTGAAAAATCCTAACTTGGAGGGTTAGGTGGAGAAAATCCTAGCTTGGAGGGCTAGGTGTGGGAAAATCATAACTTGGAGGGCTAGGTGGCGAAAATCCTAGCTTGGAGGGTTAGGTGGTGAAATTCCTAGCTTGGAGGGCTAGGTGTAAAATTCCTAACTTGGAGGGTTAGGTGTGGGATGCCTTGGGATAGGATCCAGTTATGCAATGCATATGCATTCATTTAGCATTGTTTTTGCTATTTACTACTATCTTGCTTTCCTAACTTAAACGGATTGTCAAACATCAAAAAGGGGGAGATTGTTGGAGCAATCGGCCCTAAGATGGTCCGGAGTGACCATAGGTTTTGATGTTTGGGCAAAGGGTTTAAGTTAGGTTTTCTCTTGTATTCTTATATGCGTATGTTGAGTGTGCAGGTTGTACAGGTTACGCATATGGACTTGACTGGACGGCCTCAGTACGGTGAAGGATGGCATGGAGGCAAGCTGAAGGCTTGCGTGCGCATCCGAGGGACCTTGGAGAGCAGGGACGATGAGCTGATGGGCGCGGACTTCGAGGCGTACGTGAAGGATGGCATGGAGGCAAACTGGAGGTTTGCATGCGCATCCGAGGGACGAGGGTCGAAGATGAAGAGGGCGCGAAGGCAACAGTCGAGGCTGCGGAGGAGGAGTCAGTCGAGTCGTGAGGGTACGAGTGCAGTGTGATTGTACTCAGGAAATCCTAGGGTTTGAGTGCGGAGTGGAATGTACTCAGGATGGGTAACCTTAGGTGGGTGAGTGGACCAGTCGACTGACCTGGGGGCAGTCGACTGATGGAACTCACAGAAAGGTCTCAGCCCTGGGACCAGTCGACTGCCCTGGGGGCAGTCGACTGGTAAGTGGCTGGTGAGCTGGCAAATTCGAACGTTGGGGGTGTCAACGGTCGAATTTGGCTAACACCAGTCGACTGCCCTGGGGGCAGTCGACTAGTAGCGAGAAATCAGCCCCGAGTCCTATTTAAAGAGGACTTCGTGGTGGCTGAGTTTCTTGATGAAACTTGTTCTGGTTAAGGGCAAGTTAGTAGTCTTCGTGTCCAGAGCTTTGGTTGGTGTTGTGGTGAGGTTTCTCCACCCACAAGGAGCGACACGTGATAGCTGGAGGTTATCCGGGGAGTGATCCATCGACGGATTGTTGGATTAGTCACCCGGCCAGGGTGGATATCAACTAAATACAGTTTGTTAGCATTATATTTATTGTTTTGTTTGTATTACCGCTGCGCTAACAATCTTGTAGGAAGAAGGGGTTCAAAAAATCGTTATTCACCCCCCTCTAGCGGACGGCAACGATCTTACATATGTGCTATGTGGTTATGTATCTTGCAGGTACCAAGAGTGAAAGAGGTTGTAAGCTGCTGAAAGCCCTAACCGGGGCGCCCGGAGCGTCCGGGGCGCCCGGAGCGTCCGGGGCGCCCGGAGCGTCCGGGGCGCCCGGAGCGTCCGGGGCGCCCGGAGCGTCCGGGGCGCCCGGAGCGTCCGGGGCGCCCGGAGCGTCCGGGGCGCCCGGAGCGTCCGGGGCGCCCGGAGCGTCCGGGGCGCCCGGATTCGAACCTACTTGTGTTGTTTCATGTTCGAAATGCAGATAAGCGCTCAGGAGGGCGCCCGGGAGGTCCGGGGCACCCTGATCAAAGATCTTATCACCTGCGGCGAGGTAGGCGCAAGGATAAGGTTTGACCGAGTCTTCCGGGGCGCCCCCAGCGTCTAGGGCGCCCCCAGGAGGCCTATATAAGGGGCTTCGACCCCTCTGCTTCAAGAACAACTGCCAAGTACCATTCTAAGCATTATAACCGATGACAACGCGCTAGAAACGAGGCTCTACGACCAGGAGGCTCCAGGAGGAAGTGCGCGGCACTTCGGAGGTCCAGATCGGCCGAGTTTCACATTTTTGTTCAGTTCTCTTTTATTTATTCCGCACTTAAATTTCATATTATTGTTTGTAAATCTTGCACTGTAAGTCGGGTTTCTCCGCCTCCGGAAAGTCCGGGAAGGAGACCAATAGTGGACGGGCGTTCCCGTGCATAGGCCTTGGATGTACCGACCCTAGGGGATCGGGAACCAAGTAAAAATCCACTGTGTGCTTTGCTTCGTTTTTCGTTCTATTTATTTTCCGTTGCGCTACTAATATTCTAAGTCCAGAACAAAAATTTTACGAAGAATTCCGAAAAATTTTTCACGATCAATATTCACCCCCCCCCCTCTATCGACGGCACCGGTCCTACAGTCTCGAGATCCGGGTTCTCGGAAGCTGAGCAAAAGTCCAACCGGAGGTCCCGGATGGCAAAGGGTGACTTCTCCAGGGTGGAGTAGGTGAGGACGTGTTCCCCGGGAAAGTGAACAGTAGGCGTCTGTTCGACCTAAGATTTCAGGAGAAATCCAAAGTCAAAACTAATCAAGTAAGGCTTATGATTATTTGTTATGTTATGTGTTTTTGTTGTCTTGCAGGTAGGTACCTAGAGCTAGAGGCAAGATAGGAGAGCAAAACACAAAATAAACAAGGAAGTTGGGATAGGGTTCACAGGCGCCTGAGAGCTTCCCAGGCACCTGAGTGCTATCAGGCGCCTGGGAATGGAGTTTATCCCTGCGCCGATTCAGCTGCTACGGATCAGTTTTTGACAGCATGTTAGGCGCCCCAGAGGCTTATCAGGTGCCCAAGAGCTGTGTATAAATAGGGGTTCGACCCCTCACTTCAGAACACCAAGTTTCTCATCCGCTAAAGCATTCTGTGTGAAGAAAAATGCTAAAGTCGAAGCTCTGCGACCAAGGAGGCTCCAGGAGGAAGTGCGTTGCACTTCGGACTTCCGGATTGGCCGAATCTTCGTGTCAGATTGGTTTGCTTTTAATTTACAAAGTTGTACTTGTTTTTATTATCATTTCTTTGTTTGTACTTAAACTGTAAGACGGATTTCTCCACCTCTGGAAAATCCAAAAAGGAGACCACTAGTGGACTCATGCTGAGTACCTAGGCCTTAGACGTACTGACCCTGGGGGGTTGGGAACCAAGAAAATCCCGCGAGTTTTTCTTATTGTGTCTTTCTTTATTATTTCCGCTGCGTACTAACACTTTGATAGAAAGACGATCGAATGATAAAGTTCCGACGAAATTGTTAGAGTCGATATTCAGCCCCCCCCCCCTCTATCGACAACACCAATTCCACAGTCATACATATCATAAAATGTCAAATTATGTATAGCAAGACATTTGACTACAACCACTATTCTTAGCATAACGTGCTTCCAATGTTTTGTTCCTTTTTAATTTGTTCTTGTATTTCCTTATCAATTGTCAATATTTTCTTTAATCTCATTTGTAGTTCATCAAAAGCTCTCAGATTAGTAGGGCGTACAACACTATTTTCATGTTATTTATGTTTGTCACATAAATGTTTCCAGTCATTAACGTCTTCTCTTGCTAAATTACTTTTTATGTGTATTATTTTAAACAACTTACAATAAATACAAAATACTTTGTCCAACTCCTTTCAGTATACTAACCATTTTCGATCACGAGTCTCACCATTTGGTAGCATTTGAACATAATAAGTATGAGAAAACTTTCGACCTTCTTTATCTAAAGGAAACTTGAGAATATCTTCTCTTTTAGGACCTCTTTCTACAAGTAAATCTCTCATTTTTGTATCAAGATTATCCCAAATTCTTAGGTCAAATATGTTCAAATCATATCTAGGTGTTGAACATTGATATTCATTTGTATGCTCATTATCACAATAATTATCAATATCTTTAGTTTTGTTAATTTCAACTTCATCCGAATCATTAAAATCTGTATTCTCTTCATTCTCATTTTATATAAATTTATCATTCTCATCACATTCGTTTCTCACACATTTTTCATTTTAATCATTCTTGTTCTCAACAAAATCTTCATTTGCATTTGATTCGTTAGTAGTTAAGATCTAAACAAAACTTTCTATTGTGTTATGTGATTCTTTACTAAAATATTTATTCAATGAACCACTTAAGCTTTAGGGTATCTCATCTATTAGTGATATGAGAGATGTGTCCTAAGGAAATCGCCTTATGATTATAATTATTTATTTTAATAAATGAATATTCACTATTTGAGTATACATGTTTGTTTATTTGATTGAGATCTTAAACTCATTTACTGAATGCCCGCAATACAATTCACAGCATGAGAGAATTTGTGATGAATTCACAACTAGTGATTATCTCTACATGTGCAATTGTGAAGTATTGAAATTGTCCCTAGTCGATGAATTGATAAATACGGACACTATCAATTCTATTGAGACTAGCATGGGTTATTCTCTAATCAGCTGATTCTCACTGGCTGGTGACATTGAGATGTCCGGAGATAAACATGAATGCTAGTTAAGGGAACTAGTTCATTGGAGTGACTGGCTGTAAAACTTCATATGGTAGTCTACATATAGATATGTCAGTGAAGTTCTTACTGCAGCTTAAGTGCGATGTTCCTTTGACTTGCGGTGTTCAAGTCATCTTGGTCATGGAGACTTATACTTTGACATCTTAAGCAAGCGTCTCCAAGGAGGTGTGGACCCAGGATGATTGGGTATAAGACGAAGTGCCCGAAGATGTTTGAACAGCCTACAAAGGATTCACCACTCCTTGCGAGGAGATGTATACCCGAGGCCTATCGTCGGATTGTTACTCGAAGCCTCTGGCCAGAGCATGACATGTTCAGAGTATGAATCTCTTAAATACATGAGAGTAATTAGAATCCGTAGGACGAGAAAACGTTACTTGGGCTAGGTGTGATGTAGTCAACCTAGTGGGGACTGACACACATTGACCATGTCCTGAACCAAGTGGGTATAAGATGGTGAAGGGAATGGGGCACGATTCATTATAGCTGCTGAAGGGTTTCAGAATTGTTTCTGAGGTCAACCGTTGATCTTTCGATTAATTGGGGATCATGATGTACTACTAGGTGCCACTCATGATCGTTCTATAATTGATTAATTATAGACGGCCAACATAAATCGAAAGCCTATTTAGTCACACGTACTACGAGTAATCCGAGGGATTTAAAACGAGTTGAAAATTGGATTTTCCAATCAAGAGAGATTAAGTTTGGTTGAGACAAACGATAAGTCGAATCTGAATTTTTCAGAGACGCATCGGAAGCGTAAAATGACTAAGTTTTTTGAAGACTTAATAGATGAATTAAATAAGTTTAATTCATTGGGGCTTGGCTTGGATGGGCCTGCCAAAGAGGGCCTCCATCCTCTTTGCTTGGCAGGCCACAACAAAGGGAGAGAACCAAGTTTTGGTTCAATTTATAAAATAAACCAAGTGTGGTTTGTTTTATAAAATTATGGATGATATAAATTTTTATATAATAAACCAAGGTTTGGTTTATTTTTCATGGAAATTAAAATGAACCATGGATTGCTTTATTTTATAAAATCAATCATGAGTTGATTTACCATGATACGGAAATTTATTCCATTGGAGAGAAGAGACTTGATTGATTTTTTATCATGAATTAAAATATGATATTAACCATGATATCAAATCAAACTTGGCATGATGGAATAAGTTATTCCATATTTGAGAGGTTTGATGGTTGAGAGACCACTATATATAGGACCCAAGGCAAGGCTTGGGTGATAATAGATATAGAGATGAAGGCATAGGCTCTCTCCCTCTCTTTCTCTCCTTCTCTTCTCCCCTTCTTGCCGTGCGCCAACCAGCCCCAAGAAGGAGCACCAGCCGGCCATCCTTTTGTCGTTAGTCTTCCGACTTCTCTCTTGGTTTTTCTTGTCGCGTTCTCGGAGAATCTAGTAGTTCTCGAGAACACGAAACTCGTGGCTTTGCGAAGTCATCCCGAAGACACTCGGCGTGGACGCGAATAGAGGCGGAGCTTCCAAGGGACGCTTACGGTTGGATCTCGTCCCTTCCTTCGAGTTACGCGAGGTAATACGTATATTAGTTTATGTTTCTGCAAAATTTTAAATACATGATCATGTCTACACAAGATAAAATTGCATGCTTAGATGTGTGGTTAAATGATTTAGAGAAATTATTTATGCTAAACCTTCCGCTGCACGTAATTAATTTTAAAATTACGAACCCGCATCCATGTCAACATGCACCCGGTCCCAACATCATCTTCCTTTTTTTTGTCTTTTTTGATATCCAGAGAGTTGTTTTATGATGATAAATAATTATGAATAACAAGCAATAAAAAGAACAATAAAACCTAAGATGAAGCCCCCGGGGCTATGGTGCAGCGGTAAGGTCATTAGTTATTAACCCATGCATCCGCGGTTCGATCCCCAGCTACGGCGCATTTTGCAGGAATTTTTCCTCCAAATGGGGCGCGAACCCTGGGCCGCTGGGCTTCTAGATTGGCCACCGCGAGCGCTTCCCTATTTACCCTGGTGACCGGTGAAAAACTTCCGTGGGGCCGGGCCGGTCACCCCAGGTTCAATTTGTCTGCTGCCTGGTTCATCATTTTTTTTTTTTTTAATAAAACCTAAGATGAAGAATTTTCTTTCGATTCGAAATCCACTTATATAAAACCTTACACAAATATTCTGTAAGTTTATAAACAAAATACAACAATTTAATTGTTTTAGAGCAACCCTATAAGAAAGTACTTTTATCTCATACAAAAAATCATAAGATGAAAAAAAAAATCAATAGATATTTGCTAGACAAGTACTACTGATCCCCTAAGTGACTCCTAGTAAGTGATGAAGGATAAATCCTTAAATTGTATATTTTTCAAGAGAGAAATAGAATCAGGTCCAAGATCCGTAAAAAGTTATAGAACATAAGGATACTAAATTAATTTCTACTCTTTTAATCTATTCTAGTAAAGTCAATTTACACAAGAACACCTTGAAGCAATGCTTGGCAGTGGGCTATCCGTTTGTCCTTTTTGGATAAATGTGATACTATGTCAAAAAAAAAAAAAAGTTACATATTGTCAAAGGAACCCCTGGATAGAGAAGATGTATCTGCGTTCAATAGAAAATGGACAGAATGATGAAATATGTATGTAAGAAGGCATCAACGGATCAAAAGAAAAAGAGAAAGAGACCTATTAGATTCTGGGGATGTGAGTTTAGTTCCTGACTGGCTTGAGATTCATGTTGTGCAATATGAAGGCAAATGATTGACAAAGGTTCTTCAGTAAGGAGAGAAAAGGACTATCACTCGTTGAAATTGAACAAATATGAAGGCAAATGATTTACATATCTTGCATCCATGAAATTAAATATATGAAGAGCAATACATGAAGAGCAATACATAAACACCTTGCATCCATCAAAGAGCAATACATGAACACCTAGATTTAGTGTGTGTGTGTGTGTGTGTGTGTGTGTGTGTGTGTAGCCCTGGGCAATATATATATATATATATTGTAATCGGGCTCTTGATTTTTTGAGCCCTGGGCAGGTGGCCTGGTTGCCCTAGCCCAAGGCCAGCCCTATTCTCAGGCATGCTATCCTTCTATGACCTTTTATAAGCTTTGAATCATAGGGTACACTATATGTGTATATCTAAGTTCTTACCCACATAAACACGTAAATTAAATATAAAATAAAATCTAACTTAAATCTTTTATCTAAGCATTAAAATATATTATCACACCAGATCACTCAGGGACTTAAAGTTCTAATAATTTATACTTATAAATTTCCAACATTTAGTGATAATGTTATATTTAGAATATACAAATTTATAATTATAAAATATATAACAAACCTCTGATGCTCTGGTAATTTACAATTTACATATATTTTACCTTCCCATCATTGAGCATGAAATCAATAATTTGGTAGCCCTTATAATTTATAACTTGTATTGGTAAATTGTAAGCCACAAAAATTCTTTAAAGAAGAAACGAGCTACAAACCCTTCTATGGTTTACCAAATTATTATCTGCAGCCTGTGCTTTGAAAATTTAAACCCCTTCGAAAGTGATTGATATTCTCCATTGTTTTTTTTTCCATTTGGATTTCATATTGTGTTTCCCTTTTATCTGTGATCATTTTCAAGATTAAACCTTCTCTTTTTTTTCCATTTTTCGCTTATATGCATATCTTCGATAATTCTATGAAGATCATTAAATTCATCAGGATTTAATTGCAGACTTACAATCATAAGAATTTTTTGAAACCCTTTTTGTAAATCTTGTTTCAGTTCACCAACCAATACTCCAGAACCTTCAGAGGGAATAAAATTTGTAATATACCTTCTTCCTCTCAAATCCTCATGAATATTTTCCAGAGTTTTCTTAGTCTAAATATTTAATTGTGCAGGGAAAAACATCCACCTATAAAATAACAAAATAACAAATATGATTAGTGATTATTAACAAATTATTTTCCCAATATATAAACGTGGCCTTATGCAAGTCGCACTAAATAAAACCAACCGTGGCAGCACATGACTCATAAACTAGCTAGGACTGATACCAACTATACAACCATTTACAGTCTCATTTACATAGTGCTGAAGATGAGATCTTGAAACCTCCATCCTTGTATATAGTTTCTGAAGTAGCAGGTCAAAAAGTAGAAGAAGCTCCAAAACGCAGATTCGAGTAAACCTTCAACGCATAAATAGACATCTACCTGATCCGAAACAAAAAAACAAAAAACCAAAAAAATTGAGAACCAGTGCAAGGAATAGATAAAGAGTAAAACGAGGCAGGATTCAATGCATCATAGCTCACCGGATATGTGAATCGTAGCTCTTGAGGGTGGAATCGGGAACAACTTCCGGTAATCTTTTTATATACATAATTAAGCGCCTAATGTCTTCTTGCTTCACCACTGCAATATCGACTATATCTCTGTTATCAATCAACACCCACAAATCTCCAGAGTTTACTTCCTTGAGACTATCACGGCAAAATGGGCATGATTTTGATCTTGTGTTCCTGCAATGATTTATCATATGGACTTTATTTTTTTGTTTGCTGTGAGCAAAACCACCCATGTCAACGACATACAGTCATGTAGACTGAAAATGAACTTAGAAAATAACACAGCGTCATGTTTTTTCAAGCAAAAAGTAGGCAAACTGTGTGATGGAACATTTTATTATACGTTCTATAACCTAAACTTTCGTTAACCATTTCATAATAAAAGATCCACCAGTAAATGCTAGACGTCCGTGTCCTTTTTGGAAAATTAATAGCTAGCCAAAATCCGTGTTTCCTTTTCAGTTTACCAAACTGTTAATGTTCATGTCATGGTAATGTTATTTAAAATCGAAGCACATCTAAAAGATGTGGTTGATGACTCAGCTTGTCCAAGACTTGTAATTGGCATCCACCTATCCATGCAGTTTGGAAGTAAAATGTTCAAGACTTTGAATATAAACAAACATTTTGCAGAAATTCAAAATTGTAGGCAAACCAAAACAGGCTGTCTTATTGCAAGTGCAGACCAAATTGGCAGGCAAAATATCCCAGGCAAGAACCTCATATTGTTACTTAAGCTTGAGAAGACTACAATGACAACATGAACGGTCTTAAGATTTTAGAAAGCTTACGGAGACGCACATTATCCATATTCTAAACATTAATTGCAATGGCATTGCTGTATAATAATACTTAAGTGCCACAAAATATAAAAGTTTGCATCTATCATTAAAATAATTAAAGTCATCAATATATACCAAACAAAGACACATAGTAAGTTGATCATCTAAAGCACTCCATAATGCATTCTACATGTGAATTAAAGATATCCATGAAACAAGGAAGATAATAGCAAAGCATATTAACCAACCAAAGTGATACATTTTAACGGAAATGTTCTGGTTCTGAGTAGCAAAACACGTCTTATAAAGGAAGATGAGCGAGTAAGGAGAGGCTTCATCACTTGCAATTATACACATAACATTAGAATTAGGACATAGAAATTCTCTGTTTTTCTCTCTCTCTCTTTTTTTTTCTGATGTGTGTGTTTCTCTTTTGTTTTTTATTTTTGTGATCAAAATGCATGTCGTTGTATGAAAAGGTGGCAACCTAGGCAGTTTTTGTACGAGACCACTTCTTCGCCCACTTGCCCGACAATCCCTGTTAGGCGCCCTTTCACAAAGTGGTGGGGAAGGTGAAACATCTGGATGACCCAAGTGAATCTAAGGGGAAAAAAATTGATTTTTTTATAAGTTGTTGATTCATTTGATATTAGAAAGCAAGCATAATACTCTCCATTAGCCCACTCAACACCCCTTATATGCTTGTTAAATTTCGTAAAATAAAAACCCGGACCGAAAAATTTTGGGGAAAAGGTTCCGGATAATTTTCAGTAATCCCCCCCCCCCCCCCCCCCCCCCGGCGCCCGCCCACGAAAACTACCCGAAACCCTTAATCCAACTTAGAATTAGGGAGAATTTTAGAGGGGGAAAAGAGGAATCTCTAAAGTGTGGAGGGTTAGATGCTTAAAGGCACTAAATTAGGGGTTTGGCTTAGATTAGTTGGATTTGGAGGGTAATGTCCTCGTTGCCACAGCCGACACCCATCCTCCTCAGTTGCGATCCAGCGATTTCATATCCCCTCTCCTTTTGCTTCATCTTACCCCCACTCAAGACCTTCAATCCAAGCTCTCCAATAGGAGGATCTAGAGATCTTGGGTTTTCTTTTGGGGTGCACGGTCGGCGTCAGATTGGAGTCGGGAGGTCATGGTGTTGACACAACTCAGGTGAGTATTCAATGTTTAGGGTTGCTATTGTTTAGGAGGTGCAGTGGGAATGAATACTACATGTTGTACCGTTTGCTTGGTTCTCCGGATTGTGTGTGGGTGACAGCTCAGAAACAAATCTGAGTTCTGCTGATCTTCTTTCTCTGTGCTGATCTGCAGCAAGGGGAGTGGTCGACGGCACAATTTAGGTTAGGTTTCTTATGGTAAATCCTGTTCTCTGCCCTGGTTAGTCTTCCTTCAATTTGTACTGTGAGCTACTTTTGGATTATTGATCAGAGCTGTGGGAGTTCGATGTTGATCTGTGCTGAATCAGTTCTGTTTTGGGATCTAGGGTTTTTGATATTGTGATCTACTTGGAAAAACTTCTGATCTTGTAGAGTTTTGGATCTGTAGATGGTTATTTGGTATTTGTTGTTTTGGAAATCGAATTCATATGGGAATTCCTTACTGTGAATTGATCTTGGTTTTCACTTGAAGGCTTTGAGTTTGTTTTGTTAGATCTGATCAGTGTGGATCTTTGGATCTAAATTGGGATTATTTACCGTATGCTTAGCTCTTCTTGTGTAGAAGCTTTGGATCAGTTTATGGTTTTGTGATAGACCTTGTCGTGGGTTCTTTGGATGTAGAACTTAGAGGTTAACGAAGATGTCCTTGCCGTAGGTTTGATTGGGTATTGGATGTGTATTAAGTGACCTGGGTTAGGTTAGGCTAAACTTTACATGAATCTAATCACGGTAATTAGACTTAATTAGGAGTTAATCATTTAATTATGATTAATTAGATGAATATGATAATTAGGATAATCTCAATTAATTAAGATAACTCGTTTAGCTAAGTATCATGTGTTATGATAGCTAAATAACCATATCCTTTGATGCAGGACATTGATTTGATCTGAGGCTTATACCTTATATCTGCCTTTGATTATCTCTTCCTGATACTTAGTTGTTTGATCCTAAGATAATCTTGCTTATGTCAATACAATCTCAATGTTTGATACTCTTATTCTGTAAAATACACACGTGTGCATAGAAATAGCTACATGTCATATTATCCCTGGCATGGATTGATCACTAGTTATACCCTACATGTATACCTAGTAACTTATTTATAAGTTATGATTAATGTTTTCAGACCTGTGCATGTTTGATTGAGGTTGGAGGTTTATAGGTGGGTGTTGCATGTGGCATGTGTTAGTGTCATGTATCATCCCTGCATAGTTGCATAACTGACGATCCTTGGCTCCCTTATGGTTGAGATGGATCATTAGTCATATCAAAATTTGCACACACTGCCACTTATGGATTAGTGGTAGTCAGGAGGGTGTGTACAGTTGCTCTGTCATAGCTCCGTTCGATCGCTCAAGGGTAATGGTTTCTGCAGCGTGGTAGCGGGCAGAGATCCCTTCTCTTTTCGGCGATACGAGGAGATTAGAGCGGCGCTCTCTCATATGACTTGGGGTAGAATGTGTGTGTCCTCCGCCAACATCCTGTCCACTCAGTCACTCAAGAGAAGTGATGGCAAAGTGCATACAATGTCATAGCCCTACCCACTTGACCTCACATATGACATGTGACAGTGGCTGACGAGCGTCAAGGATGACGCATCATGAGCATAACGCATGAGATTGTATTTGTTTATGCTTGTTTCATTTAATTGAGCTATGATTGTTGCATTTGGTTGACATGCACATACATGAGGTATTTTGCATTTGATTTGGTAACCTTGCATTACTCGTGAGTACGAGCTTATATGACCTTGCATCGCTCGTGTGTACAGGTTAACCAATGGAGGGTTCAGGTTTTTAGGATTTCTGACCAACTACCCCGGAGGTGGGATTGACACTGATATGTACATACATTCAATTTTCAGTCATGTATTATGATTCCTCCTATGAAGCTATATCAGTTTGTTTCTATTCTGCTTGTATAGCTTTTGTTACCATATATATCTATCTATATTACCCACAAAGTTCATCAGGACTCACCCCTGTTTGCTTTTTTACCCCTTTCAAGATGATGCCGTCAGCAGAGCCTAGCAGCCAATCCCTTCATCTTTTCATACTATTTTTGTTTTGCTGCACATTTTTCCTTCTATTTATGGATGATTGTATCCCTTACACACTATACTCATGGACTTGTACGTGATATGGATTTTCTGTGTGATTGCGTGGTTGATTGCCCGGAGGGCTACATACCGATTTTGGTTTTGCTGTAGTCGCGATGGTACGCAACTTTGCCTGTATGTGTTGCATGATTTTCTTTTATGAGTATATGTTTCGGCTGTGTTGGCCGAGGTATGTGGAGGGTCGGGTAGGCCGTGTATAAATATTTCAGATTGTCCGTCATATAGAGGAGGTGTCGTCCAATTTGTATCGGGCATGCGGCTCCTGGGGGCGTGAGAATGCTTGAGTCTCCCACCCTGTGACTTCTACCTCTCTTTTTCGCCCAATATTGACTGCTTGTACCAATTTTCAATTATTTTCCAGCTATATTTTCTTCCCTAGGTATATTCTCTCTCCACTTGTTTCATTTTCTTCGTTCATTGTTAAAATTTTCCACATTTACTCTTAGAACAGTAGAATTTATTTTTCCCACAATTTTGTGATTTATTTATTTTGGTTGCATTGTGAAATATGAAATATTTTATTATTGGTATGTGTTTAGTGATCATCTATCAATATTGGCTTCTATTGCCTACCTAATGGATGTGCTTTTAATACCTTGATGTATCTTTTTCAAAATTCATCTCCTTAAAGTGATATCATTTTACAATTCAGCAATGTGAACAGATTTAATAAAATTCTAGTTAGTCTTTTTCTTAATGTATAGCATTATTTAAATTACTAATTTAGTTATATCAATTTCTTTGTTACCGAACAAGTACAAAGTAAGAATCCTTCAAAACAAAAACAGATATCAAAAAAGCATTAACACCTAAAGCATTCATTTTTACCACTCATTAAGTCCTAAAAATATAAAGGCTAACTGGAGGCTTCAAATCATGTATGGATGCAACTTATCTAAGACAGTCTTAGCAATCTACAAAGAACCAAAGAAAAAGACCGAATCATACATCCTAGGACAAGAGTTTACCAGTCTCTGTAGCACTTCAAGCACATGGAATGGCTGCAATTGGGCAAAACTAATTTGCTGTTCATCTCCAAGCAAATGCCACATTCTTCTTCTCTTTCAAGATCTAGCTCTGACAAATTCTTTCTCCCGTCCTCCTCTTTTCGTTTATATCTTTCCAAGAATTCTGCATTTTGCCTCTTGAATTCCATTTCAGTGAGACCTTTTTGAAGTTGGAGGAGAGAAGGGAAAATTATAGCTGCATAATGATAATGAGATGGACCAAAAAATTATAAATCTGATAAAAACAAAAATAATAGTTGAAAACCAGTGGAATGAACCTACTGTAGAATTCTTTGAGGCTAGCTTTTCTTTCATGATTTGACATGCTTGTTGATCCATCAGAATGAACCTGCACATGTAAGAGTACCTTAATTGATAGAAGATACCAAATGCTCCTCATAGAAAGGAAGTTAAAAATATATACATAATTATTTATATAGCTGAATAGAAAATATATAACTATGTAGCTGAACAAAAAGTTACTTTATATATCATTATCCTTAGGAGCCCAAGTACACCAGCAAGGCTGCAATCTGTCCACTGCACAAGAAAAAGGAACAAGTGTGCAGCTGAACTATATGACATTCGCATTTGTAGGCATGCACCATCATACTCAGTTGGAAAATCTGAAGCTCTGGGGATCATAACAAAGGATTAGAGAATTATCAAACAATATAAAAAAAACACAGCAAATCATTATGTTATATAATCTGAAACTTCGCATGGCATTCCCAACTAATAGAGTTGCACTTACCCTGCCAAAGGGAGCATTTAAGCTCTCGTTTAGTACGCATTGAATTCATAAAATAATAAGGAAAAAAATCATCCTTTTATCATATCAACTACGAATTCTGCCTCCAGAACAAGCTACAATAAGTTAAGATGACGGAATCAATCTAGTATCTTTCTTAGCATAGTTCCAGCTATTACCATAACAATGAAAAATAGACATCTCATTGTCCCACGCATTGAAGTTATCAAGAGAAGTCATCCTGGCTGAGTGAACCTTATTATAGGAAGTAATTAATCAACCCCCAAAGGACAATTTATGAATGCAAAATTGAGTAACATCAAAAACAGGGGAAAGAAAGAAGGGGAAAAATAAGACGGCATAAAAAAAAAAACAATCCCCTTTGAAATGTCTAAAGGTAATAATATTATGACATCCGAAGATAGTATCAAGTTACACAAGCTTCTCTAAATCAAAAAAGATCCGCCACCAATGCAACTTAGGGGAAACCCCATTCCTCTTGGTAACTGATCATGAAGAACAGACAGAAACAAATAATTTGATAATTTGCTCGATCAAAATAAAAATTTTATTTAAAAAAAATAAAACAAAAAGGCGAAAGATTAATGTAAACTGAATAGAAGTGCATCACCAGAACACAAAAAATGCCGATCATTCCCAAACATGATAAAAACAAATAATTTGGAAGTTTTCACGATCCAAACAAAATTTAATTTTTACAAAACAAAAAGGAAAAGACAAAGATTACTACAAACTGAATTGAAGTGCATCGCCATCAGAAAAAAAAAATGCCGATCAATCCCAAACACGATCCAACAAACAACATTTGAGAAAAAAAGAAGAACAAGAAGAGGAAGAGCGGCAGCAAGTACAAGGTGTTCGCGTGCTGGATGTCAGCTTCAAGTAGCTTCAGTGAGTCCTTGAAAGATTTTCGCATGGAACCACTTGGCATCATCTTCGTCTCCTCCTATCATCCACGGTGAGTCTAGACACCTAACAATCCATGCTCCCTCAAATACTCTTCTCCAAATCCACCTCCTCCTCCACCCTTCGGCCTTTGGAAAACCCTAGAAGACAAAATTGGCCAAAAAAAAAAAACAGCCGCTTTTTATCGGTTGGTTGCCTCTTGGGAAGAGAGCACAGAAAAGCAGAATACACCCGCTATGAAAGCATTATTACCCTTAAAAGGGCATCAAGATTCGTGTCGTAGATCCGGCGTCGGTGATAGCCTAGCCTTTCTCCTTTCTCTGGATAATTCGTGATTGTTTTATGTTTAAATTAAATTAATTAAAGTGTGTTTAAGATTTATTTAATCTCTATCGTATCATTATTGAATTCTGTAGATATTAATTAAATATTAGATCTTTAAATTTTGATTACTAATTTTGTAAATATCTGATTGTCATATCTTTTTAAAAAAATAAAATAAAATTGAAAGTTTGGGTCCCACGCGGTTGCTCCGATGATAAGTTAGGTATAGTTTATTTAACTTGAGTAATGATCACTTCAATTTCAGTACGCTGTTAAACTGGTATGAGAAGCCGGGTTTGCCCGCTGCTGATTAAATCGGCAGATGGGACCCTCATCTGGGTGGTTGTCATTATGAGAATCACATCAATAATGCACTAGATCTCAGAATTTCGAAATTATGAGAGACTTTAAAAAAAATGAAATGAAAAGGTTGAAAAAAAAAAATTCTAATCATTGTACATATAAAATTTAAGGTTTGTAATTTAAAGACATCTTTAATTATTAGATTTTTAAATGAGATTTTTTTATAATATTTAATATGTCATATCATAGGCATAATAACAAGAGCTATGATATACTTATAGAAAAAATTTAATGAAATGTTCAATAAATAGTGTGACATTTTACATACACACGTCTAATTATCATTCGGACATTATCGATGATTTCCGGCCACCGCCCAGAATCAAACTATATTCTGGGGGACACGGTAAACCCGTCGAAAATCGCTGTATCTAAAATATCACATCATTTACTGAGTTTTTCCTTGAGATTTTTTACTGAATATGTTATTTTCCTAATAACAATAACATGCTACTCCCTTTTCAATAAAAAAAATTCTCCCTATCAATATGAGGAAAAAGTAAGTTTGAATTTTTATTACTATTTTTAAACTAAAACTTTAAACCTTATGCCTAAAATGGTTTGAGATTTTTTTTTTTCAATTTTTTGATTTACAAACCTCTCCAAAAACTTTGCATTGGAGATGCTCAATGAGCCGTAGAGAAATTTTTAATCATGCCTTTTCATTTCAAAATTGACAATATGAGTGAAGTCAATAATTAATGATGCACAAAAGAACAAATTGATAATGTAGGGCCAAACCAATTATAGATAAGTTTTTTGATTGTGAAGAGTGTAATAGGTTTTTTATGCTTTTTGATATGATATTAAGGTGGCATATTAGGATGGATGCCCCCTTAGAGGTCCTTGTGTTGCATCTACTTTTTATATTTATTTATATTTTGGCCCCCGGGCCACGATGCGGTGTGGTAAAATGGTAGTGTTCTTTCTTATGCAGTGAAGGTTTGAATCTTATATTAGGTATTTTCAAATGCATGTAGAATTCAAACCACTGATAAAGTTAGGGACCTCTCTGTGGCTCATTTGTACTTTCTGGATTTACTTGATGGTCGGTTCTGTTGGGACCGGTAGACGAGCTAGAGGGGGGTGATTAGCTTTGATTCGCTTGTAGATGATTTGTCGCGGCGGAAGACTTCAAGCAATGCTAACACGTTGGATTTTACTTGGTATCCACCCCGGCCGGGTGACTAATCCAAGGATCCACTCTCCTTACACTCTCATACACTATGAAAGTCTCCTTTTTGAGGTGGAGAAACCTCTTACAAGCTTTCACAAAGATACAACAAGAAACAAAGCAAATACAAATGAAATCTTACAAGATTTACAATGAATAAGCTCACACTTTGCTTTCCTTGCTATCTTCAAGCTTGTGATCGCCTCTAGAACTTTGGAAGTGCAACAACACTAAGCCCCAAAGCTTCTCTTGAAAATGGCGTGGAAGGAGGAGGAAGAGTTGCGCTTCAAACCTGCGTGAAAACCTTTATACCCGACGCCTAGGGTTTCTGAATCGATTGCCCAATTGATTACCACGTCAGATTCTACCGTTCAACGGCTAGTTTTCGAACCGTAATCGATTACCCAATCGATTACGAGTGTCCTGAATCGATTACCCAATCGATTCAGAGTCTCTCTGTTCTCTCGCGCAACCTTTGGTGATCGATCACCCTAATCGATCACCGAACCTCTTAATCGATTACCCAATCGATTAAGGGAAGGCTGAATCGATTACCCAATCGTTTCAGCCACCTTCTGTCCTTTCGCGCAAACCGCCCTAATCGATCCACTGATCGATTCACCCAATCGATTACTCAATCGATTGAGTCCAACCTAACTTATGCTCACAAGTCTAGGGATCCCTACCAAGTGTCCGGTCAACCTCTTTGACCAACTTGGATTTCTTCTGCCTAGTTCCCAACTAGGACTTAACCTGATTCCCCATCAGGTTCGCCTAACCCTCGAGTTAGGTCTAGTCTCTCGGTAGACTTCCACCTAGCCAGCATGCGATCTCCCCGATCTATCTGGACTTCACCTAGTCCCACTAGGCCTAATCCCATGCCAGCGTGTGATCTCCCCGATCCACCTGGACTTCACCTAATCCCACTAGGTGTGCCTAGTCCCACTAGGTCTTTTCTCATGCCAACGTACGATCTCCCCGATCCACCTGGACTTCACCTAGTCTCACTAGGTGTGCCTAGTCCCACTAGGTCTTTTCCCATGCCAGCGTGTAATCTCCCCGATCCACCTGGACTTCACCTAGTCCCACTAGGTGTGCCTAGTCCCACTAGGTCTTTTCCCATGCCAGCGTACGATCTCCCCGATCCACCTGGACTTCACCAAGTCCCACTAGGTGTTCCCCGTCAAGCCTCCAGTCAACCTTGACCTACTTGACATCATACGATATTCAAACATCATTTTCAAACATCGAAACATCTAATCATAAGCTTACCAAGCTTTCCAGACCTAAGCTCACCCGAGCTTAGTCAAACCAGGTCAACCCTGACCTAACCAAGATTGCACCAACAATCTCCCCCTTTTTGATGTTTGACAATATGTTTGAGAAAGACTAATCCCTATTAGCCTTTCAATCTTCTCCCCCTTTGACACACATCAAAACTCTCCCCAAGAGTCTATATGGTCAAAGATATACCCAATGAAAATCTCATACTTTTCATTGAATCTATGCTCAACCTTGAGCATTCATGAAGATTCCCAATCTCCATTCATTCACTTATCCCAAAAAGAAAATTTAAACACATGCTATTAAGGAAGACCTCCCCCTCAAAACATGCACTGAACCTCTATCATTGCACCGATAATGATTTTTGAGTTTCTAAACCTTTAGAAAATCTCAACTTGAGGTGATGAGATTTAAGAGATTCAAAACTTGAATCAAAATCTCTCCTTAACCCTTAAATGTTCACCAAACCATTTCCCTTTTCGATTTCACAATGAAATTTACCCAAATATACTTATAAAAGTATTTCAAGGGGCTAGGGATTGTTAGGTTACTCAAAAATGGGTTATCTGACTGAAACTAGATAGTTTCAGTCTCACCGATCGATTGGTGTTGGGAACCAATCGATTACACTAGCCTTAATCGATCAACTGATCGATTACGGATGACTGTAATCGATCAAAGGATCCATTACGCGAGCTTCTGTGCTCGCAAGAAGGTCTACCAATCGATTGACCACTGTCCCAATCGATCACCCGATTGATTGGGAGTTTCTGATTTCTGAAAACAATTTCAGATTCGAATTTCAGAAACTCCTAAATAATTCTACAAAATTCGAAAAATCTTAAAATTTGGTGTAGACATTATTTATGGCATATACTATCATGGAAAAATAGTTTTCTATGAAAATAACCTTTATTTCCAAAGATTGACACAAAATTGGAAACCATTGAAATACTTCAATGTTCCACTCTATTTTGTATCCAATTAATCAATGATGAGTGCTATCAAAAGATAGTCTTCACCAAGATTTTCCAAAATAGTTTTGAAATGTTTTTCAAAGACAATATCCAATCATGTTCCTTGGGCTAAATGCACATGGCTTGTACATTAGCTTTCCCAATGTTTGATGTTCATTGAACTTCATGTTTTGATGATACCAAAAGCTCAATAAGATGAAGATAGATCAACACCTTGAGTTTTGTTCATCTCCCTAACATCTCACTTGTTCTAATGTGTCTCAAAAACACACACAAGTTACCATATAGTCTTAGTGAGATGTGAAAGTCATGTTCTCCCTAATCTAAGGGTTCATGCATTTCTACCTAGGCATTATAAACCTTGATCATCCACCTAGGATGCCAATTAATGTCAATGTCCTTAATTTCAATAAAATTGACTAAATGCATGATTATGACTATGACATGCATCATATGAGAATTTTAAATAATATTATAACTAGATGATGCATATATGACATGACATATAATATTTTCATAATAAATATGAATGATAAAATATGATGTCATGGCATGTGATAGGGCATACGAAATATGGCATAGAATCATAAAAGAAAATACCTAGATTTCCTATCTATGTATCTATAACTCATCGCTAAGCCATTGATAATCCTTACTTTGCCCTAATTTCCAAGATAATACCAAGACTCCACAACTTGGCCTATCTTTGGATTCTAACCTAGTTGTGCCAACTTTATCAAGTCTAATCTTTCAAAAGTATAGTTTGGCACAAATTTTACTCCTCCTAGAGTAAACAAATGCTTCCTTCATTTTCAAGGATAATAACTCCTTGAAAATGTCCCAAAGTGCCAACTTCATCAAGGTTAGGTTAACTACCCTTCCAATTTGAGTTGACACTCCCTAGACCTATCTAGGGTGTGGCAAACACACTCTTAGGAACCCAAAACCTATTGGCGCTCCTTGGGTGTTCTAGGTATTCACTAGGGATGACTTCCCTTGATACCTTCTTTATGACTTTTCTAGGCTTGTCCGAAGCCTTAGTCATGTGAGTCTTGTCTTGGTCAACTCTAGGGATGGCTTCCCTTGTGGCCTTGACTTTACTTCTTGACCTAGATTGAGTTCCATACCTATATGGAACTCTCTGATAGGATGGACCATCATCCTTAGTTTTAGGTTTGTATCCCAAACCTTTCTTACTCCTAGAGGGTCCATGGTTTCCTAGATCTAGGTTTTGAATTTTTGATCCCTTAAATAAATTTTTTATTTTCTTAAGGGATTTTTCCAATGTCTCAAGTTTTGATCTCAAAACTTGATTTTTAATCATTACTTCCTCAAGGCTTGGTTTTCTGGTATTGCCTTGGTAATTTTTCTTTTTGACCTTGTTTTGGGTAGGTCTACCCTTAAATGATCTAAAGTTTTCTCTATCCTTAGATGTGGTAGACCTAGCATGGAAGGCTCTATATTTTTCTTTAGGTTTTTCATACCTCCTATTTTCATAATAAATAGCATTAAAATGATAATGATTATTTCTAGCATGCATATTATCATGATTTAGATAAGTACCATTACCTAATGGTACCTTAGTCTTGTTCTTGGAGGCTCCCCCTTGATTTGAGCTCCTCCTTTTGACTTTGGTCGGATCCTTCCCCGTTGGACATTGATTTCGATAATGTCCTTTTTGATTGCATGAGAAACACACAATGTGCTTCTTATCCTTCTTTACTTTGGGGCCGATCTCCTTTGGCTTGTCCTTGGTCTTGGGTGCCACTTGCACCTTCTTCTTAACCAAATTGGGACACTTGCTCTTATAGTGCCCTTTTTCCCTACACTCAAAGCAAATGATATGATCTTTATTTTTACAAATTGAAATGTTTATACCTTTACTCGTAGGGGTGTAGCATGACTCTTCACTTGATCCGGAAGTAGATACTTCTTTTCCTTTCGGAGTCAATGACCTTTGCTCCCCCTCAATTCTAGAGGTGGAGACTTCTTCTTTTTCCTCCTCGGCCAATGCTTCTTGAATTTTCTCCCCGGATGTTGAGCATCTCTCACTTTCTGAGTCCTCTTCACTTGATGAATCTCCCTCTTCCGATTTGTCTTGATTTGGTAGAGTGGAGGGATCTTCATGAAGCCTTGCCAATTTGCTCCAAAGCTCTTTGGCATCTTTGAATTCTCCAATTTTGTCTAAGATGGTGCTTGGCACTAGATTGACCAATAACTTGGTCACTTTGTCGTTGGCATCACATCTCTTGATTTGCTCCTCATTCCATTTGATTTTCTTGAGGAGCTTTCCTTTGGTGCTTGTTGGAGCTTCAAAATCCTCCATTAGAGCAAACCATTGCTCTAGCTCCATCATGAAGTAATTTTCAATCTTTGACTTCCAAAGATCGAAATTTTCCTTGTCGAATGGTGGAGGTGCCCGGGTGTCGTAGCCGAGCTCCATTTTTGAAGTTGAACCCTCTTGATGATGACATCTTGAAATTAGGGTTTCTTCCAACTTCTTCTTCTTCCTCTAGCTCTTGCCCTCTTGGCGATGAGTCCAAAGTAGAGCGACCTCGCTCTGATACCACTTGTTGGGACCGGTAGACGAGCTAGAGGGGGGGTGATTAGCTTTGATTCGCTTGTAAATGATTTGTCGCGGCGGAAGACTTCAAGCAATGCTAACACGTTGGATTTTACTTGGTATCCACACCGGCCGGGTGACTAATCCAAGGATCCACTCTCCTCACACTCTCATACACTATGAAAGTCTCCTTCTTGAGGTGGAGAAACCTCTTACAAGCTTTCACAAAGATATAACAAGAAACAAAGCAAATACAAATGAAATCTTACAAGATTTACAATGAATAAGCTCACACTTTGCTTTCCTTGCTATCTTCAAGCTTGTGATCGCCTCTAGAACTTTGGAAGTGCAGCAATACTAAGCCCCAAAGCTTCTCTTGAAAATGGCGTGGAAGGAGGAGGAAGAGTTGCGCTTCAAACTTGCGTGAAAACCTTTATACTCGACGCCTAGGGTTTCTGAATCGATTGCCCAATCGATTACCACGTCAGATTCTACCGTTCAACGGCTAGTTTTCGAACCGTAATCGATTACCCAATCGATTACGAGTGTCCTGAATCGATTACCCAATCGATTCAGAGTCTCTCTGTTCTCTCGCGCAACCTTTGGTGATCGATCACCCTAATCGATCACCGAACCTCTTAATCGATTACCCAATCGATTAAGGGAAGGCTGAATCGATTACCCAATCGTTTCAGCCACCTTCTGTCCTGTCGCGCAAACCGCCCTAATCGATCCACTGATCGATTCACCCAATCGATTACTCAATCGATTGAGTCCAACCTAACTTATGCTCACAAGTCTAGGGATCCCTACCAAGTGTCCGGTCAACCTCTTTGACCAACTTGGATTTCTTCAGCCTAGTTCCCAACTAGGACTTAACCTGATTCCCCATCAGGTTCGCCTAACCCTCGAGTTAGGTCTAGTCTCTCGGTAGACTTCCACCTAGCCAGCATGTGATCTCCCCGATCCATCTGGACTTCACCTAGTCCCACTAGGCCTAATCCCATGCCAGCGTGTGATCTCCCCGATCCACCTGGACTTCACCTAGTCCCACTAGGTGTGCCTAGTCCCACTAGGTCTTTTCTCATGCCAGCGTACGATCTCCCCGATCCACCTGGACTTCACCTAGTCCCACTAGATGTGCCTAGTTCCACTAGGTCTTTTCCCATGCCAGCGTGTGATCTCCCCGATTCACTTAGACTTCACCTAGTCCCACTAGGTGTGCCTAGTCCTACTAGGTTTTTTCCCATGCCAGCGTACGATCTCCCCGATCCACCTGGACTTCACCTAGTCCCACTAGGTCTTCCCCGTCAAGCCTCCAGTCAACCTTGACCCATTTGACATCATACGATATTTAAACATCATTTTCAAACATCGAAATATCTAATCATAAGCTTACCAAGCTTTCCAGACCTAAGCTCACCCGAGCTTAGTCAAACCAGGTCAACCCTGACCTAACCAAGATTGCACCAACAGGTTCGTGAGACCAAATCATCCACCTCGAAAATTAATTGGATCGCAAAAGTTAAATACCTGGATTATAAAAAATATATATATTGATAATCAAAATGGAAACAAATATGAATCTTAATTAGTTCATTTGCCAAAACTTGAAATTTTTAGTAGCTAAAACCATAGTTATCAAATCTCAAGTAGTCCCATTTTAACTGATGTTTTGATTGTCGAAGGCTTTAAATTAGGTGTGTATGATATGTTTCCAACATTTGTATCAATAAGTGACTAGGAACTTAGCAAAATCTATATAGAGTTTGAAAAACATAAAAGAGAGAGAAATTATTGGTGCAATGATATTTCACATGGTTGAGTTTACTTAGAAATTTGATATATTACATATAGAGCTTGGAAAGCTTATAGTACCTCCATGTTAGTCCTGGGATGTGTTGGCGGCGACGTTAGGGGCCAGTGAATTATCTTTTGTTATCCTGGAAAGCTTATAGTTAATTTGAAATGATTAAGTTAAGTTGATGATTATTTAATAGTATTACATTGGGTGTGCTTGATGGCTCCGAGGGAAGTTCAAAATGAGATGAATTTGAAGGTGATTGACAAAGGATGATATCTTGTGAACCTAAAGGGTTAATTTAGTGCATTCAAGAATTTAAAATTTCTAACAAAGTGAACTCTAAGACAAGGAGCATAAGCTAGTTGATGTTTTAATTCAAAGTATTAACCACTTATGTGTAAATATAATGTTAGAGTTCATATTTTTTTGAAACAACATTATTAAGTGATTATGTAGTGATTTGTAAGAAGCATTTTACCAAGGAACAATAGGTTTTAGATCCTTGTTGATAGCGAAACAAAATTTTGAATAAAGTTGAAATCTTCAAATAGATTTAATCCACTAGAGATAAGTCTCAATTGAGAAAATAAAATCTTTGTATTTGAAATTGTAGTCAACTAGAAGTTTATTCTAGTCAATTAAACTTTTGATTGTAATTAGCTTGCATTGTTATTTGTTAAATTTTAGTTAATTGAAGCTTGTGTGTAGTTGAATGACGAATATAATTTTATAGTCGATTGGAGCTAGATCCAAGTCAATTAAATGTTTAATTTTGTATATTATAACTTTTACGTGTTTAAAATTAATTTAAGTAATTATTAAAAATACATATTTCTGGTTTTATTAATATTTAGTTTTAATTGAAAAATCATATCTATTAATTATTTTATCATCAATCTTCTGATTTTTCAAATTAGATTGATTTGGTTGGTTTTCGGTTTAATATGCAATTCCACCAACTAATCTACTTGTTCGATGAGTGAACCAACAATCCAAGCTGAATTGGTCCAATATAATTTGAAACACTTGAAGAAAATTGATGGTTTAAAATTAAGATATGTAATTGAATTAGTTCATATAAACTGACATTATCTTCTATAACGATCTAAGAACTTGTCTTAAATTATTCCTAATTTGAGTTCCCTTTTCAATGGAAGGAAATAAATCAACAAAAGAATATCCATGGCGATCCTAATAATTTTTAATCCTAAGTCTATTTTTTTTTAAAAAAAAACCTAAATCATAATGTTTATCATGTACTTTTAGTTTCATAACAACTTTTTTTAATTAATTCAATATATTAAAGACAGTATTAAACACTAAATAACACAGTATAGTTAAAATATTTATGTTACAATCGAATAATAAGATAAATATATATATATATCCAAAATGATTAACAAAAAAAGTAACCTGACTTACAATTATAGAACTAAAAATACTAAATAACCTGACTTATAGTTATAGAGCTAAAAATACTAGTTAAGCCGGTATAATTAAGTTGTTTAATAATTTTTTCTCAATTATTAACATAGTCAATCCATTCAATTTTCTTGTGATCTGGTTAATCAGAGAAAATTTTTGATAAGTTTTAACTTTAAGAAACTTCGATTTGCACTTGTTGTTATAATCGGGATAGTTAATAAAATTTTATAAGCAATGTAAGAATTTGAAAAATATCCATCCAATTTTTTAAGGAATTTTTCAAGATCAATCATATTCTTATCCGTTTCATTATCTTATTCTCCACTAATTAAATTATCAACTATGTTTCTAACATATGCAACTATTTTGTTTCTCCAAGTATTTATTGATATATCCAACTTGGCTTTGAATTTTTTTTAATTTTTAGCATTTCTTTCCTTTTTTGAGACCTGAGTGCACATACTTAGGAGGCATGTTTAATCTAAGAATTCAACAAACAATTTAAAATAATATCATGTACATTTTGCTTATATTACAATTTTGTGAGACATTCAAACATTTAGTAAGCATATGAATGTTGAAAATGTGAAGAGAAAATAGATGGAGAGGAAATAGGCTCAATTATGAATGAGATTTTAATTTTACATTGGGAGTTTTAAGACATATTAGTTGGTCTAAATTGCTTCACATGCATTGATTATGTGAACAAATGCATGATGAGAGACTCTCTCATGCATGAGTGCGTAGGGGATTGCAAGTCCAAGGTTCAAATTGCACTGACCTAGGTTGACTCATATGCAAGCATGCCCTGTGCACATTAAATGCAAGACCGCTTTAGGCAAAATCTGCTCAAGTGAACGTTTTGTCACCTGAATCTCTTTCGCTATGTGCTCAAGAGTATAATGGAAGCATTAATCTGAATAAATAGTGATTTCGTAACTTCTCGAAAATAATAGCCGATATTAATTAAATTCATCAATGGTGTTTTTGTAACTTCTCGACAATAATAACTTACATTAAATCCATTAATGGCAACATTAAATCCAGCGTTGAATGGTCATAACTCAGCCATTCATTGCAGCCAAGGGTGAACACTCCTATAAAAGAAAGTCGTGAGCAAGAGCAGAGAGGTAGAAGCGAAAGCAATAACAAAAGAATTCATCCACCTTCATGCCCGAATCTTCTCGCAGCCATGCATTCACTCGGTTGAACTACTTCTGATAGCACTTGAGTGCATACTTAGTTCACCATGATACACCAGTGCTTGGTGGCAATTAGGGTCTGTTGTTGTATCCTGAGAAATAGATGACTCGAGAGAACCTCGAAATTGGTCGGAAGTGGGGCGAATCTGTTTCAAGGAAACTACGTTGAGCGCAGACCTTGACATCTTACTCGACTTTCGACTCTCAACTCAGTAACTCTACTTCTCGACTCGATGACTCTTCTTTTAGACTTAGCAATACGAAACATCTATTTTCCAAACAACCTAGCAGCTCAACATAACTTTCACGACCAACAGCCTAAAATTATCTGCTTAAGTCATTTCAAAGATAAGTTGAAATTGATTTTATATAATTTTAATTCAGCTAAACTTCCCCTCTATCCCAGCAAAAGATTGTCCAACAATGAATTCATACCTCGCCTTAATGAAGATTCCTTACAATAGATTAATGTAATTTTAGTATTATCATAAAGTAGTGAAAATAATAAAGACTCGAACTAAAAGCTCACTCTATCTTCTTCAATTATGTTCTAGTCTATAAAATTAATATAGTCACAACTATTTTTTTCCTTCAAATTAAGATCTCAAATACTATATACAAATCTCGCTTCATCTATTAAGTAAATCAAGGAATCTACTCCTACTTTTGAAAGAAAAATACTTTAAACAAATAATCAAAAAAAAGTAAGAGGAAGAAGAAATCCAACCTTCCAACTATTGAAAATGATTTTATTAGCACATCTTTTATCGCTTTTTAAGAACCGAAAAGGGGAAAGAAGAGAAAAAGGGTAATTCAATCAGTTTGCCAGAAGGATTAGAATGCTAAAGGGATTATATTGGATAAATTTACACTACTATATAATAAAAAAAATCAAAATTATGAGGCTCTAAGAAAATGGGCCTGAGTGGAATGACTTTTTGACTCTTAATAGGCACGGCCCTGAGAATGTCAAATTATAGAACCCTGTTCCTGTTCCTTATTAACCATTACCCTGTGTGTGAAATATTATTGTCCACTCGCATTCAGGAAAAGGAGATGCCAAGAAGATGTTGGAAATACTGAACAAACTCAACAGCCACTTCCTAATAATCAGTAGTGCAACCATCGACCTCCTTATTCACAACTACAATGGTGTTCCACTTGTTGGACTTCACTAAATCATGAAACCACCTAGCTATTGTGATCACCATCTCTTAGGTGCTTGCATTTGACACATTGAGCATAGAAAAGAAACTCTGCATGCCTCCATCAGCAAGCAACTCTTTGAAGGGCAGCAGATGCATGCTAGTAATTTGCAACAACAGTTCCTAAATCCATCATTCTACATTGCATCTCCTCTAATTTCTGCTTGGCTCGAGCAACCATTTCAGTGATATGCCCACAATGCAACTATATATTCAATTTCTTCAATCCTGATTTGAACCAAGACAACTTCATTTTGAGGCTATATAAAGTTGTTCTAGCCATGGGAATTTGCCCACATTAGTTGGTATGAACTCTTCATGTAATATCTGCATGCTATAGAACTTTCAAGGCTTGGGTATCCATTCTCGATCTGTGAGAAAAAAAAAACAAGCACAAATGAATGATCTGAAAGACAATTAGGATGTAGGAAGTCAGCATACCCAAAGTAATCAATCATCAGCCATTAATTATTGACTAGCACTCGATCCAGCTTGAACCAAAGGAATGCTAGATACAAAGCTTGTAAAATATTGTTATCGTAGTATGTAAGTGGTCAGTCACCCAACCTATCTTTCAGGCTGTAAGGAGTGGCAGCGTGTGCAGTTACTGCACACGCTGCAGGGAGTGGGCTCGATGCCCCTCCCTCTCCACTCCTTCTACACCCCTTGGCTCCCCTATATAAGAAGGGGGTAGGGGGTTCATTCAAGGCAAGTGAGTGAAGGCATTTGGAATTCTAGAAGTGAACATCCAAAGCGTTCGAGGGATTTGGTTCGTGATACCGAGAGGGGAAAAGCTTTCCGACTCGTGATCGTTCTTCCGACGACAAGCACGAAGAACTACGAAGGATGCGTTGAATCCACTGTAAGTGTTTACCGTTTTTTAATATGTATATTCGTTCAGAATTTCATGCTTAGAATAACAATGGTATCAGAGCATAGATTCGTTCTAAATAGCATGAAATTGCTTCGCCAGGAAAATCGCGACTTTGTGTCGGCAGATTTTTTTTGAGTCGGTCGACTTTGTGTCGGCAGATTTTTTTTCGAGTTGGTAAAATAATTATTAGCGTTGCGAACCGACGATCCCACTTGGACGTGTTGCACGCTAGCGATTAACCGCGTTCGTCACGGTGAAAAATTTCGCGGCGGCCGACGTCTGCATCGCTGCCGACGGCAGAAAAAGAAATAGGCGGTGGAATAAAACTCGAAAAAGAAAACCGGTGAAATGAAAAAAAAACCGATGGCAGAAAACACGAAAAAAATATTTTTTTTGCATGTTAATTAAGGCTGTCGATACAGTAGCATGTTATTTTTTTCCATTAAATTAGCAAATTTAATCCATTTAAAAAAAACGGTGAAAAAAAAAGGAAAAAAGGAAAATTTTTTTGGGAGACTTATTAAAAACTCCCTAATCAGAAAAGTAGAGTTGTGTCAGCTCCCTAAGCAAGGGAACAATAGTTTTGACTCCCTAAATTTTTTTTTTAACTCCCTAATACATAAATTTACCAATCTACCCTTATTAAATGTTATCCCTCTCTCCAATACCTTCTCCCCCATTTGTTAACGAGCGCCTCCCTCTTCTCCAAAGCAAAAAACCCTAACCTTCTCCCCCATTTGTTGACGAGCGCCTCCCTCTTCTCCAAAGCAAAAAATCCTAACCAGCGCCTCCCTCTTCTCCATTTCTTCCCTACAGATTCTCCATCCTAAAGAAACCCAAACCAAGGAAATCGATGGCTCTATTTCCCTCTTCTCTATTTCTTCCCGTTACAATGTTCATCCTAAACAAACCCTAACCAGTGAAATCCATCGCTCTACCTATCCACGCCGAGGAGGAGACTGAAGCAAGATCATACCCATCGAGATCCATCGATCAGGAGTAGCGAGATATCAACCGAGAGCAAACGACCAACGAGGAAAGTGAAGTAAGCGTCGACGTCGAAGACAGAGTCGAAGACACACAATCACCTTAAAAAATAGTAAATTTTTTTAATTTTTATAGTCTTTTTTAATCTATTAGTCGTATTTTGTTTGATCACATATCTCATTATTTATATTTTATTAGTTTTTGGTCGGATTTTTTGAGATGGAGGTGAAATCTTGAGATAGCGCGTGTAGGCTTGTTCGCTTACGCTTGCTCCTCCAACTCCAACTACTACAGGAAAGAATCCACCTCCATCTCAAAAATTCATTTTATGAATCATATCTTCCTCTTTTGGATAATTATATTGTGTTATTAAATTAAATATAATTTGTCAAATTTATTTAAATTGATATCGTGTTATGATTGATTATGAAATTGTATAGACTTTTCCAATGCAATTTCTCAATCACTCAGGTGACAGATTTTGATCAGTTTCTTAGAGAAATGGAATCTGGATCTGGATCTTCAAATTTTTCATTTCTGGGTAGTTGCAAGTATAAAGAAGACCTCTATATGATTTCAATTTTTAATGGCTTCAGTCTAATGGAGCTGTTTGTTAATCTTGGAAGAAAATGTGAGGAGATTGTTCCACGAAATGTGCTTTTGCAATATCTTGCACCACATCAAAATATGTATGTGACATTGCATGAAGATGATGATGTCCGGATTATGACACATCTTTACACGTCTATGAGATTGACAATAATTAATATGAGAGCGGTGGAAAAAGATCACATGAGTGCTCACAGTCTCGAGAGGTAAAAAATTTCTACCTTGATTTTTTTCTGCATGTAGATATTAATGATGATAAAATTTATTTTTTTGATTTGCTTGATATGTCGTTGTAAAGTACAATTATTGATGATTGTTTAGTTATTTATCATGGAAATATATTGTGGGTGTGGTTTTTTCTTGTGAATCTTGAACATATGTAAAGTCATTGCCCTCGTGGAGATTATGTAAAGTCATTGCATCCCAAAGGTTAAGTCTTTAATTTTAGTTTAGGGTTGTTAATATATTACATAAAGTACTCTCCCAAAGGTTAAGTCTGTAATTTTGGTGTATGGATAGTATGTTAATTATAATTATTTTATGCTTATAATGATATTATACTCATTGTTAAATTGATAAGGTTTGAAACTGAAGAAGAGACACAGACTAATAATGATGGATATCTTGAAGTGGGTTTGGTAAGAAATTCCATAGATGCTTGGAGTCATTGCATCCGTGGAGAGGGCCAGATATTCAAGGATGCTACAGAATTTCGAAAATGTGTTAAAAATTATGCAGTTGCTATGAGACGATCGTTTTTGTATAAAAAGAATGATAATAAGAAGGTTATTCTTGTCTGTAGCGAAAACAACTGTTCTTGGAGAATATATGCTTCAAAACATAAAGCTGACAAACTTTTTGGCATTAGAAAATGTAATCTAATACATACTTGTGGAGATGACAATCTTCGTAGTAGAGGACATCCTAAAGCTGATGCTGCCTGGGTTTCCAATGTTGTGATGGATAGATTGAGGGGAGAGCCCTCGTATCGACCATGCACAATGTTGAAAGATATTCATAGAGATTATGGGGTCGAGCTTAATTACAACAGAGTTTGGAAAGGGAAGGAATTGGCAATGCATGACATTCATGGTGCAGAGGAGGGGTCTTATGATAGATTACGATGGTATTGTAGTGCTATCAAAGAAACTAATCCTGGAAGTTTTGTCGAGTGTGAAATTGATCATTGTGGTAATAAATTTAAACGGTTATTCATCTGCTTCAATGCATGTGCAATTGGTTTTATCAATGGATGTAGACCCTTGGTTTTCTTAGATGGCACTCACATAAAGAATAAATACAAAGGATGCATTTTGGTTGCTGTGGCAAAGGATGCTAATGATGATCTTTTCACATTAGCATATTCAGTTGTAGATGCTGAAAATGATAATAATTGGGGATGGTTCTGTTTCCAACTTAAAAGTGCCCTGCTTTCGCATTCCTATATTGAGTTCCATGAGTTCACCTTTTTTTCTGATAGACATCCTGGGATAATCAAGGCTATTCAGATAATATTCCCAGATAGTCATCATGCCTACTGTTTGAGGCATTTGGTAGACAATTTCGTGAAACAGGTTTGGCTAATGACATATTTCAGTTAGGAAAACATTGCTTTTTGAATAATACTAGTTTATGTACTATTTTTTTGTTATTTGAATGTAGGTCATGCGAAGGTACCCACTTCATAACAAAAAATATTGGTCATCTATTTTCAAAAAAGCTGCATATGCCCTATCAACACAAGAATTTGAAGAATATGTTAACATGATAGTAGGGTCAATGCCACTTGCCAAAGACTTTATAGTATCTTCGTGTCCAGAAAGTTGGGCAAATGCATATTTTCTAGGAAATCGGTGGGGTGTCATGAATAATAACATAGCTGAGTCTTGGAATAATTGGGTTAAAGCTGCACGATTTCTTCCTATCGTGGCCATGGTCGATCACATACGGATTCAAATTATGGATATGATGCACAGACGACGTGAAGCAACAATGGAGATGGTTAAAAGATTGAGTCCATCAAAGGAGAATGCTCTTGCAAAAACATATGCTGAATCTCGTAGTTTGATAGTGCGCAAGGCATGTGGTTGGAGTTTTGAAGTTGTGGATGGGAATAAATCATTTGCTGTTGATTTGTCTGCTCGGACTTGTTCGTGCAAAGCATGGCAGATTAATAGGTTTCTATGCAAACATGCATGTTCAGCAATAGAGTCAAAGTCATTATCAGTATATGATTTCTGTGACAAGTACTTTAAAATAGAGTTGTATCGTGAAAGCTACAAAGGAATCGTAAATCCGATCCCTACATGTCATATGTCTGAGTACAATCTCGAGCATCAATTTGTAATCAATGCTCCCATTGTTCGAAGCCAACCAGGCAGAAGAAGAACTCAAAGGATACCTTCGCAAGTCGAAAAACGTGTGACAAAGTGTGGTCGGTGTCATGGGCGAGGTCATAACCGACGCAGTTGCAAAGAAGCCATTAACTAACTCTACTTTTATTTTGTGAAAATAGTATGGAACTGTTTGATTTACAAGTAAAATATTGTATTCTGAAATTTCTTTTAATGAGCATGTATATTTGATCTCTAATACATTTTCCAATTTACAGGAAAAAGAGGATGATAGAACAAGCAAGAAGCAAGGATGTACCTAAGAGAAGGAGTACTCGAACCAGTGCAATTATTCAGGGCGTGCTCTTGGTGTAATGGTCCTTTAATATTTTGTTATTGTAGTGATGTTAATGTACCGAGAACTGTTTATGTAATGTGGGCTTGATACTAGTTGATGTTTAAGCTTGGTGTGATATCTGTATTTCATAGTTTTGGTAAATGACTCGTATTTGTTGTTGTTATTGTGTTAGTTCAGTTGTGAACATGAATGTTAGTTCAGTTATGAAACTTAATGCTTTTGATATATAATCTTTATTGTGTGAGTTCAGTTATGAAACTGAATGTTTGTTCAGTTATGAAAATAAATGTTTGTTCAGTTATGAAACTCATTATTATGATTTGTGTACTCTTTATGTGCATGACATATGTGGGATATACAAAGGAGATGCTGTCAGAATTTCAGCCGAAATTGAGTACAGATCAGCAGAAATTGAGTACAGATTGACGAAAATCGAGTACAAGGTTAGGAAACCTATACCTCTCTCATGGTCTTGATGCAAAGTCCATTGTAGTTGAGTCGAAGGTTAGGAAAACAAGATAGGATCATGATATATGCCCTATTATTTGACTATCTAAGAGTTGGGAAGGCCATTGAGATTTTGAGTACAAATTGATACAATCTCGGTACACATAGGCTGAAATCGAGTACAAATCAGCCCAAATTGAGTACATATTGATGAAAATCGAGTACAAGTATAGGAAACCTATACCTCTCTCATGATCATGATGCAAAGTCCATTGTAGTTAGAGTCCAAGGTTAGGAAAACCAAGATAGGATCATGATATATGCCCTATTATTTGACAATTCAAGAGTTTGCAAGGCCATGGGGATTTTGAGTACAAATTGATGCAATTTCGGTACACATTGGCTGAAATCGAGTACAAATCATCCCAAATTGAGTATAAATTTATGCAAATCGAGTACAAGGTTAGAAAACATATACCTCTCTCATGATCATGATGCAAAGTCCATTGTAGTTAGAGTCCAAGGTTAGGAAAACCAAGATAGGATCATGAGAGAGGTATCACTTACCTCTCTCATGATCATCCCATGCAAAGTCCATTGTAGTTAGAGTCCAAGGATAGGAAAACCAAGATAGGATCATGATATATGCCCTATTATTTGACAATCCAAGAGTTTGCAAGGCCATGGGGATTTTGAGTACAAATTGATATAATTTCGGTACACATTGGCTGATATCGAGTACAAATCATCCCAAATGGAGTATAAATTTATGCAAATCGAGTACAATGTTAGAAAACATAGACCTCTCTTATGATCATGATGCAAAGTCCATTGTAGTTAGAGTCCAAGGTTAGGAAAACCAAGATAGGATCATGAGAGAGGTATCACTTACCTCTCTCATTGTAGTTAGAGTCCAAGGTTAGGAAAACAAGATAGGATCATGATATATGTCCTATTATTTGACAATCCAAGAGTTTGCAAGGCCATGGGGATTTCGAGTACAAATTGATGCAATTTCGGTACACATTGGCTGAAATCGAGTACAGATCATCCCAAATTGAGTATAAATTTATGCAAATCGAGTACAAGGTTAGAAAACATAGACCTCTCTCATGATCATGATGCAAAGTCCATTGTAGTTAGAGTCCAAGGTTAGGAAAACCAAGATAGATCCTATCTTGATCCTATCTTGGTTTTCCTAACCTTGGACTCTAACTACAATGGACTTTGCATGGGATGATCATGAGAGAGGTCTATGTTTCCTCTCTCATGATCCTATCTTGGTTTTCCTAACCTTGGACTCTAACTACAATGGACTTTGCATCATGATCATGAGAGAGGTCTATGTTTTCTAACCTTGTACTCGATTTGCATAAATTATACTCAATTTGGATGATCTGTACTCGATTTCAGCCAATGTGTACCGAAATTGCATCAATTTGTACTCGAAATCCCCATGGCCTTGCAAACTCTTGGATTGTCAAATAATAGGGCATATATCACGATCTATCTTGGTTTTCCTAACCTTGGACTCTAACTACAATGGACTTTGCATGGGATGATCATGAGAGAGGTCTATGTTTTCCTCTCTCATGATCCTATCTTGGTTTTCCTAACCTTGGACTCTAACTACAATGGACTTTGCATCATGATCATGAGAGAGGTCTATGTTTTCTAACCTTGTACTCGATTTGCATAAATTTATACTCAATTTGGGATGATCTGTACTCGATTTCAGCCAATGTGTACCGAAATTGCATCAATTTGTACTCGAAATCCCCATGGCCTTGCAAACTCTTGGATTGTCAAATAATAGGACATATATCATGATCCTATCTTGTTTTCCTAACCTTGGACTCTAACTACAATGAGAGAGGTAAGTGATACCTCTCTCATGATCCTATCTTGGTTTTCCTAACCTTGGACTCTAACTACAATGGACTTTGCATCATGATCATAAGAGAGGTCTATGTTTTCTAACATTGTACTCGATTTGCATAAATTTATACTCCATTTGGGATGATTTGTACTCGATATCAGCCAATGTGTACCGAAATTGTATCAATTTGTACTCAAAATCCCCATGGCCTTGCAAACTCTTGGATTGTCAAATAATAGGGCATATATCATGATCTTATCTTGGTTTTCCTATCCTTGGACTCTAACTACAATGGACTTTGCATGGATGATCATGAGAGAGGTAAGTGATACCTCTCTCATGATCCTATCTTGGTTTTCCTATCCTTGGACTCTAACTACAATGGACTTTGCATGGATGATCATGAGAGAGGTAAGTGATACCTCTCTCATGATCCTATCTTGGTTTTCCTAACCTTGGACTCTAACTACAATGGACTTTGCATCATGATCATGAGAGAGGTATATGTTTTCTAACCTTGTACTCGATTTGCATAAATTTATACTCAATTTGGGATGATCTGTACTCGATTTCAGCCAATGTGTACCGAAATTGCATCAATTTGTACTCGAAATCCCCATGGCCTTGCAAACTCTTGGATTGTCAAATAATAGGACATATATCATGATCCTATCTTGTTTTCCTAACCTTGGACTCTAACTACAATGAGAGAGGTAAGTGATACCTCTCTCATGATCCTATCTTGGTTTTCCTAACCTTGGACTCTAACTACAATGGACTTTGCATCATGATCATAGAGAGGTCTATGTTTTCTAACATTGTACTCGATTTGCATAAATTTATACTCCATTTGGGATGATTTGTACTCGATATCAGCCAATGTGTACCGAAATTGTATCAATTTGTACTCAAATCCCCATGGCCTTGCAAACTCTTGGATTGTCAAATAATAGGGCATATATCATGATCTTATCTTGTTTTCCTATCCTTGGACTCTAACTACAATGGACTTTGCATGGAGATCATGAGAGAGGTAAGTGATACCTCTCTCATGATCCTATCTTGGTTTTCCTAACCTTGGACTCTAACTACAATGGACTTTGCATGGATGATCATGAGAGAGGTCTATGTTTTCCTCTCTCATGATCCTATCTTGGTTTTCCTAACCTTGGACTCTAACTACAATGGACTTTGCATCATGATCATGAGAGAGGTCTATGTTTTCTAACCTTGTACTCGATTTGCATAAATTTATACTCAATTTGGGATGATCTGTACTCGATTTCAGCCAATGTGTACCGAAATTGCATCAATTTGTACTCGAAATCCCCATGGCCTTGCAAACTCTTGGATTGTCAAATAATAGGACATATATCATGATCCTATCTTGTTTTCCTAACCTTGGACTCTAACTACAATGAGAGAGGTAAGTGATACCTCTCTCATGATCCTATCTTGGTTTTCCTAACCTTGGACTCTAACTACAATGGACTTTGCATCATGATCATAAGAGAGGTCTATGTTTTCTAACATTGTACTCGATTTGCATAAATTTATACTCCATTTGGGATGATTTGTACTCGATATCAGCCAATGTGTACCGAAATTGTATCAATTTGTACTCAAAATCCCCATGGCCTTGCAAACTCTTGGATTGTCAAATAATAGGGCATATATCATGATCCTATCTTGGTTTTCCTATCCTTGGACTCTAACTACAATGGACTTTGCATGGGATGATCATGAGAGAGGTAAGTGATACCTCTCTCATGATCCTATCTTGGTTTTCCTAACCTTGGACTCTAACTACAATGGACTTTGCATCATGATCATGAGAGAGGTATATGTTTTCTAACCTTGTACTCGATTTGCATAAATTTATACTCAATTTGGGATGATTTGTACTCGATTTCAGCCAATGTGTACCGAAATTGCATCAATTTGTACTCAAAATCCCCATGGCCTTGCAAACTCTTGGATTGTCAAATAATAGGGCATATATCATGATCCTATCTTGGTTTTCCTAACCTTGGACTCTAACTACAATGGACTTTGCATCATGATCATGAGAGAGGTATAGGTTTCCTATCCTTGTACTCGATTTTCATCAATATGTACTCAATTTGGGCTGATTCGTACTCGATTTCAGCCTATGTGTACCGAGATTGTATCAATTTGTACTCAAAATCTCAATGGCCTTCCCAACTCTTAGATAGTCAAATAATAGGGCATATATCATGATCCTATCTTGTTTTCCTAACCTTCGACTCAACTACAATGGACTTTGCATCAAGACCATGAGAGAGGTATAGGTTTCCTAACCTTGTACTCGATTTTCGTCAATCTGTACTCAATTTCTGCTGATCTGTACTCAATTTCGGCTGAAATTCTGACAGCATCTCCTTTGTATATCCCACATATGTCATGCACATAAAGAGTACACAAATCATAACAATGAGTTTCATAACTGAACAAACATTTATTTTCATAACTGAACAAACATTCAGTTTCATAACTGAACTCACACAATAAAGATTATATATCAAAAGCATTAAGCAACTCACAACCATAATTACATAACATTCAGCAACTCTCCATAACATTCAGTTTCATAACTCTCTCATGTTTTCCATATTTCAACAACAAAACATCCACTTTCCATAACATTCAGCAACTCACAACCATAATTACATAGGCTAAAGATGATGAAGATGAGAATATTTGCAGATACACCAACTTACAACAAATATACGTTTTCCACCAAAATTCATAATCACATGAGATTAGAAAAGTCTACTTCTTCATAATTCCATTTTCATCTGACAGAATAATTGCTGCCATGTGTGCCCGATACGCATCCATCTTTACCTCTTTTTCGTAATTCCATATTTCATCATCATCAAGCGCTAGACACTCAATCCACAAACAAGTAAAAACACCACAATCGAGTGTCTCGCCTTGGTGACGGCACTTTGTTTTCATTACTGTTATTTTACCAAGGTCAAAGCCTGAGAAATTTTTCATGTATCCAGCCAAAAATTCAGCCTGCAAATATTTATTCAGCTGTGAAATTTATGTTTTAAGAGTTATTGAAATACAAATGATGAAACTTACAAAAACTTTGGCTGTCCCGAAAGCAGCTGGATGTGGCTTGGAGTTCATGGTCTTGAATTTGCCTTCTCTTGTTGAATAGAATAATAGATACCAATGCCATCCATAGTTCAAGGGAAAAATAATATATCTGCATCTTGTAAATAAATCTTCATTGAGATGTTTTAATTGATTCCTTGTCACTGAAGTAAGTTTTCCAACAAATTCTTCATACTCTCCCTTCCGCAGCAATCGATTACTCCTATGTCCTTCCAATTTATGAAGGACTTCTCTCTACATGTAGAAATAGAGTTATATTTCTCATTGTAAACAAAAATTAAAGATTTCATTTGTAAGGTCAAAGAACACCACAAACCTGAACACCCATGTCCATGCCAAAAATTTCAAACCCTTTCTTGACACTTTGCTTTCTCATTATTCTCATGTAACAATCAATAATTTCGGATCCAACTGGATTACGAAATATGAATTCACAGAATTGGAGGCCATCAAGGACCACATCATCTTCCTCCCACACAACCACACTATAAATTTGAAAATTTATATAATATTTCACTATAAAGGACTAATATTCTAGAAAAGGAAACATGTACAAGATTAACATACTCTAACTTATCTCGAGAAAGATATTCTGTTACCATCTCTCGCTCTTCATCAGTTGCTTCTTCATATCCACAAAAATTTCTCGTTTCTCTATATTTATTCATCACATCCGCAACAGCATCCCTTCCAATTGTAGCAACATCTATAGTCTTCTCTCCCTATATAGATAGATTTAAGAACACAAGAATAAAATAGAAACACGGTTAACAATAAATAAATAAAATTAACTCTATTTTACCGTTTCCAGCACTATTGGGTCTACAATTGATGCTAACACTTCTTTGCCTGCCTTCCTCCTACGTTTAGGTGTTGTACTCGGCGGCGTAACATATATTTCACTCTTTTTTTTCTTCATTCTGTCTGCCCTTGTCCTAACCGTCATTGCAATAGAGGACACAAATTGCTCTACTATATTCTTTTCAACCGGCACTTCAACAAACTCAGCCATTTCACCTTCAATGGAGTCTTTAACTTCAACTCTCTTGTTGTATTCTGACCCACTGATATCATCAGTCTGTGGATGTAGCTCACCAACAAACTCTTTCTCCATTGCTTCAGATTTGGCCCAACTTGTGCCAGCAATCAATCCACCACATTTAACACATTCTGAGCCCTGAAAAAATTACAAGATTCTTGTAGCAAATAAATATTTTCTCAACTTCATTTAACAAAATACTTATTTAATGATAATATTACCGAAAAACTTGCTCGCCTATGATGAAACAGTATATCTTCATCCGAAAATGGTACAATGGATAACACCTTTTCACAATTAAAATTAAAAGGTCACTACAATTCATCATATTTGAGTATGTCTACTATAAAATATGAACTTACTTTACTATAGTCAATGGAATTCAATAACCTCTCCGCTAAATCAGGTTTGTTAGGTATCTTACTTTCCCCCCAACGGAACAACCTGGGAAAAGTATGTAGCGAACGTACTACTCCAAGAGAAGGTATTCTTTCATATACCCATCCCTAAATAAATAAATTTATTAGTATAACAGAACAAAACATAATAAAAGCATACTAAAAATACTCACCATCAATCCAACAGTTGAACCATCTAAATACTTCTTTCTGCTAACATCACCCTTTCCAATATATTTGAAAATTTGATTGCTCAAAAATCTATAAGCCGCATCTCCCCACGAATAATCAAAGAAGGTGGTCAGGTCATCAATGTATGGCATAATGAATCGAGGTGTTGAGTAGTTGGCCACAGGAAAAATGATACAATTAAACACTAAACAAATAAACATCCGAACAAAATCATCCACATCTGAGTTACTCTCTGATCCAGCTAAAGAGGATAGTCTATCATAGATTGCACTTCTGGTCACGTTGCCAACTTTCCCAGAGAAATACTGAGCAACAAATTTAGACTCCAAATTCACATCTAAATCAACTGGTTGCCCTGCATAACGTAAGCCAAGAACAATGGAAAACTCTGGTGATGTAAAGGGAACAACAATATTTTCACCAAACACAAATGAATGAGATTGCAACTGAAATCTTTTTAAAATTATATCAACTCTGGAGCTGCTGATCGCCAATTTGGGCATCTTAAGCCATATACCAAATGGAGTGTTTTGAATACTCTCCTTTTGCTTATCAGTCATTTTCGGTCCCACTTCATCCATCACAGCTCTAAAAAAAGTAGGTGAACACCGAAACTGAGTTTTTTGCCTACTGTTAACCTCTTTAGCATCTTTGTTATTCTTTGCTTCTTTCTTAGTCTTCACCATCTTTGATTCTGTTCAACCCTTACTCAAAATATCCAACACAATTTTAGTATTTAGACCATAAAGTAAACTGAAAATTAATCAAGTAAACATTTGCCTACTTACAAACAATAAACATTCAATTTAATAATAATAGAAAAAATTTAATATCATCATTAAACATGAACAATTGCCTATTTATCTATAGAAATGGCAATTGCTGATAATTGCCTATTTACCTCCCTCTCACCACTTATCTATAATCAAGGAATTCTTAAATTTTTAAAGAATGATGCAAATAGTATTGATAAATTGAAATCTCATAGGAATAGTAACAATATACTCATAATAGGGCGAAGTTGTACTTAATCAATCACTAATCTTTGTTTAAACGATTAGGGAAATAAGAAAGATGATAATTAGAGAGTTCCGACTAATAGATAAAAAATCTACAAAAAAAATGCCTGGCTTCAACTCTATCTCCGGCGACAAAACTTGATTCAGTCTCCTCGTGGTGGGTTGATGGATCTACACGGCTATAATCTTGCTTCACATTGTCTCGGGAAGAAATGGGGGAGAGGAAAATGGTCGACTTGCCTTGATTTCGCTGATTAGGGTTTACGAGATTAAGTCGTCAAGAAATTTGGGAAGAAGGAAACGCCGGAGAGGAAGCTGACTTGATTTCGCCGGTGAAGGACGCCGAGAATGTGTCGTCAAGAACTCGCGGGAGAAGGAAATTGAGGAGAGGAAGCTGGCTTGATTTCGCCGGTGAAGGACGCCGAGATTGTGTCGGGGGGAAAACGAAGCTGCGGGAGAAGAAATGCGGGAAAATCAAAAGCGGAAAAAGTAAGAAGGGTATATTAGTAAATTTATGTATTGGGGAGTTAAAACTAAAAAATAGGGAGTTAAAACTTATGTTTCCTTACCTGGGGAGCGGACACAAAGGCAATTTTTGGAATAGGGATTTATTTCTAATTTACCGCTATTTTAACGATGTCGCTTAGCTTCAAAACCGCTTGCCCAGCCGACGACCGACGTTTTTGGCCCAATTAATTAAAAGGGAAAAGGCCGAAGTCATTAGTGGCCGGTTATTTCGTGGGGTCCACTTTCCTAATGGAATCACGCTCTCGAAATTAATTCTGATACGCGAGTAACACCCGCCTACCAACTCGGCAACTACGTCGCAGAAGTCCCACTCATGCTTCCACGGTAGTGGGTCATCTGTGCAGCTGGCACGGAAGGCCAGCACCGGCCCCACGTAACCCCCACCCGCCATACGCCACGTGGCCATTGATCGGTGCAGCCGCAGAACCCCACTACCATTGACTCTAAACAATCCCAAACGGACAACTTCTCTTTTGCCCCATTTCCATCTCTCTCCTCCGTAGGCGATGCCGACCGATCTGTTCTCCGGTCATCATCCGCCCTAACGATCCTGCGTCAGATCCACTGCCGATGGATCCCTATCGTCGGATTCTTCCCGATGAACCAAAGCACGTCGAGGAGCAGCCTCCCTCCCTCGCCATCCCTCCTCCCCCTCCGCTTTCCAGCCTCGAACGTCAATACAGCCTCCGCCTCGCCAACTTCCTCCTGATCGGCGCCTCCATCTTTGCGGCTGCCATCCTCTTCTTCTTCACCTACTACGCTGTGCTCCGCCGTCGCCGCCGTCCCCCGCGCGACGCCGCCGACTTAAGCCTCGGAGGTAATCAAGACGATGGATCGTCGTCGGGTGATGGGGATCCGTTCCACCACGTGTGGTACATCCAGACTGCGGGTCTCGACGAGTCCATCATTAGCGCCATCTCCGTGGCGGAGTACCGCGCCGGAGACGGCCTCCTTGAAAGCACCTCCACCTGCTCTGTGTGCCTTGGCGAGTTCTTGGACGGGGAACGCGTCCGACTGCTCCCTAAGTGCGGCCACGCGTTCCACGTCCCCTGCATCGACACCTGGCTCCGAGCTCATGTCAATTGTCCCCTCTGCCGGGCTCACATCGTTGATTCCCAGGGCGAGCCTGCACTCGCTTTTCCGGACCTCTCTACGTCTGCTTTCCCGGACCTCTCTATCTCTACTTCGAGGGACTCGGCGGACTCCGACTCAGTATCCTCCGCTGTTTTGGATCGCCAGATAGGAAACCCTCTACTGGACGAACAACAAAACGGAGGATCACAGAGCTCGATTGACGTAGGGATTCCGATCAACCCTTTTGAAGCATTTGATTCATTTCCTGAGAGTTCTTCGACGCAAGAGCAAATTGACATGGGTGCCAATAGTCGGCAGCCGGTTAGGCGATCCGTCTCAATGGACACACCATTTATGAATTTTGTCACTGTTAGAATCGAGGCAGGACAAGTAATCTTTGAGAAGAATGGGAAAGATACAAATTTCATGGAAGGGAGTGCAACAAAGGGCAATTCCTCCAAAGAGATTGTTAATCAGAAGGATCTTTCTGATATGGAAAGATCGGTTTCTACCAACGGAAGAGGGTTCTTTTTCTCAAGACATGGGCGGGTTGCCAGAATCCACAGTATGCCTATGTAACATGACATCTGTTAGCTTTTAGACAAGTATATTATTATTATGGAAACAAAGAGCGGTCAGCCAATTCAGGAGTTTGTCATTTCTGTTTTTACCTATGATGTATTAGGATGAAGATCAAAATTTTACCTTGGCCAAGGAATTTGGCGGTAGTAAAGTAAATAACTAAAACTTTGTTAAGGGCAAATTGTTGGATGCTTAACTTCCATCAATTTTCTGCTCAGCAAAGCAAGCTTGTCGGGTCATTGGATGTGTTGCAAAATAAACATTTGGTTTGAATCTCTAGCCTACTTTGGTTTGCTTCTCTGATTTATTCTTTCACCTTACATAATGCATGATGTTTGTGTGTTACTTTGTTAGCTGCTAGCTCATATGGCATTATTGTGCTTCACATTTTGTCTGCTAATAGAATTTATTTGCAATATGTACCCTTCGTTTCTTTTTGTCAGCATCACATGTTTTTTGGTCTCTAGAACCGTTTACATTTGTGAACCTGAAGTTTGGATTGTTAAAGGTTACTTATTATCTCACTTTTACAGTGTAGTTGCCTAATTCACTGTTCCATTGAATGACTAGATGCTAGTTGACATATATTCAGTTCTAACTCATATCTGGAGGCTATGAATGAACCGGCTAGTCTTCAGATTAATATTGTAACTCTCATTCTTGAAATTCCATGAAGAAACTTTTTATTGTTTGGGTTTAAAAAGCTAGATTAGATGATAGAGTTCAATATGCACTGTACATGCATTTTAGCTATGCTTCTTTTTGTTTACATTAGCAATCCAGTCTGTTCATATTTGTCTTCAAGATATTGCTTAGCCTGAATTACTTAGGCCACTTGCTAATTGACAGCATTTTGCATTAGAACTGGAGTTAATTGTAATATATTATCATACATTCACTTTGATCTATCTCATTTGATTGTACTGTAATTTGTTTTCAAGACATTGGTCATTAATATTGAAATTTGCTGCCTAGTAGTTTGAATAGCATGCTTATGGTTTCATTTTGCAATTGCACTGCAACACAAAGTTCCTATCTTGATTTCACTTTTTGAAGTTATGATTTAGTGCTGTTTAAGTTCCTGTCTTTGATTATATTTTGGCTATCCTTTTGGTTAATTCATTGCATAAGTGGAAATAATTATTCAATACTTTATAGTTTTAGTTAGTTAGGATACTTCCAATATGTCATTTTGATTTGGAGAGAATTATGTGAGATGTCTTCAAGAACTATGAAAATTAAATCTTGTGAACAAAAATAAAGTATCCTAAATCAATCTTCTCAGGTTCTATGTAGTTTGGGGGGCTTGAATTAATCTTACTAGATACAAAGTGGATCCTTTCTATTTGATTTTGGCTCAGCTATCTATATAGGCACTCCTTTGGTTAAATTTTACAAACTTTCTCTACCCAACTAGATTTAACTCTGTTTAGTTTGGTCTTAGATCTCCCTTCTATGATTTTTCAAGGTTAGAAAATGAATTAATAGTGATTCATTTTAACCCATACTAGGTTATTTTGTCCCATATTTTTTTGGTGAAAAATATTTTAAGTGAGCCCTTTTAAACCTTTGTAATTGATGTGGAGCAAGATCAACCAATAAATACCAATGCTGACATGATCCCCAACCAAATTTACAGATGTAATTATGTTAAAAACTGCCTTCTGTTGTGTGATTTCAGAATAATTGGATTTGTTTTGCGGGCTTTGTTCATTGCATTTGTTTTTGTCGAAGTGATTATTAGGTTTTACGTGGTCACCTAGGTCAATATTCATACATAGACATTTTTACCTTAAATTACGTAAAGGAGAGGGAGAGTTTACTTGACAATTTTAATACTTTTAGTTTGTAGAACACCACCTTTGGTAGACCTTTTGCGATCGTACATCATTCTCATTGAAGTCTACTGAGGAAATAGAAGGTAGTTGACATTCCTTTCTTCAGAATCCAAGTCAAATTTGTCAAATAATACCTACATAATATACATGTAGTATTGAGAATTGAATTATGTATTTACTGAGTTAATCTTGCAGATGGAATCAATCCTTCCACTTAGAATCAGTCTTGTAATTGGAATATAAATACTTCATGCAAATACCCTGAACAAACAAAACAAACACACAATGTTTCTGAAATTATGTTTGGTGATGGTATCAAATCCTAAATCCTAATTCAGGAATTATAGGCCATCACAAAAAATAGAATGCATCTTTAGAAACTTCTTATGTTGCCAATAGTGCTTGGGGCCTTTCTCACAGGTTTAGCACAAATCTGCTATAAGTTATTTCCTTATTTAAAAAAAATTTATAACCAAATTCAGATCTTTTCTCAAATTCTGTACTTTGTGACATCTGCGTTTATGTTGCTAACCTTTGTGTATACCTGAAGGGCTGCACGTATCCTGATGATGTTTGTATATAAAATAAAATCTTTTGTTTGCTCTTATCTAATAAGCTGCGCGGATGGATAGATTTTTACTGCATCCATATTAACATTATAATCTTCAAAAAGGCATTTCTCTAATACAGTGTTGATTGCAAATCTTTTGTATCTAACACAATGGTAGGCCTAGTAGATATGATACTTCCTGGTTGTCATATTCGTTGTCTGAGTTTCTTGAAGCTATATGTAAACTTTGATTTGGGTGTTTTTTCACAGGTTTAACATATTATAAGTTATTGCTGAATTTAAATCGGCGCTTAGTGCCAATATTATATTATCGTGGATTCCTTGTCTAAGAAAAATTCAGTCACCCTACGTTTGAAAAAAACACAACAATTTACTTTCACACGCACACACAAAAAAACAACTATCTTCGCTGTAACTGCTACAACTTGTTCAAGAAGCTTCATCTGATTTTAATGGTGACCAATATGCGCTAACAGCATGGTAAGTGCACCTATAACCCTAATTTAGTTTTAATGTTTACCATTACCCTTTGTAGATTCATCTGCACCACCGACCTACAAAGATGATCTAAATTTTATGTTCATTACGTAGCGTCTTGTGCTATACTCAGTTTTCTTACTTGGAAAACAATAAACATTTAGTTTTGGCTTCTTTCTTTCAATCACTATCTGTTTATGGACTTGTTTTCCACAAGTCTGTAAAGTCGGTTTCAAATTCCAGTATCCTCTGTTGGTTTTATTTGGATATACATATGATGAAATATTGCCAACTATGTCTTGACTTACTTTGAAGGAGAGTTTTGGTATAATGGTTAAAGGTCACGGATTCAACTCTCAAAAATAATCTCTGACAAATAAAGCAACACTATATACCATAGATCATGCACCACCGGACAGCCCTTTATGTCTTGACTTACTTTACTTGAGCTGCTCTTTATCTCTATTATCTGCCATTAAAATCCCAGACATTTCACTTCATCTGGAATTGAGAAAACCTTAAGCTGCTAGAGAACTGCACTACCATTTCTTTTCCTTTTTGTCTGTTTCCAACTGTTTTGAATTGATTGACAACACATGAACTGCCTTTCTTTTCAGCTCCTCTATTCGAGAGCCTTATCATGGATGGACTCCAGATCTAAACTTCTCATGCACTGAATTCTAGTGCATAAAACAACCAAGAAAACATGAGCTGCAATGAGAGATAAGTCAAATGCTGTTGCGCGGAAAGTCAAGTTCAAATTGGTCATTAATTACATGCCTTTTTGGAAATCTTAACTTCATCAATTTAATATCCGCACATAGCTGATGAGAAAGTCATATGCGTGCAGCGAAGTCAGTTCATTGTCGTTACTTATTTTTTGAAATCTTACTTCATCATTAATATCCGCACACATTTAAACATGGTAATATCAATCTAGTAACCTAGTGTTCTTTAGATTTTGTACCATATTCGAAAGCGAACTTTTAACCCAAATTTGAGATTGTAAAAAGCTTTATACTCGATCTAAAATCTTGATAAATCTTTTTTTTTTTTAATCAGGTTGATGGGTAGTTAAAGAATGTGAGACTTGGTGCCAAAAAAGAAAATAAGGTGCACTTTATAAACTGTATGTGTAGAATTTGAGTTCCATACAATGCAAATTTAGCTGTAGTTGGGCAACTAAAAACATAGTATGTACATGTGTGCGCACTCGAGCACTCTTGCCAACTAAAAACATAGTATATGTTTCTTTGTGATAAACATACTTTAGGCAATTGGTGAAAGGAAGCAGTAGCAACTGTTTCCTCTCCCTGCCAAACACAAACTGGGAAACAGTAAGAAGACTTCAAGTAGGTCTCTGTCACATGCAACGACAGAAATGGGAAACTCAATGGCACTTCATCTCTTGAATGATCAATCATCTAGAAATGACGAGTCTTCCTTTGCGAGTTCACATTAACTATTTCATGGAATCACTATTGCTTCCTCTTTTGAGTTTTATCTTACCCCTTATCCTTTTTTAACTAGCATTCAGAAGAGTCATAGCATGACGTAATTCCAGTATATGATTCAGGCAGGGGTTTGTAGTAAAGCTTGAACAATCTCTATGCATTCAAAGGGATCGATAAAATCATTGATCAAAGCAATATATGATATGAACATTCAAGTCTAACATAAGCCATTTGAAAATTATAGAACTTGCACAGGAAATAAGACAAAACCCTGAAGGAGAATCAAAAGTAACTAAGTGATTAAGTAATTGCCTTGAAAGAACGCTGAGACACAGGATGAGCACATGTTTCAGATCAAAGAGAGATGCACCGATGGCAATTATTAGGTGTCCTTGGAGAAGTGGAGCAATCCGGTTTCTAGATTCTATTCTTGAATGAACTTAGACAGTTGAAGCCGTTGTTACAGGTTCTGTGTTCTGTGCATCCTGCAAAGCATCCTGTAAACTCTTTGCAGCACTATCATAGTGCATAAATCCCATGAACCAAAATTCATGGTTGTCGACTGACACAACCTGGATATACTTTTCTGCAGGTTTCTTTTTGCTTGTTGATGAATTAGCAGATTTGAGCTGATGTAGAGGAATAGCAACCTGCTCAGGATCCGGGAAGCAAATTTGTAAGTATCATGTTAGGACATTCAATTCAAAATAGCAAACTATAAAGAGCTACAAAAAGAAACTAAAAAATAGTCGCTGTAGAAATAAGTGTAGATCAAAAAGAAAATAATTAAAGAAGTTATTCGCGTTTTGCCTATTGGTGAGTGTAATAAATGGATCTTATTGGAATTTTTATTAATGAAAATCACATGTGAATTAGTAAACTGTGTTCATGAATTGTCTATGAGTACTTAAATTACACATTAAGGGATAGAATTATTGATAAATTTTCTAAACACACACTGAATATGCCTACAAAGTTTACTACATAACAATTGACAGATATGGAACTATATGATCTGACTGCATACCACCTGTATACAATATCTAAACCTAGCTGTGACAGGTCATATCAGTAGTAATGTAGGCTAAGCTTTTGCATCTTGTCATCAAATTGATCCCTAGAGATTAAATTAGAATGAACAAATAAATTAGATTGGTATGAATGAGCCAGTTAAAAAATAACACCATATGAGACTACATAGGCATATTTGGGATACGTGATGTGAAATATTTCATATGCACGTAGACACATATGACCACTTGGAATTCATTCTACATTATTCATTGAGAATTCATTGATCATTATGTTGACGATTTTCTTCAGATATATAGAGATGAACATGAGATGTCTAGTTTAGAAGAATTTAGGGACCCATTTTGTTGACTGTATCCTTTAAACTTTCTTTTAAAAAAGACATTTTGTGGTCACATATTAATTAGTCCGCATATGTATATGCAATATTGATTGCATTCATATTACTTGTCCTCAACTGGGTTGGCTAAATCACACTAATTTGTTAGTTCACAACAACTTGATATATTTAGGCAAAAAAAGTGGACAAGAAGAAGATGAGCATTCTTGGTTATGTTTACTTTAATCAAAATATATATAGAAATAATGAAATGAATCAGATAAATATTAGAAACATAAATAGAAGTTGTATCTTCCTAATCATCATATGGTAATTGTACTACTATAGTTCTATGAATTTATTAGTTTGATCAAGATCATAATTAGTATTTAATTAATATTGGTACAACTGCAATCAACATAATAAATTATTTGAAGAAGCAACCATATAAGCTTATAGAATGAGAGAATGTTACATTCATTAATGGTTGCATAAGGATTATAAGAGTTGAACAAATCTCCAGATCATAAAGCAAAGTGATGTCATTTGATGAAACTTATTTTAGCCAAATAAAGCAATCATATAAGCTTATGAAATGAGAGAATGTTACACTCATTAATGGCTGCATAAGGATCACTGCATAAGGATCATAGGAGTTAAACAATCTCTAGATCATAAAGCAAAGCAATGCCATTTGATTAAACTTATTTTAGCCAAATAACAATCAAGAGCCATGTACCACACTATTGATTGCTTAAGTCAGCATATAAATTTTCTTTAATGGGTTTGTAGGTCAATTTGGGTTGTTTAATTCATGTGTTTTATGTTGTACGAATTGCTTAAGGTCATCCCTAAGCTACTGTACATGCTATGTCAAAGCTAAGTTTGTCCCAATTTGTGCGAGTTCTTTTCACCTATGCCATACACATAAACCATGTACATATTAAGTAGATGCAAGTAGTTTTCACTCTTGTGAAACAAAACATCAAATGCTTTATTAGCTAAGTCTATTTGTATTGTGAGAATTTATGTCTTGGATCATAGTAAGAGTATCCATCCAGTAGGGGTATCGATCTGTGTCCAACAGGGTGTTTTTTGCAACCGCTTACATGCCATCAAATTAAGAGTGTCAAATGTTAACTGGAAGTGCGGATGTTGACAGGTGTAGAGGAGGCATATGAAAGCCAAAGTATCAGAAAGGACACTATCTAATGAAAAAAACACCGTATTCACTTATGCATTAAAACCCACATTTCATCAAGAACACAAACAAATACTTGTGAACTTTAGATGTAGATGTGGGCATATAGTGAAATATACTGTCCTAATTCCATTTGCGGAAACAAAATTTTCAGTATAGATTTTGAAAAAGTTAGAATGTAAAATTTGTTTTTATTTATCCTCTAATAAAATTTTTGATAGGATATAAATAATTTAACCCTGAAAACCCCAAAAAGTTAACGTAGGCAGTACAGATGAGTTACTCGACTTCATGTGCGTGCATTATCCAGACAATATTGTGGTAATCAACTTCATGATATGTTTGGAAGAATTAAATATTATAAATGCAAATATATTTAAAAATGTTGCAAACACCATTACTAGTTTTCTATATATATAATATGAAATTTTCTAGGACTCAGTTTTTACATCTAATTAGATGTAGTGCCAGAGAAATAAACTCATACTTTATCTTTAACTGTGTACTAGTGTCCAAGTGTAGCAACACACTCATGACGGTAATAGCACACAAAGTTACCTATATAACATTTAGTTTGCATGGTTTAAGGCAATTTCAACATTTATCATAGAGACTAATCACCTACAATTATAAACAATAGTATTGCCATCACGTAACAACAACCAAGCCAAGATATGATTTCCAACTATTTGGGGTTGGCTTCCTAGATCTTATCTCGTAATTGTAACTTTATATTGAGTTGAACATCTTAGCTAATAAAAAGAACTTTTCATTTGTTCTGTAAATGATGATAAAAAAAATAGTCGTGCATTGTTTAGCCAAGGCTAGATGTTTGTAATCATTGCATATGACTGTTTTTGTGCCACTCCATATGTATGTTCCCCTAAGTAATGACCATGTCTGATGCAGTATGATGATGGGCTTCACAAAACATAACTCTTCAAACTAAGAATTTATTTTTGAATGCTTAATCCTATCTGCTAATTTGATGAATGAAGCATTTTGCTAATATACTTGAATATTTTGAGCCTCTAAACTGCTTCTTTCTAAACAGATAAATATATTTGGGAGGAAATTTATGCATGAAGGTAGTATTTCATAATTCTAAATAGCATGTATTACACTCGATAGACATATCCTTCTCCACAGAAGAAAGTTGAGTTAGCAGGAAAAAAACATATTTTGTTGTTGATAAGGAAACATTAAATTGAAATGCTAGAGAACTTCAATATAAGTACCTTATAATAACTCCATTCAGTTTTGTCTTCAACCTTATAGGAAAGAGGATTGTCACTACAAAATGCAAGTTTTGCAGTAGAGAGGTATAGAACTCCCATGACAGGACCAGCAGATGTTGATAAATAGCATGCATAGGATTTTTTTAGCTGTTCTTCAGGAAGGGTATCAAAAGTTTGTCGAAATATCTTATCGTAGCCACCTTCTGCAATCACTTTGGTTCCTTGGGCAATTCTTCCCATGGTAGCTTCAACAAAACTTGGTCCTGTGTTCACTAGAGTAGAGAGATTATTAGAAGTGAAATTCAGAATAAGAAAATGCAAAACTTGCAATATCAAGAATTCATAAGAGGAGGAAACGTTGAGGCAACGAATAAAGAAAAATTGAGCAGAATATAGTAAGAGATAATAAAGTAATTCAGCTATATTAACAACAGCAAAACCAATAATTTGCAGCATACAAATAAATTCACCATGAGATACAAAACTTGAATAATTAGTCTGTATTCATTACCCACTTCATTTAATTTCACTTACTAACTTCAACCCGTACCCTGAGTTTAGTATCAATAAGTAATAAACTTTTATAAACCAAAGATCAAATAAATCCCTAACTTGTTATAGACAGGATAAGCAATAGGAAGGTAAAAATCATTCTTGGTTTTGAAACTCCCTATTACTACAAAAAACGATATTGCCCAAAAACAAAAAACGAAGAAGGAGAAGAAATGCTCTCTGCTCTGCTGTTGTTCCATGATCACAAAACCTGGTCTTAATCAAAATTTAATGTGATTGAAAAAATAGATAACAGAACTCCATTCGATATTTGCAGAGCTAATATGAACGAGGTATAAACTCAGGTAAAGCATTGCTCACAATGCTGCCATGTATTTTTAGACAAGTCCTCAGCTTTCTTCGCCGACTCCCCGAGTTTTTTCCCCCATCTCTTAAGCACGCTCTTCACAGTCTCCGCGGTACCTGACCATTCGAAAACCTCACAATCAGAAGCTACCTTAAAAGAAAAAACACTCGTTGCCAAACAAATTTAAGATGGGGGAAAAGCTAATACTTTTCGATGAGGAAGAGTTAGCCGGGGGTGAGCGAGCGATGTAAGGGTTCGACTCAGGCGGTGCTACTTCGGCGGAGGCGGGGGCATGGAGCACCTCCTTTGGCAGATCAGTAGGATAAGAGTCAGGATTAGCCTGCTGCAGAGTACGAAGGTCTTCGGAATTCAGAAGAACCTCCTGTGGCGGCGGCGGCGGCGGCGGCGAAGCGGCGTCCTCGGACTGGAGATTCGTGTGCGAGGCAGCTTCCGGAGCATGAGATCCGTCAGACACGGGCTTGGCGGCGTGTGCGACGGTCGAATCCATGTCGATGGAGCAGCGATGTAGCTTGGGCTTCGGCAGTCCGCTCCCTTCCTTGCGGCGGAGGTCTTCCAACCTCCGCGACCCGAGTCGTGTCCTTAGTCGTCACCGGGACTGAGCTCACGTTAGCGCGGGGACCTGATTAATGATTCCGACATACCTAAATAACGGCACGATTTTGCCAAAAAAACAAAATGCTGCCCTACGTCACTTCCAATCACGTGAAAGGTGCTTTTCGACCGTTGGATTTGTTGAAATGAAATCATAATCGCAAGAGATTTTGTCGCTGAGATTAAATTTCATACATCCAAAGGTATGGAATCCCTCTTCACGTAACTTTACGTCAAGTGGCGCTGCATGGAAGGCCTGCCACGAAGCGTACTCGTAAAAAAACAAAAGATATTTTGAAATTTCGCCCGTTACAAATAAACAACGCTCGATATATTGAAGTAACAGTCCACTCCGGTTTGACTCATCTGCCAGACTGCCACGCGCCGCCGGTCCACCTGACCAGATCAAGTTCTGACTCCAGGGAGCCAATGAGTGTTTAAACGAGCTTCATGTGTTTCAAGAAACAAATAGTAATTATTCTCACGACATAATTAAGATGATAAAAAATTTATAGATTATTAAAAGTATTGAATTTGAGTCACAGAACTAACGAAGGTAAACATTTCGCCTTTTATCATAACAAACAAATAATAATTTCGGCTGTTTTACCAAGGTCACAATTAATCAAAATTCTAAAAAATACTTTTTAATTTTTTCAAACGGTATACTTAATTCCAAAAATACCGTTCCCACCTTTGAGTGTTAAATTAAAGTAAAAAGTTATTATTTTTTATTTAAATCAAACCAAACTCAATTGAATGGAACCAAATATCAAAAATTAATTATTTTATGATGGAATTTCATTAAAAAAATCATTAATGACCTTAAAAAATTCAACTTTTAAAATTTAAGTCATTAAATTTATCTCCTAAAGTTATTCATATTTTTTTAAAAAAATAATATAAAAAATAAAAAGTTAATAAAATTACAAAATTAAAGGGGAAATTTATTATTTTGTCTATTTTTTAAATTGATAATTACAAAAGAAAAAAATTGAAGCAAAAATAGAAAGAAAATTAAAAATTAAATAACTAAGAGTAAAAAAAAATTTGTGCTGTTTTGGTTAAAGCTTCATCACCTTGATATTGCTCTAATTAAACATCACAATCTTAATGTTGATTTAAATATCACCATCACTTATCGGACTGTAATGAATTTTTGAAAACATACTATAGAAAGATATTGAATCAGAGACTTTAGGGCACAATGAGATTAAGGAGTGTAGGACTGATGTAAGTAAGGGAGGGGGAAAGGAGGTAAATCACTTGTTTTTCAAAAGTCACGGTTTTTCGAAATCGAGTGTACAGTGGAATAAAATAAATAATAAGTAAGAAAACAACACAAAAAGTTAAATACCAAAATTTACTTGATGTGGGTCCATCGATGACTCCTACTCCGTTAGACCTTTTCGATGAGTAATTCACTAATCATTCTACCGAAAACCCCTGATAAAATAGTCAAGTATAGAGAGAAAAGAAGAGTGTAATAATCCACACTTCCCTTTTGCAATAAAATAATTGTATGCACAAATATTAAAATGTTACCAACACTTAATGAAGAATTTGGATTGGACATGAACTCATTATTTTATGTAGGAGACTCAAAACTAAGGTTGCTTATCATATCTAATTTCTTCACACTCTTTTGTTTTTTTCTGGACCAGGTAGAAGATGAACTTAGGATAATCAGCTCGGCCCCATGGAAATTTTCATCGGTCGCCAGGGTAAATCAGGAAGCGATCGCGGTAGACGGTCTAAAAGTCCAGCGTCCTAAGATTCATACCCCATTTGAAGAAAAAATTTCTACAAAATACGTCATAGCTATGGATCAAATGACGGATATATGGGATAACGACTAGTCACTCTACCGCTACATCATAACCCGGAAGCACACTCTCCTCTTTCATTCTATATCAAGATTTCAAATTTTCAAATTCTCTAGATCCATCAAATTTCGGAAAAACACATTTATGACATTAGACAACTCTGAGGGATCTAAGTTTAGTAGGTTTCTATAGTGTTTCTTAGTCGCATCATGTCACGAAGTCTTAGATTTTTTTTTTTTTTTTTTTTTAGTCTGTTTTTAAAAATTTAGCATAGTCTTGCCAGTGGTGATGCTTGATAAAATTAGTATCAAGTTGATATTGTTTTGAAAAAATAAGCACCAAGGCCTCGATAATTTGTTCTGCTATGGGTTCATCTGCGGTGACCCCATAGATCATATGCAATTTCACAACCCTCAATCCCCAAGGCCTCGACGGTCTTAGAGTTTAAGACGTAGATGTGGAGATCCTTTATAAATTCTAAGACAAGTGATGATTTGAACATTTAAAATCTTAATCACTCTTTCACTAACATTTTCATTCTATATATATTTTTCATCATGATTTAAATATCAGTTGGAATTATTGAACAACTTTGACATCTCTTTTAACTATATATGCATAATTTTTCGATAATATGTTGACGATCTTTCTCTTAGTTTGTCTATCGAGTAAATTCGAAGTATAATTTATGCACATTTAGAAGTTGACCTTCAAAATACTCGTCTCGAGTAGGATTCAAACTCTATTTTGAGGCCAAGAAATTCATCATGGACTAATTTTTGGACAACCCAACGGTTGACTCCAATATGATGATCAATAGCCCCCACGGGCTGGATCGGATGGTAAGGTGCCTGGCCGATTTGGTCGAGGTCATAGGTTCGAGGGTCGCCAGTTGCGCACGGGGATAAAACCCTGGTCTGCTGGCATTAATTCCCTCGACCCCAGGCGCCTCACCACACCAGTGATAACCGTGGTTTGCCTCCCTCTGAAAACCTATGGGGTCGAGACCAGGGGGCCGCTAAGGTGGCAGTTCTACCTTTTTTGGCCAATACGATGATCAACCAAGTCCGGGAGCTTCAAGTAATTATACACGAGATTCGCTCTGAAGGCATGATTTTGAGTGAAATCTTTTAGGCGGAAGCCATCATTAAGAAGCTATCTCTCGACTGGGAAAACTTTAAAATCTACCTGAAACATAAGCAAAAGGAAATGAACATGAGAAAACTCGTTATTAGACTTCGCATTAAGGAATACAACAAGAGATCAGAGAGAAAGTTATTCTCTCAGGTGATTGTGAAAATCAACGTAGTCGAGCATGGTCAAAACTTGGAATGGAATATTCCCAAGTCTTCCAAGATGAGACATAGAGGAGGCTTAATCATAAGTGCTCTGGAAAGTATTTCAACTGTGACTGAGCCGGTCACAAATCTTCAAAGTGCAGAAAGTTAAAGAAGAAGTAGGAGGTCAAGCTGAATAAGAAATTAGAAATGGATGACCTTCACGCCGTTATCTCCGAACTAAACCAAGTGGGTTTAAACCCGCGACAATGGTGAATTAATATCGGTGCCACAAGACATATATGTTGTAACAAAAAGTTGCTTCATAATTTTGAAGAAGTCTAAGATGGAGACAAACTATTCACGGGGAATTTAGCAATCTCAAACATAATAAACAAACAAAAAGTGACGCTGAAGATAACCATGGTCTAAAAGCTCACTCTGAACAATGTATTGTATGTTTCAGAGGTTTTGACGAATCAAGTGTCTGAATCACTATTAAGCAAGCATGACTTTCACGTTATTTTTGGGTCAGACAAAATATTCTATCTAAAAATGAAATGTTTAGGAAAAAATTATGTAGCAAATAGATTATTTAAGCTTAATGTAATGACTATTAGGTCTAAGATTAAAAAAATTAAAAACTCTTCAATTTATATGCTTGAGTCTTTCTGTTTGTAACATGGTAGATTATGAGATTTTAACTACGATATGTTGCGTAAATTGATTAGCATGCAAAGCATACTTACATTCCACTTTGTCCTAAAACATAAGTGTGAGATTTGTGTTGAAGCGAAAATGATAAGGTCATCCTTTCAACATGTTGAAAGAAGCAACGAATCATTCGAACTAATCCACACTGACATGTGCGATCTAAAAGGTACATCGTCAAATGATGGAAAATAAATACTTCATAATTTTTGTTGATGATAACATAAAATATTATTTTTTTGTATATTTTCAAAAATAAGGATAAAACTATGGAGAAATTTATTCTCTATAAGAATGTAGTTGAAAACTAATTTAATAAAAGGATTAAGGTGGTTCGAAGTGACTGAGACGGTGATTCGGTGAATATGTATCACCATTCACTGAATTATGTGCTAAATATGGGATCAGACACGAAACAATATCTCCTTATACTCCTTAGTAAAATGAAGTTATTGAGCGAAAGAATGAAACTCTAAAGGAGATGATGATTATTCTTTTATTGAGCCATGGACTATCAGAGTACATGTGGAGGGAAGTTGTGTTGAAAGCTAATTAATTTTTAAATAATGTATCTTGAAAGAAAATAGATAAGAGCTCTTATGAGATATGGAATGGAAGATAATTATCCTGCAAATTTTTAAGACTGTGAGAGTATCTTGCCAAAATTTGGATATCTGATCTGATAAAAATTAAGATATGATCAAAAACTGTTAGTTGTATATTTATTCGATGTGTACATAATAGAAGTACGTATCAATTTTTTTTTGTGTATAAGTCACAAATATCGGATATATGCAAGAAATCAATAATAGACTTAAGAAATGTCTTATTCTTCAAGCTGATGTTTCCATATAAAACCCACGAGGAAGCAAGTTCTTCAAAACGGACATATGAAATACAATAGGAAGATTATGATAATGATATTTCTATTGTATCATGAGAAATAGATATCCATCGTGACCTCTAAGCTCTGGCAAAAGGATGAATTAATCTATTTTAAAGAAACTACATGAACGCAGGTCTCAACTTCTTTGTCTTCGTGCACTCAAACCCCCCTCTGAGACTCAAGATTACTTCTTGAGTATTCGACGTTCCTCTCCAAGGTCGCTTGGCCAAAATCATCATTGCCAAAAAACAGCTCGACCATACAAAGTACCTTGGTTATATAAATAATTCAGTTATATAGGACAGCTAAATCTTTTAGGCAATTTAATCCTCTCAGATAGTTTATTCTTTTCTATTTGACCGTTTGAGATTATGTATTCAAGTTATTTTTACAGATAAATTTAAAATTGAAATCATATCATTTTCAATTCAATAACTCTCCATTATATCTCTATATCTCTGATGAAGATTGTCCAACCAGCAGTACTATACGTAAGAGAGACATTTTAAGAAATTAGAAATGCTACTGGAAGACAGAGAAGTGGGAGCTCAGAGCTGTTCTAGCATTTGATGCATGCCTAACTCAACGGCTCAACGATGGTTGTTGCAGCTAGCGACAGCGAAAGTGGAAAATAATACTGAGTAGTCAAAGTGGGAAGGAGAAGTTACTGTACTAATTAAATTATATGTTTTATGAGAGATAATAAATTTTGTAATGTACATAATCATGTAATCCGGATTACATTATAAAATTAATTATTTTATTTGATAATATTTTAAAATTATAATATAATATAATTTGTATTATAAAAATTAGTTGAAGTATTAATAAAATCTAGATTATAAGATTATCTTTAATTGAGGCAATGAGTCTAAAAGTACTGTATGTAAGTTTGAGGACGGTGCGTGGTTGATGCCCGAGAATAGGCCAACGCGAGGACAACTTAGAAAGCTGTCTCCGGACCAATTGGATCTGTGGGTTTTGACTTGTGCAACTGTATCATGTGCCAGGTGAAACATTTGCCAGCTTGAGAAAGACCAATGACAAAGAGACACAACCAAACATGCAGTAGTACTCAACAAAGAAAAAGCTGAAGGGATGGAGGTGATGAAAAATTTTCGTCAGAAATTAATCATTAAAGAATTAAACTCAATCGAACTAAATTGGATAAATAACATAATAAAAATGCGATAAATTGACTCATTCAAGGCATCGCATAGAAGGGAAGGGAGGAATGCGTCTTGGACACCCAATTTGTAGCTTGACAATCACGCGCGGGTCCCACGAGCCGTTCGGAGGAGAAGGTGGGTGGGAGGGAGAGAGGTGTTAATTAAGTTAATTAGTTAGTTGGTGGCACATCGATTAGTGGGGAACACAAAAGTTAATTAACAGACATCCCTCCGCCTACGCCGGCGCACCTCCTCCTCTGTTATATTTCCTATCCATCTCATCTGACGGACACTGTCTCCATTCTTGTCCATTTCATCGCCTTCCATCGGGAAGCGATGGGGCTTTCCGTCATCGCCTTCTGCTGCATCGCGCGGCGGCGAGAGGACCGAGAGGAGGAGGACGCGTGGGGAGAGAAGAAACACATACACAGGGTGTTCACGTACGAGGAGATCGAAGCCGCCACTTCGGGCTTCTCTGCTTCCGCCCTCCTCGGCCGCGGCAGCCACGGCTCCGTCTTCCTTGCCTCTCTCGACGGCGGCCGACTTCTTTCCGCTGCCAAGGTCCCCTCCCAGTCCTCTCTCCAGTTCGATTCCCCCTCCGCCACCGACGCCGAGATCGAGCTCCTCTCCTCCCTCCCCCGCACTCCTCTGTTCGTCAACCTCGTCGGCGCCACCTCCTCCGCCCCCCGCATCGCAGTCGTCGACTTCATGCCGCGTGGCTCTCTGCACGATCTCCTCCATCACCCTCAGCGTCCGCCTCCGCCCTTCCCCATCCGCATCCGCCTCGCTCGCCTCTGCGCCGCTGCCCTCGCCCGGCTCCACTCCCTCCGCGTCGCCCACCGCGACGTCAAACCCGCCAACCTCCTGCTCGACGCCGACTGCCTGCCTCGCCTCGCTGACTTCGGCCTCGCCGTCCGCATACCCGCCCCCTTCGGTTCCATTGCCGCTTCTCTGCCTCCTCCGGCTGGCACCATGGGCTACCTCGACCCCGCCTACGTCCGCCCGGAGGACGTCGGCGACAAGACCGACGTGTACAGCTTCGGCGTCGTCCTCCTCGAGGTGCTCAGTGGGCGGGAAGCAATGGACGTGGAGTACAGCCCGCCTTCGCTGGTGGACTGGGCGGCGCCGCTGGTGGCGGAGGGAAGGTTCGGCGAGCTGTGGGATCCGCGAGCGGCGCCAGCAGGGAAGAGGGAGGAGGAAGCCGCGAAGGCGGTAGCTGAGGTGGCGAGCAAGTGCGTGGCGGCGGAAGCGGGGCGTAGGCCGTCGATGGCGGAGGTGGCGGCGGCGCTCCAGGCGGTCGAATCGCGCGTGGGTCTGCGGCGCCGGGCAGGGTGGGGCCCGAGGAGGAGAGAAAAGAGTGGCAAGTGGCAAGGGAGAGTGTCCAACGTGGCTAGGTCGTAGCGACTCGTTCATCATTCCTCATCGATGGGAATACGTGGCGTTCACGTGAGACGCGGGCCGACAAGTTCAGAGACAGACACAGTACTCACCGGTTCGTATCATAATAACGGCCCAGTCGTCGATGTCTATGGGCCCCGCAGGGCGACAATTTAACTGGTGAGGCATTAAGACCTACTGTGGTTTCATAGGGAGAAGAAACGCTGATTCCGATTCCGCCAGAGAGATGCCGGGAAATAGGGGTGAACGGACTGGTGGCTGGCGGCCGAAGGGTTAGATTCGAATCTTTTGCGTATTTTTGGACTGCATTGTCATTGGTTCCTGCATTAAAAAAGAAACAAATATTTGCTTTATTAAGATAATTTTTAAATCGAATGGTAATGAAAATATCTCAGATTTAAGATTTAAATATAATAGAGGATCATGTCGCAAAGTAAAGTAGACTCTCAAAAGTATGCGGTCTCTCAAAGATCACGAACTGTAGAGGTTGGTTTCGATCTGTAAGAAAAAGACCGTTAGCAAACTCGTCGGGAAAAATTTCCGGCAAGGCACTCTGATGGTCAAGTCAGTCCTTGGTGGTGGAAGAGCGAAAGCAATGAAACAGTAGTAAAAATACTATTGCACGTACCTGGGGACTATGGGCGGAGAGACTTATATAGCCGAGGGAGCCGGTAGCTTCTGCCCGGCCTGCCATTCCATGCCGTAAGCGAGCGCAGGGCAGGGTGTGGCCAGCGTTGGCAGGGTGAGGTGGTGCATGCCCAAATAAGGCAAGGGGCATAAGGCAAGGTGCACTGCCAACTCATTAATGTGCATCGCCAGGCGTCGCTCGGCCTGACAAGAACACAAGTGGTCGTGGTACGGAGTGGTAGGGGAATCAAGGTATCGACGGGATATCCGCAATTTGGGCCTGAATGGCACCAGGTCTGCGCCAACCACGTACCTCGTTTGCTAGTCTTGTGTCAGGGAGTGAGTGTTCTTGTGTGTCGCCACAAAGCTTTGAACGATGGTACCGACTGGCGACTCAAGATGGACCGGGACCTATGTTTGTTATTACCGAGGATAGCTGTGTTTCCCGAGTTAGGGTGTGCCTGTCCGGAATACCCCGACTTTATTCGAATTGAGTTGACTGAAGGCTCGGTACCCTTGCAACTTGCGGCTTTCCCGACTCAGGTCCCCACCACGGGGAGCTCTGGGACTCCCGTCGGGACTCCTCTGACTAGGGTCCTCGCTCCGCGGGACTCGAGGGTTCTAATATCCGTTGTCCTTCTGACTATTCCCAGGTCGGGCCGGGCTGAATCACCCGCCTGAGCCCTCTGTCCGGTTGGCCTCGGGGACCCTTGATCCAGATCTCCTTTAATGGGGCGCCAGGTTGACCGACCTCCTTACGTGCAAGTTGGGCTGGGCTCATAAGCATGGGCCAAGATCAATAGACTAGTCTCGTGCCATATATTTAGGATGAGATTTGAACCCTAATTATTTAAGAAATTCATCTCATTTTTTAAGTATGAGAAATCTTGATTGTGTTCTTTAATCTTGATTATATTAAAGAATACATGAGGGATGTCAACGTGACATTGGGATTATGTTCTTCGAGTCTTGTAAACTTAGAAATTCATCTATCCCTTTATATAAATTTCTTAACAAAGGATGATAAGGGGTGAATTCAAGTTAAACGGACCATGTGAGTAGGGCAATCATTTTTGAAGCTCTAACCCAAAAAACACAAACATTCAAGGACCCAATAAAATTGAATATAAATAAATTTTAAATTATTATAAATTAAGGACCTCAATAAAATTGAGGCCATAAGCCTATGCTTTGAGCCGGACACTTCATGTGAGCTAGGCTAAGTTGAACGTTCTTAGCAAATCCATCCTCATGACAAAATTTGAGTACCATGGTGAATTTATTGTTCATCTATGACTTGTAAGATTCCTTAAGATTTCATAAACTGTACTAAAAGTTATACGATTTTATTTTACTCATGGACTACTTTAATATCTAGAAATGGTCCCTCAACTTTCATTTTAGAGAACGAACCCTTCAATGAACCCTCTATCACCTATGGACTGTGCATGCACACGCAGTGTCTTTGATTCATTATATTGGGTATAGCCAGCTCGATTCCACTTCATTCGAGTGTAAAATATAGTACCACAGGTTAAAAATTGATGCCTCCCACTACCTCTGTCGAACACTATCACTGCACTCAGCCTATTCCAGATAAAGCCAAAACAATGGCAAGCACAGTGATTCCATGTGACCACCTTTAAATGAAGTCCATCTCAGTGGCTGCCAACCAGCCTCTCATGGGCATTGCCAAGTCCAAATGCCAGAAGAAACTTCAAAGGGCATGACCATTGATAGATTGGTCCTCTCTCACCATGAGCATGATTACCCAAACTGAAGATGTTAGCAATGGCTAAACAAAGTTGCATGGAGTAAAATTCCACTCATCTCTTACACTATTGCTGTTGTATAATATCCTAAGGCAGAAACTGAGACTTCCGAGAGAGGTCCACCTGCAGTCCCAGACCACCTACCATTATGATAGGCACTACAAAAGCCAAAAATTGAATTCTTAGCAGCAATAACTGAGTAAGGAAATATTTAATGTTTTATGGTGCTTCATGTTTTCCTCTTCTTTTGTTTTTTTTTTCCTTTTCTGAATGCACTATTCACTTTTGATCCTCACAATAATTTTGTTTTCTGGTTTCATCTTGATAAGAACAAGTAATACATTATTGCTCTCTAGCAAACATTCCTTGCAACCATTTCTGATCTTTTACAACATCTCTGATTCTTGTATTTGGTTTTTCCCTCTCTCTGAAGACCTTTGGTTTTTGTTTTCTTGGCTAGACTCTGAAAAACATCAAAATCCTCCCTGACCAAACCAAAAAACAGTTGTTGAAAGAACCAAGCAACACCTCTCAAGAGTTCTTAGAGGGGTTAGCGCGAAAGCTTTATCTTTGTGTTCATTATCTGCTTATTTTCCTCCTTTTGCTGGCCGGAGATGATAAGGCAGTTGTATCATCACTCTTGTAGCTCAGGCAAGCAGCATCCAGCACCCCAAATGGGCTTTGAGGCACATGGGATATCGAGGAGCTAACATTACCTGATTGCCTTCTCATCAGCACTTTGTCTTTGATCACCTGGAAACATTTCAGCACCTCTTCCTGCGATATTCGCAACAAATTAATCCTGCAGTCTTCTTATCAAAATGTGCCTTAGTTCAGGGAAAAAGAATTCACCTTTGCTACATGGTAACAACAAGTCAAGGTGCTCTCAACATTTACAATCTCAGTTTCTTGCAAAACAATCAGCGCAATGGCAGCAGCGATTACTGAAGGTCTGAATGCTAAGAAATCAATACCTGCATCAAGTGGCTCGACTCTTAAATCAAAACAGATTGTAAAATTTACTTCTTTAAGGAAGAAATGTTACCTCGGATAGTGCTCAACATGAGTTCAACAGAACGCGAGAGCAATAGCTTGGAAGGCACATTGCCACCATTGAGTTTGTGAAGGAAGAAATCTATGAATGAGAAAGGAGTCACAGTTTGCATCCTCCATTTTAGGGTACTCAGCACCAGAAGCTCCATTCTCTGGATGGTTTTAGCTTCAAACAAAAACTTTGCCTCGCCGACCTGTTCCATGCAATTCAAAGGCAGCTAAAACAAAGAGATTTTTTTTTTTTTGTTTCAAAGAAGATTACATGGTAGATTTCTACTACTTTTCATTTGTTGTTCCACCTGTAGATCCAAGATCAATGGGACTTCAGTTTCCTCCATCTTGGCAGCTAAAGATAGGCAGGCCACGGACAGTAGTTGCATCATCCAAGATTTGCCTTGCTAAAGATGACAATTTTACATCTACCTTAAGCTTAAAATCGATAAAAGAATCGAATGACTAATGATTCTTACTGGAAGCTCATAGGCACTGAGGAACCGATCCAAGTAGTTGACACATAAACAGGCACTCAGTGGTCCAAATTTATAGTAAGCATGAACCTGTTCATCATTCATAAAAACTGTCATGAGAAGAGATCAAAGAGGTCGTAAACGAGGGAAACGATTGCTTAAGCATGCAGATATTAAAATTGTAAGAATGAAAATGCATCCTCTAAATTTACAGTCATAAGAAAATATATTTGGGTCAAACAACTGAAATGCATAGACATTAAGAAATAATAAGATATACAAGTAGAGTTGGGAATCTCGAAGTAACAGATCGTTTTAAAAAAAAATTGTTGTGAAGATAAAATAATGCAAGGGGAGGAGGAAGTAGACAGAACACAAATGGGGATTTCTTTGTTCTTCACTTTCTGATTTAAGAAACAGAATGAAGAGAATTGCAGGGAAAATCCACCTTCCACATCCAATCAATAGTCCCTTCCCGGACGGCGAGGTCTAATGCTCCGGAGCGCAGCCGCTCGCCGTAGTCCTCCCTGGGAAGGTGCTCCATCTCCCTCTCGATTAACATGCTCAAACACTCATCTGACTGCAGCGGGAAACCCATGAAGCAATCTCTCTCAAAATCGCACCTTTTTATTTCAGGAGCCCAACTAGGGCTACGCCCGCCCTCCCTACGCCCGCCCTCCTCCTCGTCGTCGAATCCCAGGATGCTGTCGTTGCCCTCCGCGCAGAAGAGAATGGACGGAGCGTAGTCAAAGCTTGGACCCATGGCGCAGTGAGATGGAAATAGATGAACTTGTGCACCAAGAAAGCAGTGAAAGCTCCACCCGACGGTCAAAAATGCCTCTCCTCTTCCTTCTCTCCTTCAAAGGCAGCTCCTTTCCGAATACAAAACCAGCTGTGCCTTAATAGGGCTCCAATGGTGAGGCAGAGGGGAAGAGGAGAGGAGAGAGGGCTCACGGTTGCATAGAGAGGAAAGTAAAGGTTTTGTAGTGCGTGTGTGCATGAGAGAGACAAATGGTTATAAAATAAGGCTCCCAATCCAACTGTGGGTGCTTCATCTTGCATGCCATGGCTCTTAAGGGGGCAATGATGATCAATGGCAATGAAGATGATGATATGATAATTGATTGATGGCCAAATTTTTGGGTGATTAGATTTTGTGTGATCTTATTGACAAAAGAATAGAGAAACAATTCAAAGGAGTCACCTTTGTTTGGGGGCTCCTATTACTCATAGTAGAGACCAACACAAAAGCAAGATGTTGGCTTTTGTGGCTTCCAAAAAGAATCAACCATTAGAATAAAAAAACTGATCATATTCATATCAGACCATTTAGTATCGAATTTTTGATTACATACACACAAGTATATTATCAAGATCATTTTATCCTAACACAACAGTTCTTTATATAAGAGTTTATATAGGAGATGTTAAAAATCTAATGAAATATTTTACATCAGAATTGATCTTAATATTTATTAAAACAACTACTCATATAGATAGAATCAATCATGGTAACAACTTCCGTGAGACGGGGCCGATCACCTGAGGTTGGTTGGAAAAACCTCGTTAATCTAAGAATCAATCATGGTAACAACATAGGGATTGGGGAATTGCATCAAAATTGTCTTAAAATGATTTTAAGAAACGGAATAAAATGATTAGGAAAGGGAAAAAATGAAATAAATTTTATATTTATTAAAACTATTGAACAGGGAAACAGCTCAGCACCACCATTGCCTCCCTCTTGGGCAGTCAAACAGGTTTCAATAGAGGGAAAGGGACGTTTCATTTGATGGACCTTTTGAGGAAAGAAGAGGGTATTTATGGAAAGAAACAAGAGGGGCTGCCCCTGTTAATTTAACACTTAGGCCATTTGCCTTAAACCGCTTAGGGGCGTTTGGTTTGTTTCATTTTTTATTTTTATTTTTCAGAAAGTTATAGGGGTGTTTGGTGGGTTTGTTTTCCATTTTCATTTTAGGTAGAAAATGCGATTTTTTGAAAAACGTGTTTGGTTTGCATTTTCTAGTCTTGTTTTTAGAAAAAAAATATACTATTTTCTGAAAAATTAGAGAATGAAAGAAAGTCATTTTTCAGAAAATGAAAAAAATATGATTTTCTAAAAAATAAAAATAGAAAATGGAACAAACCAAATGCCCCCGTATTTTCTCATTTTCTGGAAAATTACTTTATTTCATTCTCTAGTTTTTCAAAAAATACTATATATTTTTTTGAAAAATACAGCTGAAAAATACAAACCAAACACATTTTTCAAAAAATCATATTTTCTACGAAAAATGAAAATAAAAAATAAACATACCAAACGTAATCTTATTTTGTTTCTTATGCTCCAATTTACTAATTTATCCTATCCAATCCTGTTAATTTCTTGCCTAATTTTTTACTCCCTTTTGTTCATATATATATATATATATATATAAAATTATCTATATAATATAATTATTTAAATGAACTAAATTAGAAATTGGCAAATTGATTATATTACCTTCCATGCTAAATTTTATACCATTTTAATTGTACAAATTAATTTGCACCATGTGATTTATACCTTTTTTATGTTTTTTAAGGTTATGATAATTTTATTCCACACACACACACACACACACACACAAATTGACCTATTGAATATAAATGTTCAAAATAAAATGCGTCCTAAATTTGATTTATAAAGTAGCTTAAGATATATTTTTTAAAAGTTTTAGTTTAGTGTTTTATTATATGATCCGCTTTACATTCTTTTTATTTTGCAATTAACAAAATAAAATATCTGAAACGACACGAGTGTATGGCTATATATTTTCTTTAATTATTTTGTCGTAAATAAATGAATTAAATCCATTAATATGACATGACTAGCAACTAATTTCCCTGTCATAATCAATTTGTTTGTTCCTGAATAATTCGATTAACTTCGTGTCGGATCTTGCAGTGTAATACGCATGAAACTAGTCGGTGCAAATTGACGTTACATGCCTAAATATGTGATATATAATTAAATCTATTTGTTGATATATTGATGTGGCGGAGATAATCAGCACCACATGGAATAGTCAAGTCGAGCTAAAAATCAAGCAAAACTGAGCTTGACTCAAGACAAGCCGATTTGAGTCAGGTCAGATCAGATTGGGTCAAGTTGGCCCCACTAGAAGATCTCAAGTCAAGTTCATCCGAATCACGATCGAGTTTAATTTACCTTAATTTGAAACTCCGATTTGGCACGACTATTATTAAAGCGTTGTTCATCTAAGAACATGTCTATCGTTAGAGATGAAAGAGAATTGCCTTTAGAAATCAAGATCATTTTTTTACATTTTAGGCTATGTTTGATAAAAAATAATTTATTTTTAATATAACCAAAATTATATTAAAAAATTGACTAATGTAATATAATTTGAATTTAAAAAAATTTATAATTTGAATTACAAAATCCACATATATAATTTAGATAACATTCCAAATCTAATTACACTATATTAAATGTAACTGGTTGGTTGTGATTATATTAACACAAGTAATCCTAATTATTCCACTCTCTTTAATATTTGTTTTGACCTTCCATTTTTTTCCACCATTTTTTTGAGACATGAATTAAGTATCGGAGGCCTTGGCCCCCTTTAGTCTCTCTAGGCCTATATTCTGAAGATCTTTGTGAAGCATGACCTAGGAAAGTTGATCTAGACTGGAGTTTGACTCGGAGGGAATCGACCGGATTGAAGCCTGACCTAAAGGAAGTTTGCCTAAAAGGCCGACCCTCACTCAATGGCTGCCTGAAATTGTATAGCCCCTGGGTTGATCCCAAATGGGCTGATCGAAAAAATCCCCCGAGCTACGTACCTTCCTTTCTCTCTAAAACAATTTTCTTTTATCCCATTAAAAGTTTAATTTATTAAAAGTTATTTGAATTGTTATTTTTTATAATTAATTAGGACTTTTAAAAAGTTATTTATTTTTTAAGAAAACTCCACTAGGGTTTTATTAGAAAAATTAAAATTTTTCTGTTATTTTAAAACTGTATTACAAGTTTTTTTTTTTTTTCAATTCTCTCTTTGATTCTTATCATTATCTTTTAGTGACCTGTCTCTTTAATTTGTCATTATTTTTGAACTCCAACTTACTTTCTTAAAATTATTGTGCTGCTTAATTTATAAATTTCATTACTCGCCAAATCCCCACTTGGGTTATGACAATCAAACATGAACGAAATTGAATATCTAAGCCAATTTAAAATTTTAAAAGAGTGATGATAGGGACAATAAATTTGGGACAGTGAATGACGTGGTAATTATTGTGTACACGTCCGATCGTCGATCGGACACTACCGGCGGCCAAAGGCCGCCGCCCCGAACCAAACTATACCCTGGGGGGCACGGTGAATCCGTCGGGGATCGCCGCAATTGCGATCTCGCATCATTGATCGTCGATTTCAATAGGTTCACCGTTGCTGGCGATCTTGACGAGTTACCGTCCTCTGAAGGTATAGTTTGATTCAGAACGATAATCAGAGACCATCGGTAGTGTCCGATCGGCGATCGAACGTGTACATAATAATTGCACGTCATTCACTGTCTCATTCACTGTCCCAAATTCACTGTCCCAATTATTACTCATTTTAAATATGCGTAGCTACCCCAGTCGTCACTCAGCTAGGAAACCCATTGACTTGAAATTAAAAGAATATTTGAGTTGGCTTGCCATTGTCAATATATATGTTCGATGCTCCCATTTGAAGAAAAGTGCAATACCCATTCACAATCTTTAATCAATATTCTTTTTGATGATCAAGTGATTGAATAAGGACGACAAATAGAATATTAATTGATCCTGTTGAGTAGGACGCCCTTACAGTTAAGTGAGTCTTCGAGAAGGACGAGATCACTGGTGTGGCGTGACGAGCTGGATCACTTCCAACCTGCGAGACAGAGACCGTTAGAACCCGCGCGGGAAAAGTCCCCGGTCAGACACTCCGACAGTCAAGTCAGTACACGACGGCGGCGATGGAAGACAATAAAACAGTATGAAAATTGCACTAGCGCACGTACCTGGGAAATGCGGAGTGAGAGGTATATGTAGCGGGGGAAGCTGACAGGTTCTGCCCCGCCTGCCACTTGCCGTCGCATAGAGAGGGCAGGGTAATGCATGCCAGGGATGACAGGATAAAGTGGCACATGCTGTATTAAGGAAAGAGGCACTATCAACTTAAGGGTTGGTGCGTTAGACGCCGCTCGACCTGTCACCAAAGCATGTGATCGGGGGTACGGGGGACAAGGTGTAGCAGGAGGATCAATACCTCGGCGAGATATCCGCCACTGGGGACCAGGATGACCAAGGTCCTGCGCCGACCTTGTACGACTTTTGATAGTCTGGTGTCAGGGAGTGGTTGTGCCGACTGGGGCATTGAGTGAGGAGGCCGACTGAGGGCCTATGAGGGTGCCGACTGGGTCACTGAGTAAGGAGGCCGGCTGAGGACCTATGAGGGTGCCGACTGAGGCACTGAGTAAGGAGGCCGGCTGCGGGCCTATGAGGGTGCCGACTGGGGGTACTGAGTAAGGAGGCTGGTTGAGGGTCTGTGAGGATGCCGACTGGGGCACTGAGTAAGGAGGCCGACTGAGGGCCTGTGAGGGTGCCGACTGGGGCACTGAGTAAAGGAGACCGGGTGAGGGCCTGTGAGGGTGCCGACTGGGGGCACTGAGTAAGGAGGCCGGCTGAGGGCCTATGAGGGTGCCGACTGGGGCACTGAGTAAGGAGGTCGGCTGAGGGCCTGTGAGGGTGCCGACTGGGGCACTGAGTAAGGTCTCCTTCGGCTCGGGCTTATTCCCGGAACGTGGGCCATCACACGTCAACGGGCCGGAAGGCGAGCCTGGGTGAATCTTAAACCATTTGACTTAGGAGAGGACTATGTGGGCTGCGACGCGGAAACCCAGGAGGCCTCAGCCCGCTGGCCTCCTATCCAACGGGGTCGTTCAGCTCACTAACCATCTCCCTTCTAGCTGGACGCCAGGCTATCGGGTAAGGTTACACGGAAACTGGCCGGATCATTAATGAAAGGAAATTTCATGTTTACTTTCACATTTGACCTTTTTTTTTTAAGTCTCGCTCTTATTGATAATGCCATTGTGCATTGGTGTTTCCTTCGTCAATATAAATATTCCTAATTGTTTTAATCAGAGATATTATTTAGATGTGATAAAAAGTAATTTGCTCTACTTCAAACCAATCAAAGCGTTATATTTTTATTTTTTAAGACGTCTCACTCTATCTGCCACGTCAAGCTACCTTAACAAAACCCACATGCTTTTATCATTAATGAAAATTTTCCAATATCAGGCGATCGATTAGGTTCTATAAAAATTTTTCATCGACCACTAAAATAAATCAAAAGTACTTATAACGGACGGTCAAAAAGTTCAACGTCTCAAAATTTACGTATTATTTAGAAGATAAATTTTTATAAAATATATCATAGTTAAAGATTAGATTGTAATATCTGAGATAATAGTTAGTCATTCTTTCATGCACCATGACCTTAGGATAAAATCAACATGCTTATCATGATTATCTTGAGAGATTTATAGTCAATAATAAAAGGTAGTAATATATATATTAATAATGATGAGCACAAAGAAAGCCAAATGGTTAAAAATAAAAAATAAAAGGTTGTCTTTTATTTTTATGTTTACGGAAGAAGAGTGGTTATATATATATATATATATATATATTATATATATATATATATATATATATATATATATATATATATATATATATATATCTCAAAAGTGCATTGCATGTTTAAAAATATTATTGTTTCAATATTATTATAATAGCTTTATTAAAATTGTTTTAACTTACTGAAAATTATTAAATAATTATAGTCAAAATTTTTTAATGTTGATCCAAATTGTTCAAATATTGATTAAACCAAAACCGCTTTAATTTTGTTAACACTAGTACAACTTAATTAAAATTGATAAATTATTTTAATTAATGGAACAGTTTGGTCAAAACGTTGACAACATATAATAATTTACTAAAATTACTTCAACATGAAACCGTTTTAATAGATTTGACTAATATATTTCCATTGAAACAGTTTGGACTAACGTTGCTATGACAATATATATAATGCACAAGATTATTTTTAAAATTAAAACGTATAAATAAGGAGCTAGCTCGTTTTATCATTTTCATAATATCTTCTCTACTCTCTCATCTCTAAATTCTTAAATCTCTATTATTTCTGACTTTAATTCTCCAATTATAGTGGGAGGAAAAGTTTATGTAGCGTTTGGTTCAATTTTCTATCTTAGTTTTCTGTTTTTATTTTTTAAGAAAATACGATTTTCTAGAAAACGTATTTAGTTTGTATTTTTCATATCTATTTTTCTAAAAAAGATATAGTATTTTATGAAAAATTAAAAAATAAAATTATTTTTTAAGAAATAAAAAAAATATGATTTTTTTAGAAAACGGAATAAATAAAACGCTCCTGATAATCTCGATCTTAGATGGGTAAAAAAATTATTAATCCGAATGATGAAAATGATATTCAACCCGAATAAGTTCTGACACCCGAGACATGAGAAAGTACACGATGACGATACTTTTAAGATCTGAAATATTTCTTTAAAATCATAGAAGATACAGAGACCACTTAAATAAATATAAGTTATTTTTTATATATTTTTAATAAATTTATAATTTTTAAATATTTTTTAAAATAATAATAATCTTGAAATCGGGTTCAGATTGCTTTAAAACAGAAAAGAGAGCAGTCACCAACCAAAAAAAACAAAAAAAAAATCACATCCAATTACTATTCGAAAGCTACGACTTCCAAACCTTGAAAAAAGAACAAGAACTAACTGAGTGTTTCAAATATCCCTTTTAATTCAGTCATCAAGAGAACCCTCCAATTCCTCCATTATTGACACAACAATAAGACAAAGCGAATGACTTGGATCCCATGCCTTTACTCTTGGTCATTGAAGACGAGAGAGAATATAAGAACAAGACAAAAGAAAAGAGGTCATTTTCTATCATTTACTTACCGATGCATCCTTAAAGAGAATTAAACCTCAGAATCATTTTGTTATCTTGTAATTATTCCCCAGCAACAAACCTTGAGATCGAATCAATGCCAGTATAATGTGGCACCAAGAGCAGTAGGTTGGAATAACCTCACTCACACATCCATATAAGTCTCTTAAGACAATATAGCTATATATATTTTTTCAAAGGCATAGTGTTACTATTTCAATTCCTTTTAAAAAAGATTAACGAGGTTTTTCCAACCTCGGACGATCGGTCCGACCCCACAAAAATTTTCCACCGACCGTCAGGGTAAATCAGGAAGCGCTCACGGTGGACGGTCTAGAAGCTCAGCGTCCCAGGGTTCGCACCCATTTGGAAGAAAAATTCTTACAAATACATCGTAGTTAGGAATCAAACCGCGAATACCTGGGATAGTGACTAGTCGCCCTACCGCTGCACCATAGCCCCAGGGGCTTTTTCAATTCCTTTAAATTTCTTGACCATCTTGCATTCTTTATATCAAACTAGAAAAGTTAGGGGAGATGGATTAATTTGTATGATTTTTTACTATAATCAATTTGCTATGTTCATTAATCAAGTTAAGAAATATTGATTAGTGATACTTTAGGTGCTTAAAGTTCTATGTGCTAATTTTATTTTAGTTTGACTCATTTTTTTATTATTTATTTTATTGTTTAATTATTTCTATGTGTTAATTTTAATTAGTGACGGTCTGCATTTTCGGCTCAATTATATGTCGATTGTTTGTGTACCTTTATAAATCTCTCTCTATATTCATGGGATAACTTTTCCCACCGGCCGCTAGGATAAATCGAGAACCGCTCACGGTGGGCGGTCTAGAAGCTCAACGTCCTATGGTTTGCGTCTCATTTGGAGAAAAAATTCCTGCAAATACGCCGTAGCTGGGAATCAAACCACGGATACCTGAGATAGCGACTAGTCGCCCTACCGCTGTAAAATAGTCCCGGGGGCTATTTCAATTCCTTTAAATTTCTTGACCATCTTGCATTCTTTACATCAAACTAGAAAAGTTAGGGGAGATGGATTAATTTGTATGATTTTTTACTATAATCAATTTGCTATGTTCATTAATCAAGTTAAGAAATATTGATTAGTGATACTTTAGGTGCTTAAAGTTCTATGTGCTAATTTTATTTTAGTTTGACTCATTTTTTATTATTATTTATTTTATTGTTTAATTATTTCTATGTGTTAATTTTAATTAGTGATGGTCTGCATTTTCGACTCAATCATATGTCTAATGTCTGTGTACCTATATGAATCTCTCTCTATATCCGTGAGACTAACTTTAAAAAATCATGAAGATAACAAATTTACCTTTTTAAATACCCTCTATTCACTAGAGATTCATTATAGTCAAAAGTTAAGATGATGTTAATCTTTTAATATTTTGTACTATCGTAGTACATAATTGGTTAGGTCTATTGGCAATACTAATGGCTAAAGAGTGGGATGGCGAAATTTGAAACTCAAAAGGGGATTTTTTGATATTTTAAAACGTTTGAGGTTGGATTAAGAATATGAAAAATATTTGGAGCAAAATGGAAATTTGGTGTTTCACGGAATTAATTGCCCGATAAAAACGTCCTCCTTTCCGCTTTTTTGCCCACCTCCTTTCCGCTTCTTGCTTGCCCTCATCGTACTCTGGCGACATTCTTATCGTGTTCCAGCGGGCGAGTCGAATTTGGGGATCGTTGCCTGGAGATCCGGCGAACGCGATCTGACCTCGTCGGTTGCGGGCGGCAGCCGGCTGATCTATGAGCGCCGTCTTACGGACCGGAGGAGGTCGGAGATTGGGAGCTGCCTGTCGGCGAGCGGCGGCGGATAGATGCCCTTCTACATCGATCTAAGGTTCTCGGGGGCTGCGCTGCTTCTGGTGATTCTCTTCGGGCCCTTGGTTGCCTTCGTGGTGCGCCGGCGATGGCGCTTGGTGACAACGAGGCAGGAGGAGGTCCGGCGGTTGGCGTATCTTGCGGCACAGGAAGCTGCTCTGGCGGAGATGGAGGCGATGGCAGCCTACTCGGTCACGTCTTCTGTAGGCGGCGCGTATTCCTATTCCGCTTCCGTAGCTAAGGAGCTCGCGGCTCCGCCGGAATGTGCCCTTTGCTCTATCCCTGCCAACGCGAGGTGTTCCCGATGCAAGGCTGTCAGATATTGGTAAGTTAAACTGAGTTCTTCTTTCTTCGACTAAATCTTGCATTTTTTATTTTATTTTAAGGGGTTTCTTTCTTAATTCAAATCCTCACTCATTATTTAGTCGCGTTAGTTTCATGGTTTCAGTGTTGTTTTCAAATGCCGGCGTGTAAAAGCTGGAGCCTCGATTGATCTATACGACTTTTTTAGTCGTTATCTTATTCTGAATCCATGTTGAGGGAGTTGAGGATGTTTATACTTGTATGTAGGTTTTGGAATATTTGTTAACTTACCTATGACCAAATGAGATTCAAAAGATGCTAACTTAGAGTTTCAGAAACATCTGGCGCTAGATATGAGTAACAGTAAATATCTCGCGACCTTGTTTCTTATCCTAAATAAAACCAACTCAATAGACCTGCAGATGTTGGTGACATAGTGCATGTTGTTCCCATTTCCCATCTGCGTTCTCTTTTATTTCATCAGAGGCTCCTAATTCTCATACATGAAGTTTTCCAAAGAATAGTTCTTCGAACTTACCACTGCCTATTGATCTTGGTCATAAAAATAAGTTAGTTTTACCCATAACATCACATGTCTCATTGACGACCTCCTTGGTCTTCTATCTAAACAAAATTTAAGGGGTGTTTGGTTCAAATTTGTTAATCGGAATGGTAATGAGAATCATTGAGGGGTCAATGGTAATGGGAATAGGAATCATGATTGCATTGGTAGTGTTTGGTTCAAATCCTGAAATGAAAATTATTGTCATTGATGATGTTTGGTTCAGTTCAACTTTAGTAATGAGAATTTATAAAAATTTCAAAGTTATCTAAAATAATAGAATTATTACAAAATAGAGAAAGTGAAATAAAATGAGTTGAGAGATAAAATAGAAAAATATAGAAAGAGAAATTATGAAAAGTAAGGTAGAAAACGAAATTAGAAGAAAAAATAAGAGAAAATACAATAATAGAGAAAATGAAGACAAAAAGTAGAGAGAGAAAGTAAGATAAGATAGATGTGATAAAAATAGAAGCAGAAATTATTAAAAAAATATGTAGAGAGAAAATGAGATGAGAGAGATAGAGAGAGAAAATGATAGAAGATATAGAGAAAAGTGAAAAATAAAGATAGATAAATTATGATAAGAGAGGTAGAGAGAGAAAGTAATATTGAAAATATATAGAGAGAAAATGAGATGATAGAGAGAGAGAGTGATATGAAAAATGTAGAGAGAGAAAATGATATAGAAAATATAGAGAAAAGGTGAAAAATAAAGATAGAAAATTATGATAAGTAGAGAGAGAAAGTGATATTGAAAATATACAGAGAGAAAATGAGATGAGAGAGAGTAGAGAGAGAAAGTGATATAAAAAATGTAGAGAGAGACAATGGTATATAAAATATACAGAAAAAATGAAAAATAAAGATAATGAATTATGATAAGAAAGACAGAGAAAGAAAGTGATATTGAAAGTATATAATGAGAAAATGAGATGAGAAAGGTAGAGAGAGAAAGTGATAGAAAATGTATAGAGAGAAAAGAATAAATATGTAGAGAGAAATTTTAAAATGTAGAGAGAGAAAGTAGAATGAGAGAATGAAAAAGGAGATAGTAAAATGAAAAATATAAAATAAAAAAGGGAGTGTTTTGAATATATGAAAATGAAGGAATGATTGAGGAGTTTGATTGATGTGGGGGGGGGGGGCGGAGTAGAGAAATTCCCTCATTTTCATTTCCATTGACACTTACCAAACAGTGACAATGGGAATGATTACCATCGATTCCCATTCCCTATTCCCTATTACTCCAAACTAAACGCCCCCTTAGTAGTGTTGAATAAGCCAAATTAGGATATACGTTTTACAGCTCCAGATATTTCCATTTTCTTCACTGGTTCTGGAATACCAAACTTTGCCCTTGGCAAATCCTTCTAGATTGATTCCTACTTTATTAATTTGAAGTGTCATCTTCTTCCTAGACTCAATTTTCTTTTTTGTAGAATAAGGAGCTAGGGAAAAACTAGGAACCAGTCAATTTTCATTTTCTCCAACCTTTATTTTGTATAGGTTAATATTTGTTCATTTGAACAATAAATCTCGTATTTTGGACTTGTACACACACATGCACGCATATATGCATGAATGTATGTACATACATGTATTCATAGTTCTTCAATGCCCTTATTTATCCTTGGTAAATCCTTCGGCTCCCCTTATTTCAATGTCAATCCTGTTACCTGCCTATGTAATTATTCCTTTAAGGTGGAACAAAGTGTAGCCGTCACTTGTCATTTAGCATTATCATAAAAATTTATCTGTCCATACAAAGAAGACAATGTGTATGAACTGTAGACAGTTTTATTTCAACCAATTATTGGAGCCAGTTGAACTTTCTGATTAAAGACGTACTAATTCGTGGACCCACAAAGCTTATTTTTGAAACCAGATATTGAAACATTTACACTCTTATCTAACTCTTTTGTTGGGTCTGATCAGTGATCTTTATTTCTTTTATAGATTTTCAGGATTACTTGAGCTGTATGATAAGTTGATTTATTTTGTATGTTGCAAAAGCAAAGGAGAAAGTTTTCCGTAAAAATAAAAGCATTTTTTTGACATTGTTTTCCCCTTTTATTAGAAAAAGAAGCCACTAAAGACATAATCATGCTGCAAATAGTTTTAATGCAGACATTTTAAAAGCATTTATATTTGACACTTCATAATGCTATGGATCACCATATAACTTTTGTTTCCTTAGTATAACTGGTATTGATATCGAGCAATTTCCATGTGTATTTGTTTCACACTTATTGGTGGCTGAAAAAGTTGAAATATTGTTCCTATGAGATTGAACTTCAAAATAAGAAGGTTTGCATTTATCCTGCTTCCAATTAGTTAAAAGAAAAAATCTCTTTGAAGGAGAAGTAGAGTAATACAAAGTCATGTGGTTGATATTCTGATCAACATTCATTTCAGCTCTGGCAGATGCCAAATTATTCATTGGAGGCAAGGCCACAAAGATGAATGCCAACCTCCACCTGATAATGATAAGTATAACGGTGAAAACAAATTGAGTTCTTCTGGTCTCAAGGAAGTGCATTCTGAACAGTCTGGTTTATCTGAGAAGAGGTTAGATCCAAAAGAGGATCTGACAAAGGTTGAGACATTTTTTGAGAGGCCTTCTGCATCTAAAGTCACCTCTATTAATAATGAAATTGATGGAGGCAATCATCAGGATAGCAGTTCTAAGGATATTTCTGCAAAGAATTTTTTCTCTGATTCATCATCTTCACCAACATTACCTACTCACTCAACATTATATCAGACCATTGGTTCTCCTGATGCTCCTTATGCTAGCATGCTAATTCCGAATGATGCTGGGCTAGAAGAACCTCCTTCTGGTGGCCTCGTATTTTCAATTGACAGTGACATTGTAAGTACTAAAATGTATTCAACTCCTGAGTTAGCTATGCCAAATCCTTTGCCCACCACCACATCCGAGAGAGTTGATAATGCGTTTAATTCAAGTACGTCGTCAACACGTGATTATCCTCCAACGGCTGCATCATTAGAAGCAAGAACTCATAAAGAAAGAAATGAGACAGAAATTTCAAAAAAGGAAACATCAAAATCCTTGGCTTCAACTCACCATTCTACTAATGGAGGTGCTAAATCTGTTTTATTCTATGAAAGCTCAAATGCTAATGCTCATAGAGTATCTTTTGGATCAAAAAATATTCCTTATGTAGCAAATGGTCTTTCAACATCAGCAAAAGAAGTTGTTACTAAAGTTTCAAGGCACTATTCTTCGGAATTCGTAAGTGGTTTTGTGGTTCTTTTAAATTGACATAAAGGCGTTTACATATCTGCATTCTAGTAAACCAAAGTTAAGTTGCTTAATATCTCGTTTTAATTTTGCAGATGCTCTTTCCATATGATCTTTTCATCAAACTCTACAACTCTGACAAGATTGTTTTGCACCCTTGCGGTCTTATTAATTGTGGAAACAGGTACAAAACTTTCTGCCGATCCACATGAACTCAGTAAAGTTTTTCTTGCTTTAATTTTCCTTATTTTATTTCCATAAGAAACCTATAGGTGTGTCTTACCATCTCTCATCTGTTATCTAATATAATCATGAAGTTTCATTGAGCTTGCTTGTCGGCGATCTAGTGAATTGGTTTGCAACTGCCTGGACATGATCCTTATGTGCCAGCGACAAGTTTCTTGAATTGGAAATTATTTATCAATTGTACTGGTTTCTACATAGAAAAGTTATAATGCCAGTTTCTTGAGGAAACAAACAACAGATTAAAAAATGTTGGTAATGTTGTTGAGCAAATGATATTATCTTCCCTTGGTTCTTTGTCGGATGAGGTAAAGCCTTGTAGAGATCCTACATGTCATTACAAAAAAAGTGTGTATCAATGACAAAAAATTGTCACTAAAATTTAACAACTTGTCACTAAAAACTTTGGTGACAATAAATTGTTATTAGATTTGTGTGTTAAATCTCGTTGTTAAAATTTTTAATGCTAGCATTAACTTCATCTACCACTGAATGTTCTATTAGTGACAACTTTTTTCATCAATAGACAATCTATCCTATAATGTTGCCACTAAATGATACAATAATGATAAACATTTATGACAATATTTTTGTCACATATATAACATAGTTATTAAAGGCGCTTGCCTTGCTGCACCTAGGCGCAACCAGGCTAGCCTCTTGTGCTTGCACCTTAAGCGTGTACTTTGTTGAAGAGGAAGGTCTTGAGGAAACCAATGAAGATTCAGTTATACAAATTTGTAATATCCAGTGATAATGATATGATTGAGGAAGATGATGAAGATTTTGATGATTTAGATATTTGAAGTTTTTTTTAAAATTTGATTATGCACATAATGTATTTATTTGCTAGTGGATTTTATATTTACATTATTGTTTAATATTTTATAGTCTATAGTTTTGTTAGAGAAATATTTTGGTAGAAATTCTCTATATATGTTTGAATTGTAAAAATTTATACCTAAAGCGCCTTACTTCAGTAAGGCATGAGCCTCACCTTGCTCCGTGCACCTCAGGCTCCATAGCACCTATGCGCTTTTGGCCACCTCATGTCTTAAATAACTATGATATATAATATTATCCTCAACTTTGTACTGAAAAAACTTTTACTGACTATTATTTAATATTAGTTGTGGCTAAAACCTCATCTTTTTTAACTTATCTCACAATTAAAGCTCATAGATGCTCTAGTTTAATGAGTTCAATCTATTAGGATTGTGGTTCATTCCAAAGTATAGTTGAAAATTTTACTAAAACAATAAAAGAAGACATGGAAAATTCATGTATCCAACTGAAAGACTTGGAGATGATTTGTACTTATTCTAATCAACCAGAAATAACTCATTGCCTTATCCTTCAAGGAAGATTGGTACATAATCTGTCAGGTTTCAATATATTAGGACGATGATTTCTGGGATTCCCAAGAAAAATAGAATATTTTACTCAAGAAAATAAATTTTTTTTTTGAGGACTGATCCATCCTAGCTTATTGTTCAGAGTTATAGCTTGTAGTTGTTGTCATCAATTCTAAATAATTGATTATCCTGTAAGATCCTTTAATATACATAAACTATAGGGTATGTTGTCATTTCATATATTAACTTTTTGATTCAATTCAGCTGCATACACATACTTGTCAGTAGTTTATTGTTAGATGTTTTGTCAAATTACACTAACAAATATCAACAATAAATTAATTGGAATAACTCAAATCATTTTTAATTTTTTTGATAAAAATTCCGTATCTTTTTTTTTCTTTCTTTCTCCACGTTCTTCCTCTCCTCTCCTCTCTTCATCCTCCCCTTCTATTTTCTGTCATTGTCGCTTCTGCCACTACCTCATCCTCTCTAGAGTAGAATAATCCTGGGACAAAGCTGCACTAGTTGTACTCAACTACCCTAATTCAATCATTAAAATATATAATTTATCCACTTCCTGATATTTTGTTTGCAACACATGTTTCATCGTTTGTGGACTATCGAATTGACACCTATATAAATATTTGCCAGTGAATTGATCTCTTTGGATATTGCTAGTTTCCTAGTTTACTGGACATTTTAGGGACTACTATAGGTGATTATCATAATATGAGAAATCTAACTGTACTTTTTTGGGGGCATATGAATGGGCATCTACTGTGCATGCTTACTCAATGAACAAACTTCCATCATCAAATATTTTTGTTTGTTGATTGCAGCTGCTATGCTAATGCTGTTCTCCAGTGTTTGATATTTACTCGGCCATTGACTGCATATCTTCTTGAAGGTCTTCATTCTAAAACATGTATGTTCATCCTCCACTACTATTGTATTTTTTCTGTTTTAATATTAAAACTACCTTTTAAATAAACTCATGCTCCATTCTAGGTCCAAAGGAAGGGTGGTGCTTTACATGTGAACTTGAAAGCCTTGCGAGGACTGCAAAAGAAGGGAAATCTCCTTTATCACCCATTGGAATTCTCTCTCATTTGCACAACATTGGAAGTAACTTTGGCCATGGACAGCAGGAAGATGCCCATGAATTTTTGAGGTGAGTTTGAACCACATCAAACTCTATAAAAACACCTATACTAATCCTCATGTTACCTTGAGCTGGTCATGGAACCAATAAAATGAATGTCGATATTAACTCTCTATGCGCGTAAATGGTTTATGGTATGCATATAGGTTTTGTTAGGATAATTAGCTTTACTATCTTCATCCACGAAGATAACATTCTGTTGAAAATCTGAATTATTGAACCATGAATTGTAATTACAAAATGTTGCTATTTGATAGAAAATCTATTAACATTATTCAAGGTCATGGCGTATTCACAAAATGTGATATATTCCATTGTATTTTACTTGTGCTATGTTCACGAAGATAAAATCATGTCGATAAGTCTGGATCATGAATCATTATTTGGAATAGGCTATTACATATTTGCTTGATATCATATATTGTGGTTCTTTGGATCAGAATTGAAATATTCCTCTGCGAACTTGTCCTCATTCTTCTATCCTTATTTGAGAGTCATGATTTATGAAAAAAAATGATCACTGAAATCTTGTGATATAACTAGTGTAATTTCGATTACATTGTGCTATTCAAAGATTTTGATATTGGATTATTTTTATTATGCAACTTTCTTTTTGCATGACATGTAACATTGTGTGATACCACGCTGCAAATTGTGCAATGCACATACTGTTTTCACATTGGGGATGTAACATTCTAAGTTCTTCATCCTCTACCTATTTGGTCCTGTGGGATTTACATTGTTGCATGAAGTTTGCTTGGTCTGTTTGTTTTAACTTTCAAGCACAGTTTCTAAATCATGTTGCTGATTGTTGTATTATGAAATACACTTTTGTGAACTAAATTAAACCTTATGTTAAATAGAAATTTTGGTCTAGCTAATCTACTGTAGCAATATGCTTCCTTTTTCATAAATGGTGGTAAGCATCTATCAGCATTTTTGTCAATATACTTTGGCAGGTATGCTATTGAGGCCATGCAGTCTGTTTGCTTGAAGGAAGCTGTAGCAAAATCAGATGGATTGTTGGAGGAGACAACCCTAATACAACAAACTTTTGGTGGCTATTTGCGATCCAAAGTAATTATCTCATTATGTTTTGTTTGATAAATTTGATTTGCACCTGGATTCTAATCTTAACATGATAGCTAGCTAGCTAGTTAGCAATTGAATAATGGTGGTTGATAAGCATATGCAGATCAGGTGCAGTAAATGCAAGAACAAGTCTGAGCGGTGTGAAAGGATGATGGATCTTACTGTTGAGATAGATGGCAATATTGCCACCCTTGATCATGCACTTCTACGTTTTACATCTCAAGAAATTTTGGAAGGGGAGAACAAGTATAAGTGTGACAGGTTGGTTCTTTCATGCTTTATAAGTGATTAAACCAAACATGCGTCATTCTGTCATCAATGCTGTAGTTACTTGTAGGACTAACTTTTCCAGCATTTAACAACAATAAATCTGCTTCTTTTTGGATTATTAAAGAAAGATCAGTTATACCTTTAATGCCTATCTTTGTGCACCTATTTTGCTAAAAAAAATCTCCTTTGCTGAAACTGGTGCTCTTACAAATGGTGTTTTCTTAACTTGATGAAGTTCATACTTTGTAACTTTCTTATCAGATGCAATTCTTATGAACGAGCAAAAAAGAGATTGACTATATTGGAGGCTCCCAATGTCCTGACCATTGTATTGAAAAGGTTTCAGGTCGTTAATCATGACTTGCTATTTCCGGTTTTACCATTTTTTGAGTTACCTTTGCTCATTTATGTTCGCTCAGTTGTGAATTCAGTTTCTTGACTGTTATTCTATTNACATTCTCCAATGTATACCATGTGTCAACTTGATATCATATATCCATGACTTGTGAGCTCAAGTCATCAGTTGACCTACATGCTAGTCTCCATGCATTAATATTATCCTTAAATATTAATGCTTGACTAGGAATAGTTTAGAGTAGTGTTCTTTACATCATCTCACTATCGATTCAACCAATCGATATAATGTAGATAAGAACCTACTACCCAAGGACATTATTATACTTAGTTATTTGGCACAAATATAAAGTAAGTATAATAACCAAACATGCATTTATTAATAATAGAATATGATACAAAATGTCCTTAGTCAATTATCACATAATTGGCTCTAGGGCTCCTACTAACATTCTCCCACTAGCACTAGTGTCAATCACTGTAATATCTAATACGCAGTGACCTAGTGTGACCATCATGCTTCTTTTGTGCCAAAGCCTTGGTCAAAGGATCCGCGATGTTAGCCTCAGTGGGTACTATGCATATCCTCACATCTCCTCTATCGATGATCTCTCTAATGAGATGGAAGCGCCATAGTATATGTTTGGTCCACTGATGTGACCGAGGTTCCTTAGCCTGTGCAATAACCCCATTGTTGTCACAATAGAGGTCTATCGGGTCCACAATGCTAGGAATCACACCAAGCTCTACAATGAACTTCCGGATCCAAACAGCCTCTTTTGCCGCCTCAGACGCGGCAATATACTCGGCCTCTGTTGTAGAATCTGCGACTGTGTCTTGCTTCGAACTCTTCCAGCTCACAGCGCCACCATTCAGGCAAAATACATACCCTGACTGCGATCTAAAATCATCCCTGTCTGTTTGGAAGCTTGCGTCACTGTAACCCTTTACAGCTAGCTCCTCATCGCCTCCAAATATTAAGAAATATTCTTTCGTCCTTCGTAAGTACTTAAGAATATTCTTGACAGCTGTCCAGTGACTTTCACCTGGATCTGACTGGTACCTGCTCGTCATGCTCAAAGCATACGAGACATCTGGTCGAGTACAAAGCATGGCGTACATGATAGACCCTATAGCGGATGCATAAGGGATCTGATCCATATGGTCTCTCTCCTCCTTAGAAGAGGGACCTTGAGTCTTCGAAAGACTCACACCATGTGACATTGGCAGAAATCCCTTCTTGGAATTTTGCATGGTAAAATGATTAAGCACCTTGTCAATATATGTACTCTGACTTAAGTCAAGCAATCTCTTAGATCTATCTCTATAGATATTGATGCCTAGGATATAGGCTGCTTCACCTAAGTCTTTCATTGAGAAATAATTCCCTAGCCACGTCTTCACAGACTGTAGTGAAGGGATATCATTCCCAATGAGGAGTATGTCATCTACATACAAGATCAGGAAGACAACTATGCTCCCACTAACCCTCTTGTAGACACAAGGTTCATCTTCATTCTTGATGAAACCAAACGCTTTGATTGCATCATCGAATCGAAGATTCTAGCTTCGAGAAGCATACTTTAGCCCATAAATGGACCTTTGTAATTTACATACCTTTCCAGCATGCTCTGGATCTACAAAACCCTGAGGTTGTGTCATGTACACATCCTCGAGTAAATTCCCATTTAGGAATGCGGTTTTGACATCCATCTGTCAGATCTCGTAGTCATGGTAAGCTGCAATAGTAAGCATGATCCGAATAGACTTAAGCATCGCCACTGGTGAAAAGGTTTCATCATAGTCGATACCATGAATTTGTTTGAAACCTTTAGCTACCAATCGCCCTTTATAGGTATGCATGCGTCCATCCATGTCAGTCTTTCTTCTAAAGACCCACTTACACCCAATGGGTTTAATCCCCTCAGGTGGATCAACCAAAGTCCATACTTGGTTAGTGTACATGGATTCCATTTCAGATCTTATGACCTCTAGCCATTTCTCAGAATCTGGGCTCATCACAGCTTCTTGATAGGATGTAGGCTCATTCAACTCAATGAGCATAACGTCATCATGGTCAGACAAGAGAAATGAGTATCTCTTAGGCTGACGACGTATCCTATCAGATCTGCGAAGAAGTTGGTCTACTTGAACAGCTTGTTGTTCAACAACTTCTTGTGCAACAATCTTATGATCCACAACATCTTGTGGTGCCTGTTCAATGTCCATTAAGGCCTCAGTACTATCTGCATCTTGAACTTCTTCAAGATGGATTTTACTCCCACTAGTTCTTCTAGAAATAAACTCCTTTTCTAGAAAAACACCATTTCAAGCGACAAACAGTTTGCCTAGTGTGGGATTGTAAAAGTAATATCCCTTTGTTTCCTTGGTATATCCTACAAAATGGCACTTATCAGATTTGGGTCCTATTTTATCTGAGACTTGACGTCAAACGTAAGCCTCACAACCCCAAATCTTCATAAAAGACTTCGTGGGACTCTTCCCAGTCCATATCATATATGGTGTCTTTATGACGGCCTTTGATGGAGCTCGGTTAAGTGTGAATAGAGCTGTCTCTAGAACGAATCCCTAGAAGGAAGTAGGAAGATCTGTCTGACTCATTATCGATCGTACCATATCTAATAGAGTACGATTTCTCCGCTCGGACACACCATTCCACTGTGGTGTTCCAAGTGGAGTGAGTTGGGATATGATCCCACACTCTGCTAGATGGTCACGAAACTCTTGGCTAAGGTATTCACCGCCTTGATCTGATCGAAGCATCTTAATACCCTTGTCAAGTTGGTTTTGTACTTCACTCTTAAATTCTTTGAACTTTCCAAAGGATTCTGACTTGTGTTTCATGAGATACACATAGCCATATCTACTGACATCATTAGTGAAAGTGATGAAGTACTAATAGCCTCCTCTAGCTGTGATATTGAAGGGGCCACATACATCAGTATGTATGAGTCCTAACAAGTCTATCGCTCTTTCGCCGTGTCCACTAAATGAAGTCTTGGTCATCTTGCCTAGAAGACAAGATTCACATGTCTCATATGATTCAAAATCAAATGAGTCTAGTAATCCATCCTTATGGAGCTGGGATATGCGACTCTCATTTATGTGTCCTAAGAGACAATGTCAGAGATATATTTGGTTCAAATCATTTGGTTTGAACCGTTTAATATTTATGTTATAGATTGAGTTTTCTAGGTCTAGAACATAGAGTCCATTCATAAGTGGTGCATTACAATAGAACATGTCATTTAACATTATGGAACAACATTTGTCCTTTATGATAAATGAAAAGCCTTTCTTGTCCAAACAAGATACTGAAATTATGTTCTTAGTCAATGCAGGTATATAAAAGCACTCCTCTAGTTCTAAGATAAGCCCAGTGGGCAAAGACAAGGAATAAGTTCCTACAGCTATGACAGCAACTCTTGCTCCATTGCCTACTCGTAGGTCCACTTCGCCCTTTGTTAATGATCTAGCTCTTTGAAGGCCTTGCACATTAATATAAATGTGAGACGTGCATCCGGTATCTAATACCCAAGAAGAAGAGATAGATAGATTGACTTCTATAACAAAAATACCTGAGCCAGAAGTCTCACTTCTTTTCTTCTTTACTTCCTCCAGGTAATGTTTGCAGTTTCTCTTCCAATGTCTGGTCTCACCACAGTGGAAGTAGGTGCCTTCCTTAGGCACCTTATCTTTAGCCTTGGATGTAGTAGAGTTGGCCTTGCCTTTGACTTGGGTCTTACCCTTGCCTTTAGGCTTCCATTTGCCTTTTCCCTTTTGTACCATCAGTACATTACTGGTTTTGGTTTTCTTGAGATTAGGTTCAGCAGTTCTTAACATGCTGAGCATCTCAGGCAAAGGCTTGTCAATTTCATTCATGTTATAGTTTATGACAAATTGATTGTACCCTTCTGGCAACGATTGCAAGATAAGGTCCGTAGCCAATTCTTGGCCCAGTGGAAATCCTAGTCTTTCAAGGTTCTCGACATACCCTATCATCTTGAGTACGTGAGTTTCTACAAGAGTTCCTTCTTGCATCTTGCATGCAAATAGGGCTTTAGACACCTCAAACCGCTCGTGCCTAGCTTGCCCTTGATATAGTTGCTTTAGATGCTCAACCATATCATGTGCATTCATGTTCTCATGTTGCTTCTGAAGTTCAGTGTTCATGGTGGCAAGCATAAGGCATGATACATCAAGTGCATCATCCTGATGCTTTTTGTAAGCATCCTTTTCGGCACGGGTAGTGGTAGCGGCGGGTGCTTCTGGAAGAGATTGCTCTAGGACGTACAGTTTTCGTTCTTGTTTGAGGACTATCCTTAAGTTTCTATACCAGTCTAGGAAATTAGCTCCGTTGAGCTTGTCCTTCTCAAGGACGGATCGCAGAGAGAGAGTACTTGACGTGTTAGATGACATGGTGATCTACAACAGTAGAATTATGCAGAAATAAGTATCATATCTAATTCATTTAATTAGGCCTTTAATTAAATGATGCTCCCACTAAATTGTAGAGCTTTGGTTGGGGCTAGTCATGGATGTAGGCAAACTCAATTTACCAACACTACTAGCTCCAAACCAAATAGCAATCATTATTCATGTGGGACAAGATCCATATTATACTTCATCTTGAGTTAGCTTTGGCTAATCGCCCAAGACTTGGTATAATTAGGTAGGTAACATTTTACCAATTACATCTCATGCAACTCTTTGAAACAAAGGGTCAAGATCCACATTACACAACATCTTGAGTTAGCTTTGGCTAATCGCCCAAGACATGGAATAATTGTTCTCTTACCCAATTTTCTCAACGTTTGGGATATGCCTCCAAGTTTCTCAATCTAATTGAGGGGACTTAGTTAAGTCTCACCCAAAGTTTGATAGCGGGACATCACAATTGTCCTCTCGCACTCTACCAAGATAAAATGTGTCACTTTGCTTTGGCAAACCCAACAACAAATGATCGAGGTAGTTTATGAGTACCAAACTTTGGTAGGGATATGAGTTGACTTAATTGAGATAACTATTTATCTAATCAGGCATCACACACACACATTGCATATATAAATATATAAGCGATAAAACGTGACATGGTTATGGCCTATATACTACGATCTTCCCAAGCCAATGAGAAGATCGATGGTCAACCTAGGGATAACATCTTCTCCAAGTGCATCCTTCGGTCATCATGTGCGGTCGGCATCCTTCTTGTAACTTCATTCTTCAATGAACACTCCACTACTCCTTTTGTATATTACAAGGTAGGAAAACTCGAGTTACATTCGAGTCTAAATATATTTTTACAACTTGGGAAAATAGAGACAAGGCACGACACGCAGGCCGTATTATGAATTACAACATGCACACACACACATATTCATCCAATCAATTGGGGTTAAGGTCATAACCATGCACCATGTCATCAATCACATACAATAGATTTAGGACATCAACTTTTATTATGATTGTAAAAATGCTCATGAGCCGAAACCATAGGTTATAAAATTTGTCGAGTACATTCGCATCATAGCGCACTTTCATATTTCATATGATGATGCTATAGACTTTTAGTTTGATTAACACAAACTTTTGTATCTCCACAAATGCTCATACATTATACAATCTACAATAAAATTATATCCTACTTCTATATCACATATAAAAGTTTTCTAAACTTTGTACGATCTTTCGCAAGTGACTCTGATACCACTGTAGGGATCTATAGGTAAAAATATTTAAAATTGCAGCGGAAATAAGATCCCTCGAGCGATCCATGCGAAAGAAAAACTCATACAAAGTAATCTACAATTCCTATCTTATAGGAATACTTTTGTCGCGTACCCTTCACTTATCCCGCTAGTCCTTTGGTTCGCCGGATCTCTTACACATTCAAGTGTCCGTGTCTCTATGTGTATCCACATGAACACGATCTACGCCTCGGAGAGGAACCACCTTAGTTGTGCGAGCAACTTGGGATGGTTCACAAAGCACAATAACCTCCACTAGGGATTTATGGACAAGGAGGAAGAAAGAAGAGGAAGAGAGATGCACCCTCTAGCCTTTGACAAGGGGGGATACTTATTCTCATCTAATGAATACCAAGGGTCTATGTCCCTTAAGCTCCTCTCATCTTAATGCTAATAAAATCCAATGAATACCAAGCCACTTGGTATCCCTTGAGACTCTTAGTATTCTATTCATCTAATGAATAGAATGTCTCTTAGCCTTCCTCTTAAATAATATTTTATTAAACTCTTTAATGAATATTATCCATAATTAAGTGGTTGAGTCTAATCTAGATGAGTCTAACTCAAATTAGACTCAATCCCATAATCTAATTGGATTCACTTGAGTCTAACTCAATTAATCCAATTCGAATCAAATCTTAGTCAAACCAAGATCAATTAATCACCGAAGTATCGTGTCCTTAGTGCGTGACCCAATACGTTCTCGTAACGTTGGCAATGTGTCTAAACCACTTTAGACACATAAGCAATGAGCGACATCTAGCAATGCATCATTGCTACCCAAGTAACAAGAAAAGTCGAGATCCGACTTAACCTCCATGACTACGATAATGTATGACCTTGTCCTTCTATCCTCGATATCTAGATTGACCAATCCTTAGTCAATCTTGTGTTTCTTGATCCCCGAGTAGACTCACTCAAACAAATGAGCTCAATATCTCATATTGACTCATTTGAGCATGACCATGCATTTTAGTAGTCCTACTCGATCAAGGGGCCCACAGATATCACTCCCGTCACATGGGAGGGATAGATCCCATCTACATCACTCACATCCCTCCGCATAATTCATTACATACCCAGTGATCGCCTTTATAGTCCACCCTGTTACGGGTGACGTTTGACGATACCAAAGTACATAACTCCTTATGTAGGGAACCATAGTAACTTCAGGTCTAAGGACTATTCATACCAATAGTCACATGAGAAAGTTTATGACACTCATATGACAATCTATGAAACCTTCTCATGGCGGGTCATTGAGTACACATTCTCCAATGTATACCCATGTGTCAACTTGATATCACATATCCATGACTTGTGAGCTCAAGTCATCAGTTGACCTACATGCTAGTCTCCATGCATTAATATTGTCCTTGAATATTAATGCTTGACTAGGAATGGTTTAGAGTAATGTTCTCTACATCATCTCACTATCGATTTAACCAATCGATATAATGTAGATAAGAACCTACTAACCAAGGACATTATTATACTTAGTTATTTGGCACAAATACAAAGTAAGTATAATAACCAAACATGCCTTTATTAATAATAGAATATGATAAAAAATGTCCCTAGTTAATTATCACATAATTGGCTCTAGGGCTCCTACTAACAAATCTTCCTCTCGCTCTTCATCGCAACTTGTAAAGAGGAAGAAGACGTTCTTTGTAAAGGTTTCTCCACCTTGAAGGCGGGTCTTCATAGTGGAGAGTGTGCAACCGCATGGATCCTTGGATTAGTCACCTTTCGGGGTGGATACCAAGTAAAAACATGAGTTAGCATTGTTCTTTCATTTTTCACATATTTTTGTTTGTATTGTGCTAACATCTTTGTAGAGAATTCGAAAAAAGTGTTATTCACCCCCTCTAGCAATGCACGCGATCTTACAATTGGTATTAGAGCCGGTTCGCTTCGGAAAAACTCACCGTCGACCGGAGTACAAGAAAATAGCGTTTCAAGAGGGTTACAACACTGCAAGGCCTCCATTCTTTGGTGGGAACGACTTCACCTACTAGAAAGGTAGAATGCAATATTACTTGATGAATGATATTGAAAACTGGATAAGTGTTGTTGATGGATTTGATGCAGCCGTCGACGAAAGAGGAGAGCCACTACCAATGAGAACATGGATGAAGGAAGTCATGAAGAAGGCGCAAGCCAACGCAAAGGCCACCACCACACTTCAGTGCAGACTCTCAAAGGAACAACTCAACAAGGTGGGTCATTCAAGAGTGCCAAAGAATTATGGGAGAAACTCGTTGAACTCAATGAAGGGTCTAACGAATCAAGAAGGGCAAAGAAGGTTCTACTAGTTGCCCAACTACAATCTCTCTCCATGAATACCAACGAGACCATGAGCCAGTTACATGGAAGAGTAAAGGAGATCATCAATGAATTACATGTGATTGGGGAGAAAGTGGAAAACCGGGATCTCCTGAGGTATGTCTTGCAATCCTTCCCGAGAAGAACATTGTGGGCATCAATGGTTGATGCCTACAAAGTATCAAGGGATCATTCAATAGTCAAGTTAGATGATTTATTTTGGGAGTTTGAATTAAATGAACAAGTTAACCTCTCTTCTAAGGAAAAAGGTGTAGCATTTGTTGTAGAGAAGGAAAAGAAAAAGAAGAAGGAGAAGAAGAAGGTGAACTACTCCATGTTATCCGAATCGGAGGAGTCTAGTGCCTCTATGGATAGCGGCCAAGAGACCTTCATGGTAAAAAAAATACGTAGGGCTTTTAAACGTTTTTCTAACAAATCTTATGCTAGGAAAGGATCCAAAAGTAAGAGCAAGGCAAAAGATATCATATGCTACAACTGTCACCAAGAGGGGCACATGAAGAATGAGTGTCCTCAACTAAAGAGAAGAGATGAAAAGAAGGAAGAAAAGAAGAGAGGTGACAAGAAGAGATCAAAAGGAAAGGAGAAGAGTGCCACCAACCTTAAGGCTACGTGGGATAATCCATCATCCTCGGAGGAGGAAGAGGAGCAAGTGTCCCACTTTGCACTTATGGGAGTGGACCATATGGAGTCATCAGATGATGAGAGATGCTCAAGCAGTGAAGATGAAAGTGGCTCATCATCATCATCATCTGAATCCGAGGCGTCAGTAAGTGAGGTATATAGCTTACCCTCTTCTACTTTGGTCAAGATTATTTCTAGTACGAATATGGATTTAGCTAAAGCTAGAAGAAAAATTAAGGACCTAAAAGATGAAGTTGTCATGCTTAAAGTAGAATCTACAAAACTTAAGGAAGATTTGCATGATTTTTCTACTATGTTAAATGATACATGTTTTGAAAATGAAAATAGAAACTAAGGGAAAAGGTAGAGGACCTCACAAAGGCACTTAGGAAATTTCAAGTTGGCTCTAGTAACATTGACATGATAATAAACAGTCAAAGAGCCGTTTACAACAATGCCACGTTAGATATAGGCCAATGACAAAGAAAGTTGCCTTTATTTCACTTATAGGTAGAAATGGTGCATCTAGGAGACAAGGGGTTAAGGGAAACATCAAGAAAGCTTGGTACCAAAGAAGTTTTTAAACGATGCTTGTGGAACAAAAATTTGGGTACCAAAAGATTGTATTTTTCATGTTGTATAGGTAAAAGTCAAGGACGCCTCAAACATGTGGATAGTAGATAGTGGGTGCTCAAGACATATGACCGGAGATGTGAGCAAGTTCACCACTATTAGCTACCTAAGAGAAGGGACAGTTTCCTTTGGAAATAGTGGGAAACTCAAAATAATTGGTAGGGGCACCAGTGAGGTATCTCCTACAATCTCTATCCACAAAGTACTTTTGATTAAAGATATGAAATTTAATTTACTTAGTGTAAGTCAATTGTGTGATGCGGGCTATAGGGTAGAGTTTCTTTCTAAGAAATGTCTAATTAAACAAAATGGGTCCGAAAATGTCATACTAGAAGGGTATAGAGAGGCTAACCTTTACTATCTTGATCTTGCTTATGCTTCTAACAATTTGCCTAAGTGTCTCATGTCTAAAGAAGAAGAAGGGTGGTTGTGGCACCGAAGACTTGGGCACATCAACATGAGGAGCATTGCAAAAGTGGCAAAGGAGGAGTTGGTGAAGGGGCTCCCTATGATCAAGTATGAGAAGACCAAAATATGTGATGCATGCCAAGAGGTAAGCAATCAAAATCATCACACAAAGGTAAAACCCTAACTATCACTACTTTACCTTTAGAGCTATTGCATATTGATCTTTTTGATTGCCATAGTACTCCCTCACTAGTAGGGAGTAAATATTGTTTAGTTATAGTAGATGATTTTTCTAGATTCACTTGGGTGTTCTTTATGAAATATAAGAATGATACCTTAGAGATATTCATAGGGTTTAGTAAGAGGGTTGAAAATGAGAAACACCTCAAAATCAACCGCATTATGAGTGACCATAGTGAGGAGTTTCAAAACTCAAACTTCTCATAATTTTGTGTAGAAAATGGGTATAAGCATGAATTTTCATGCCCAAGGACTCCTCAACAAAATGGTGTAGTAGAGAGGAGAAATAAAGCCCTACAAGAAGCTGCTAGGACTATGCTCAATGCATATTCCCTTCCTAGCTATTTTTGGGCCGAAGCGGTAAATACCGCTTGTTACATTCAAAATCGGATTTTAGTACATAGGTTCTTAGGTAAAACCCCATTTGAGTTGTGGAATGGGAGAATTCCACAAGTCCATTACTTTAGGATCTTTTTGGATGTAAGGTTTATATTCTAAACACCAAGGATGACCTAAGGAAATTTGAATCAAAAGCGGATGAGGGAATTTTAGTTGGTTATTCATCCACTAGTAGGGGTTATAGAGTCTACAACAAAAGGACTAAGGTAATTGAGGAGTCTTCAAATATTGATTTTGATGAATCTACAAATACTTACCCTAGGAAAGCCTCAATTGATAAGGACATAGAGGAAAGTCAACCCCTTGCCCAAAGAATCCAAGACTTACATTTGGAGGGTAATGATTAAGGGAGAGGGAGAAGTACACTAGAGGATGAGGATCATGTAGTTAATGAACCTACAACCTCTAGACCCTTGAGACATCATCAAGATCACCCCATTGACCAAATAGTGGGTGATGTCACTCAAGGAGTAAGGACTAGATCTTACTTTAGGGAACAAACTAGTCAAATTGCTTTGATCTCCCAATTAGAACCTAAGCCTATTGATGAGGCATTAAATGATGTAGATTGGGTCCTAGCAATGCATGAAGAATTAAATCAATTTGAAAGAAGTGAAGTTTGGGAGTTGGTTCGTAGGCCCAAGGATTGCACCATTGTCACCACTAGATGGGTCTTTAGGAACAAGCTAGATGATCAAGGTAAAATTACTAGAAACGATGCTAGATTGGTAGCTAGGGGGTTTAACCAAGTTGAGGGACTAGACTATGATGAGACCTATGCCCCCATAGCTAGATTAGAGTCCATTAGAATTCTACTAGCCTATGCCGCTCACATGAGTTTCACACTTCACCAAATGGATGTGAAGTCGGCATTCCTTAATGGGGTCATTAAGGAAGAGGTCTATGTAGAACAACGCCCCGGGTTTAAAGACCCAAACTATCCTAAACATGTTTACAAATTGAGAAAAGCCTTGTATGGATTAAAACAAGCTCCCCGGGCTTGGTATGAAAGACTTTCCTCATTTCTAGTGTCGAAGGGTTTTAGGAGAGGAACAATTGACCCAACTTTGTTCCTAAAATCTAAGGATAAGGACATATTTATTTCCCAAGTGTATGTTGATGATATTATCTTTGGGTCAATAAATAGTGACTTTCTACATGAATTCATCAAGTGTATGGAAGATAAATTTGAGATGAGTCTTATAGGAGAGTTAACTTTCTTTTTAGGTCTCCAAGTTAAGCAAACAAGTGAAGGGACACATGTATTTCAAACTAAATATGCTAGGAAAATGCTAAAGAAATTTGGCCTAGAAAATGCTAAATTAACATCTACCTCTATAGGAACAAATGTGAAAATGGATAGTGATGTTGAAGGGAAAATGGTAGACTCAAAACAATATAGGAGCATGATTGGGAGTCTATTGTACCTAACCGCTAGTAGACCTGATATACTTTTTGCGGTAGGTATGTGTACAAGGTACCAATCATGTGCCAAAGAGTCCCATTTGGTGGTAGTAAAGAGGATCCTAAGGTATGTTAAAGGTACTCTCAATGTAGGATTTTGGTATCCTAGAACCCCAAATGTTGATCTTATTGGATACACCGACTCGGACTATGCCGGGTGTAAACTAGATAGGAAGAGTACTAGTGGAGGATGTCAATTTCTTGGGTCTTCTTTAGTTAGTTGGAGTAGTAGGAAACAACCATGTGTTGTCCTATCAAAACGGAAGTCGAATATGTGGCAATGGGTGGTTGTGTTTCCCAACTACTTTGGATCATGCATACCCTAGAGGATTATGAGTTACATTATTCCAAGGTCAAAGTCTTGTGTGATAATGTAAGTACAATCAATTTGACTAAGAATCCGATTCACCATTCTAGAACAAAACACATTGAAGTGAAGCATCACTTCATTAGGGACCATGTGGCAAGGGGAGACATAGAATTACACTATGTTGAGTCAAAGTCAAACCTAGCCAACATTTTTACCAAGATCTTCCCGAATCAGAGTTTACATCCTTAAGAAGAGGTCTTGGAATGTGTTTTGTAGAAGTCTAGGATGAACCTTGGAGCAATACAATAGGAAGGTGGTGCTTGATCCATTAGGATGATACAAATGACTCACTTGTGCTTGTGGCATAGTGTTGGGTCATTAGAAGTATCAAATTATCAAAACTAGACCAACCATGGGGAAAGTAAGTGCTTAATTAATGGACACCTTGCCCAAAGATCATAGTTGGACATTTTAAACATTTGAAAATCATTTTATGTTTTATATGTTTTGCCATAAGTTTAAAAGATCTATGATTGCAAAACTAAGTTGAGATTTTGATACAAACTTAGTGGTTTTCAAGAATTTTGAACTTTAGTCAAAAGTCAAGCATGTTTGAAAATTTTCATGAACTGATATTTTTCCTTGATAGAGTATATATTATATCAAACATGCTTGCAGAGTTTTACAATTTTTGAAATTTTCTGGAATTTGTGGAAGGTTTTTGAAATTCGGCTCAGAAGCTGAAAAATCTGACTGAAAGAGTATCAGTCGACTGCACCTTTGGGCAGTCGACTGGCACGGCTGATTTCAGATTTTGAGATTTTTTTCAGAAATGCAAACTTCTCTCATTTAATGCCATGGATTATTATTGTTGTAGGCAATCGTTTTGATGGTATCAAAGGAGGAGAATGGGTGGTTTAAGTTAGATTTTTAGCTTAAAAGGGTGGTTTAAGTTAGATATTTAGCTTAAATCTTGGAGTATGATGGAAAATGGATGAAGGCATAGATTAAGGGGGAGGTTACCTCCTAGGTTTTGCTATGTCTTATTTTTTCTTGCTGTTGCTTGTTGGTAAGTTAGGTTTGCAACTTAACTTGGATTATGATAAGAATTGAAAATAGGAGAAGACATGGGTTAAGGGGGAGGTTACCTCTTAAGTTTTGCTATGTCTTATATTTTCAATTGTCATTATTATTTACTGTTGTTGACTAGTACTTATTCCCTAACTTAAACATATTGTCACACATCAAAAAGGGGGAGATTGTTGAGGCAATTAACCCAAGAATGATCGGGAAGATCATGGTTTTGATGTGTGTGCCAATATGTTTAAGATTAGGATGTTATGTTGTATTTGATATGTGTGATTAAGTTTACAGGACTTGGAAAATCACACATGGAGAACATATCCGAGGGATGAGAGCTGAGGGAGGAGGACTCCAAGAGCAAGCCGGGAAGTGGACTTCAAGGGCACACATGAAGGGTGGCATGGAGGCAACCCAAGGGAAGGCTTGTGTGCGCATCCGAGGGACGATAGCCAGAGGATGATGACTTTAAGGGGCGAGCCAAGGGAGTGCACCTGAAGGCACACGTGAAGGAGAGTGTTCGGAGTGAATGTAAGTGAGTGGAGAGGCTGGGCAATCGACTGGTAGGAAGCCAGTCGACTGCCAAAACTCACAGAAAGTTTTCAGCCTCGGACCAGTCAACTGCCCCAGGAGCAATCGACTGGTCATCCCCAAAAACTAGCCATTGGCTAGCATTTAAGGCTAGACCAGTCGACTGCCAAAAGGGCAGTCGACTGGTGCGTGCTGGACAGCTTGCGAAGTTGTCCTGTTCTCTTATAAAAAGGGGACTTTTTGGCACGTGAAAGGTACGATTTTTTACTGTACCAAAGTGCTGCTAGTGCCTCGTTTGATCAGATCTTCCTCTCGCTCTTCATCTCAACTTGTAAAGAGTAAGAAGACATTCTTTGTAAAGGTTTCTCCACCTTGAAGGAGGGTTTTCATAGTGGAGAGTGTGCAACCACGTGGATCCTTGGATTAGTCACATTTCGGGGTGGATACCAAGTAAAAACATCTGAGTTAGCATTGTTCTTTCGTTTTTCACATATTTTTGTTTGTATTGTGCTAAACTCTTTGTAGAGCATTCGAAAAAAGTGCTATTCACCCTCTAGCAACGCACACGATCTTACAGGAGCTCCTTGGGTGCATGAGGTACTTACTAGGGATAACTTCCTTAAATACATTTTTAATGACTTTCCTAGGCTTCTTAGAAGTCTTAGTCATGCTAGTCTCCTCAAAGTTAACATTAGAGATAACCCCCTTGTAATCTTGACTTGACTCCTAAACCTAAGGTTAATTCCATAACTATATGGAACTCTATGGTACGATGACACATTCTCCTTGACTTTGGGTATATATCCCAAACTTATCTTGTCCTTAATGATTTTTGCTTATCTAATTTATTAAGCCTAGATTATTCTTCTTGGACTCTTTAACTTTATTTGTCATTTTTCTAAGGGTCTTTTCTAATTTACAAAACTTGATTTTCCATTTATAAGTCATCAACTTTTTACTTTTCATGAATGTCTTGATCATTTTTCTTTCTAGTCATATATTTAAATTTCTTAGGGTTCATGCCTATATTGTTCCCACCCTTAGATTGGGTAGATCTACCATTAAATACTCTAAATTTTTCAGTATGTTCATGAAATTTTTTATTTCCATCGTAATTAGCACCAAGATTATAAAAATCTATTTCTAAAATTCTCATCATGATATAAGGCAATTGTATTATGAAATAATACCTTAGACTTTATCTTAGGAGCTCCCTATAGAGCTCCCAAGACTATGATGCAACAGAAGGGGGACTAGATGTCATTCAAGGCATCCGTGGTTTAATCCCTAGCTACATCATATTTTTTCAAAAAAAATTTCATTAAATGGGGTGCGAACCCTGGGACGCTTGGATTGCCCCCGCAAGCACTTCCCGATTTACCCTGATGACATAAGGGGAACTTTCGTAGAGTCAGGTCGGTCGTCAAGGTTCGATGTTACCCAACCTCGTTAATCATTAGGATCTCCCTATAGATTTGTGTTTCCTCCTTTAACTTTATTTTGATACCTCCCCCTTGAACATTGATTCTAGTAATGTCCTTGATTATTGCATAGAAAGCACATAATGTGCTCTTTGCGTTTGTGTATCAAGGTTCCAACCTCCTTTGACTTCTCTTTTGTCTTTGGTGCCACTTGAACTTTCTTTTTCATTAATTAATTAGAACACTTACTCTTATATTATCCTTTTTTCTTATACTCAAAACACGTGATATATGATCTTTATTCTTATTAAATGAAATTGGTATACCTTCTTCAAGGGTTGACATGTGTTTCTTCTTCATCAACTTTGGATGTTGAGGATTCATCATATTTTAATGCTGATGGTCACTCACCCTCAATCTTTGAGATTGATGTTTCTTCATTCTCCTCCATCTTGGAAATTGAGTACCTCTCGATTACGAAGCTTTTCTAATTCTTGAGCCAATGAGTCTTCCTTCTCAGACACATCCTCATTTTCATCTTGTGTCGGTGATGGACCTTCATTGCAGCAAAAAAGGTGAAACCATCACCTTAGTAGCCCCTTTAGGGTGGGTCCACATACTCTAGAAGGGAGTAAATCATGAGGGGCATTTTTCCCTAGCATAGCGACCCTTTGCATGAGAGAAGTCGGACACCCAATGAGACATTTTTGTAGCTATTGAAAATTAACCGTAAGCCTTATTGTAGCAAATAAGGATGTAGGTACCAACTGTGCCGACCTGTAGGGCCGATGATGGACCTTCAAGAAATTTAGCAAGCTTGCTCCATAGATTCTTGGCATCTCTAAATTTTCCTAATTTGCATAAAATATTGTTAGGCATCAAATTAACTAGAATTTTGGTTACCTTATCATTTATCTTAGATTTTTGAAGTTGTTCCTCAGTCTATTTCTTTTTCTTGAGGAATCTTAGTCAGTTATTAATTGGGGATTCAAACCCCTCCATTAGAATAAACCAATCTTCAATGTTCATCATGAAGAAACTTTCAACTCTTACCTTTCATTGATCGAAGCCTTCTAATATGAAAAGAGGTGGAATATGAATGCCATATCCATGTTCATCTTTGAACTCCATTTGACCCTTTAAAAATCTGGAGCTTTATCTTCTACCTCTAGCTTTTTCCTCCGATAGAGGTTAATTCGATGAAGAGTGACATTGCTATGATACCACTTATAGGACCCATGCGAGCTAGAGGGAGGTGAATAGATTCGAATGCTCTTGATCTTATGCTCGTCGTTTGAATGCACAGTGGAAACTTTAAATCAAACTTGACTCCACATGCATAACTCCAAGATTTTATTTGGTATCCATCTCCTTGAGATGACTAATATAAGGTCTATTCCTAGCAATCTCTCTCCACTATAACAATCTTCTTTTCAAACACTTTCTAGTGGCAAAGAATCCTCTTACAACCTTATTCTTACAAGAGCACAATAATATAACAAGAAATAAGAATGCAAATACAAGTGAAAGTGAAATGACTTTACAATAAAAACCTTACTTTAGTTGCTTTAGATTGCCTCTTGGTGGTGAGAAATACAGTAGTACTTCGTCTCCAAACCCTCAAGAATCAACATCATCTTCCTACAAGCGAAACTTGCTTATATTGTTGTTGTTTGGGTTGATTTTCACATACTAATCGATTGACCTTACTCACTAATCGATTATCACGTTAATTTCGACCGTATAAACCTATAGAACATCTATTTTAGCTTGTTAATCGATTGCTAGTTGCCAATCAATTGATTAATTAATTTTGAAGCTTTCAGTTCACTGGTCATAGTCAAAAAACAATTGATTAATTATTCCCAATTGATTTGGGAGAGTTATGTCTTCTTGAAATAAACTATCAATCAGTTGCTGTAATCAATTACCCGAATGGATTTCACCAATCAATTGATCAAGTAGCAAATCCAAAATTTCATATTTAGGGTTTTCCAATCGATTGCCACTTCGTGACAATTGATTGTTAACCCTAATTTCAACCTTTTTATGACTGATTTCACGTCTTTCTTAGTATCTGATTGACCTCAACATACTAAGACATTCTTTGCTCAATTTTTGGTCACCCTTGGCCTATCGAGACTTTCTATTGTCTAATATGTTGGGACCAGGTGCATGTTGACATGGATGCGGGTTCGTAATTTTAAAATTAATTACGTGCAGCGGAAGGTTTAGCATAAATAATTTTTCAAATTATTTAACCATACATCTAAGCATGCAACTTTATCTTGTGTAGACATGATCATATATTTAAAATTTTACAGAAATGTAAACTAATTTACGTATTACCTCGCGTAACTCGAAGGAAAGGACGAGATCCAACCGTAAGCGTCCCTTGGAAGCTCTGCCTCTATTCGCGTCCACGCCGGGTATCTTCGGGATGACTTCGCAAAGCCATGAGTTTCGTGTTCTCGAGAACTACTAGATTCTCCGAGAACGTGACAAGAAAAACCAAGAGAGAAGTAATCACATCGAAAAACTCACTACCAAGGTTGGCCAGAATCACAATTCCGGCGAGAAGGAGGAAGATGACTTGCGCCCAATCCCAAGGTGATGATGGCAGGAGAGGAAGATCGTCCTAACGGAAGAACTTCGTCGCTCGGTGCTTCTCCTTGTGCTCACGGCAAGAAGAAGGGAGAAGAGCCTTGTGGCCGGCCAAGAGGAAGAAGGGAGGAGAGGGAGAGAGCCCAGGCAAGAATACTTCGATTGATTTCCAAACCTTGCCTTGGGTCCTTTATATAGTGGTCTCTCAACCGCCAAGTCTCTTTTTTCTTATGGAATAAATTTTCTATGACTTATTCCATCATGCCAAGTTTTATCATTTTTTAATTCATGATAAAAATCCGACCAAGTCTCCTTTTTTCTTATGGAATAAATTTTCTTATCATGGTAAATCAATCAATGATTGATTTTATAAAATAAAATAAACCAATCTATGGTTCATTTTAATTTCCATGAAAAATAAACCAAACCTTGGTTTATTATATAAAAATTTATATCATCCATAATTTTATAAAACAAACCACACAATTGGTTTATTTTATAAATTGAACTAAAAACTTGGTTCTCTCCCTTTGTTGTAGCCGGCCAAGCAAAGAGGGTGGAGACCCTCTTTGGCCGGCCCATCCAAGCCACGCCCCAATGAATCAAACTCATTTAATTCATCTATTAAGTCTTCAAAAGACTTAGCCATTTTACGCTTCCGATGCGTCTCTGAAAAATTCAGATTCGACTTATCGTTTAGCTCAACCAAACCTAATCTCTCTTGATTGGAAAATCCACTTTTCAACTCGTTTTAAATCCCTCGGATTACTCGTAGTGCGTGTGACCAAATAGGCTTTCGATTTATGTTGGTCGTCTATAATTAACCAATTATAGAACGATCATTAGTGGCACCTAGCAGTACATCATGATCCCCAATTAATCGAAAGATCAACGGTTGACCTCAGAAACTATTCTGAAACCCTTCAGCAGTTTTAATGAATCATGCCTCATTCCCTTCACTATCTTATACCCACTTGGTTCAGCACATGGTCTATATGTGTCAGTCCCCACTAGGCTGACTACGTCACACCTAGCCCAAGTAACGTTTTCTCGTCCTACGGATTCTAATTACTCTCATGTATTTAAGAGATTCATACTCTGAACATGTCATGCTCTGGCCAGAGGCTTCGAGTAACAATCTGACGATAGGCCTTGGTATACATCTCCTCGCAAGGAGTGGTGAATCCTTTGTAGGTTGTTCAAACATCTTCGGGCACTTCGGCTTATACCCAATCATCCTGGGTCCACACCTCCTTGGAGATGCTTGCTTAAGATGTCAAAGTATAAGTCTCCATGACTAAGATGACTTGAACACCGCAAGTCAAAGGAACATCGCACTTAAGCTGCAGTAAGTACTTCATTGACATATCTATATATAGACTACTATATGAAGTTTTACAGCCAGTCACTCCAATGAACTATTTCCCTTAACTAGCATTCATGTTTATCTCCGGACATCTCAATGTCACCAGCTAGTGAGAATCAGCTGATTTGAGAATAACCCATGCTAGTCTCAACAGAATTGATAGTGTCCGTATTTATCAATTCATCGATTAGGGACAATTTCAATACTTCACAATTGCACATGTAGAGATAATCACTAGTTGTGAATTCATCACAAATTCTCTCATGCTGTGAATTGTATTGCGGACATTCAGTAAATGGGTTTAAGATCTCAATCAAATACATAAACATGTATACTCAAATAGTGAATATTCATTTATTAAAATAAATGATTACAATCATAAGGCGATTGCCTTAGGACACTTTTCTCATATCACTAACAAACTCCCACTTGTCCTAATGCAATCGCTACGGTATCCAATACCACAGGCTCTAACATGACCCTCAAACTGTTGGATCGAGAGAACCGATAGAGGGGGGGTGAATATCGGAAATCGTTCGGATTTTTAGGTAAAGAGAAATTGCACAGCGGAAAAACACAACACACGCAAACACAATAGTTTTTACTTGGTTCGGAGCCTAAGTCGACTCCTACTCCAAGGCCCACGGTCGTTGACCGTTTTCTGCGGGCAATTCTATATGTCGCAAAAGTAGTTTACAAAAATATCTAACAGAATTCAGTACACTAAACCAAAATAGCTCTTCTTTACCGACGTCCGGAGTGGATTGACTTTTTCCGGAGCAGCAGGACGTCGTCAGCTCGAGTTGGGAGGTTTCCGGGGCAGAGCGCGGAAGCAGAAGAGCGTTGAAGCGTTGAATTGAAGTGTTGTAGAAGCTTGGGGTCGAGGGGCCTTTAAATAGCCCTGGGGGCGCCCGGATCGTCGGGGCACCCCCCACCCCCCCCCCCCACGTGGCATTTGATCCGACTTGATCTCGGTCAGCTTCTGATCCCTTTGACTTTGGGATCAGCTTTGACTCGGGGCGCCCGGAGCGCTCGGGGCGCCCGGGTTGACCGGGTCAAACTTTATCCCTTGCTTCGCTGGCTTGCGCTTTGATGCTTGCTGTTGGGGGCGCCCGGAGCGCTGGGGGCGCCCGGGAGCAGCGGGGGCGCCCGGGAGCACGGGGGCGCCCGCAGGATGTACTGTCGAAGCGTGCTTTTTACTTGTGTGTTTTGTGTTCACCTTGGGAGCGCCCGGGACACTCCGGGCGCCCTGGTCAGCTGTTGCCTCACTCCTTTGAGGCTCTCTGAGCTGCAGACACTCATTCGTTCGGTCCTGCATCCAGGGTTAGTCCAAAACACAACAAAACATTAAGTGGTTAGTTTATACAGCCTTAGCTGTCTTGGTTCTGACTTTGGGTCTCCAAAATGGAGCCCTAGGTCGAACCGACGCCTACTGTTCCCTCGACGGGGAACGCGTCCTCACCTACTCCAAAATGAAGCCCTAGGTCGAACCGACGCCTACTTAACTTTGAATCCTTTGCTAATATCAAAACAAGGTTCGATATGGTGCTTCCTGCACCAACACAAACTTGCTTTGAGGCAAGGCCTTAGTTAAAGGATCCGCTAAATTCCTTTCAGTGGGAATTTTCTCAATTTGTATATCATTCCTATTTATAATCTCTCTGATCAGATGATAGCGGCGAAGCACATGTTTGGATCGCTGATGAGACCTTGGTTCCTTCGCTTGTGCAATAGCTCCATTGTTGTCGCAATAAACCGGTATTGCTTCATCAATGGTTGGATCCACACCAAGTTTTGAGACAAACTTCTTGATCCAGACTGCTTCCTTTGTTGCTTCCATAGCTACAATATATTCAGCTTCCGTGGTAGAATCCGCTACGGTGTCTTGCATGGAACTCTTCTAACTTATTGCGCCTCCATTCAAAATAAATACGTATCCAAACTAAGATTTAGAGTCATCCTTATCTGTCTGGAAACTGACATCTGTATACCTACGTATTACCATATCACCTTCTCCATATATTAGGAACACATCCTTAGTTCTTCTCAAGTACTTGAGGATTGTCTTGACATCCGCCCAATGATCCATTCCGGGATCAGACTGGTATCTGCTTATGACGCTCAGAGCATACGATACATCGGGCCTAGTACATAACATAGCATACATGATAGATCCTATCGCGGATGCATAAGGAATCTTATTCATGTAAATCCTCTCGTCTTCTGTGCGAGGACACATAGACTTCGAAAGGTTGATCCCATGCCTGATGGGAAGGTAACCTTTCTTGGATTCCGACATGCTAAACCTTTCTAGCACTCGGTCTATATATGTAGACTGCGAAAGACCAAGCAACCGTTTTGATCTATCTCTATAGATTCTAATTCCAAGGATATAGGTTGCTTCTCCCAGGTCTTTCATGGAGAAAGTTTTGGACAACCAAATTTTAACTGACTGTAAGATTGATATATCGTTTCCTATAAGTAATATGTCATCGACATATAACACCAGGAATACGACTGCACTCCCACTAACCTTCTTGTACACACAAGGTTCGTCAGGATTTTGTGAGAAATCAAACTCTTTGATTGTCTTATCAAAACGGATGTTCCAGCTCCTAGATGCTTGCTTTAGTCCATATATGGATCGTCGAAGCTTGTATACTTTGGTTTTATTGACCGATGTGAAACCTTCAGGTTGTATCATGTATACATCCTCAAGCAGGTTTCCATTAAGGAAAACTGTTTTCACATCCATTTGTCATATCTCATAATCATAATGAGCTGCTATGGCCAGGAGCATCCGAATGGATTTAAGCATAGCTACTGGCGAATATGTTTCATCATAATCAATTCCTTATTTCTGACGATATCCTTTTGCCACTAATCTAGCCTTAAAGGTAACAACATTACCTTCCATGTCGGTTTTCTTCTTGAAAACACACTTGCACCCTATGGGCTTAATCCCTTCAGGTGGGTTAACCAAGTCTCATACTTGATTTTTGTACATGGAATCCATTTCCGACTTCATGGCTTCAAGCCATTTATCCCTTTCTGAATTTTTCAGAATATCTTCATAACTGATAGGTTCGTCATCGTTAATGAGTAATACGTCGTTCGACTCACTTATGAGAAATCCGTATCTCTCTGGAATATTGCGTGTTCTATCAGACCTACGAAGAAGTGGTGTTGTTTTAGGTTCAACTGATAGCTCATCATTATGAGTTATTGGTTGTGGGTCTAGACTAGGTGTCTCTGTAATCTCTATTGGAGTTTCTTGAACTTCTTCAAGTTCAATGCTACTCCCACTATTTTCTTGTAAAAGAAATTCTTTTTCTAGAAATACAGCATGTCTTGAAACAAACACCTTTTGTTCCAAGGGATGATAGAATTGGTAACCTTTCGTTTCCTTAGGGTATCCAATAAATAGACATTTATCAGACTTAGCATCCAATTTGTCTGATTTAGTCCGCTTTTCATAAGCAGGACAACCCATATCTTTAGGTGAGATAAATGAGGTTTCTTACTATTTCACGTCTCATATGGAGTAGTAGAGACTACCTTGGTCGGGACTCTGATCAGTAAGTAAACAGCTGTCTTAAGCGCATAACCCCAAAAGGATTTTGGAAGAGTTGCATGATTCATCATAGATCTAACCATGTCCATCAAGGTTCGGTTACGCCTCTCAGATACACCATTATGTTGTGGTGTATATGGCGGAGTCCATTGAGACAATATCCCATTGTCCCTAAGATAATCTTGAAACTCTTGACTTAAGTATTCACCACCCCGATCGGATCGAAGTATCTTAATACTTTTGCCAAGCTGTTTCTCTACTTCACTTCTGAACTCCTTGAGTTTCTCAAAAGCTTCAGATTTGTGTTTCATTAAGAACACATACCCGAATCGTGAGTGATCATCGATAAAGGTAATGAAGTAGCTATAGCCTCCTTGTGCAAGAGTTGACATTGGTCCACATACATCAGTATGTGTTAGACCAAGCAATTCTCCCACTGGTTTACCTTTTTCGGAAATGGGTAACTTGGTCATCTTGCCTTCTAAGCATGATTCGCATGTATCAAATGAACTAGGTTCAAATGATTCCAGGATTCCACATCGGTGTAATTTGGTCATGGTTTCTTGCTTACATGGCCAAGACAACAATGCCACGTATAGGAGTCTATTTGATTATCTATTCAAGCACGTTTGTTGCTAACTTCGATATTGAAAACGTCACCGGATAAATCTAACGTGGAGATACCATTGCATAAAGTTCCGGTCCCATAAAGAATACCATTCAAAGTTATGTAACAGTAATTGTTACTAAAAGTTAAATGGTAACCCTTTTCATTCAAGCATGAAATAGATACAATGTTCTTTATTAACGAAGGAATAAAATAACAATTATCCAATTCTAAGACAAGTCCAGTAGGGAGCTTTAGCAAATATGTTCCGATGGCAACAGCAGCAATCTTTGCTCCATTTCCAACTCGCAAATTCGCTTCTCCCCCTTAGCCCCTGTATGTCATTACATATATGTGAGCTACACCCAGTATCAAGTACCCAGGTGTACGAGAAAATAGAGTGACATTCAATAACGAAGATGCCTGAAGAGGATGAGGCATCGGATGCCTTCTTCTTCAAGGACTCAAGATAAACCTTGCAGTTTCTTTGCCAGTGGCCCTCCTTGCCGCAGTGATGGAAAGTGCCTTTTGGTGCCTTTTCAATCCTTTTGGCCTTAGTTAACTTATTGGTGTCCAAACTGGAACGCAAATTCAGAGAAGACATGATCAGGTGATTATCCTAGAAATACAAATTGAGGTTATGTGATGAGAATGATAAAGAATGCATCAATATACATTAATTAAATCCTATTTATTTTTCGAATTGAATAACCCTTTTTATCAATTCGGGAGATCGTAGGAACATCTCCAAATAGGTTGATATCCAACCAACGATAAGAACAACCATGGCTGGAGTCCATCAAGTTATTCTTAGCTATGAAGGTAGGTAATTATACCGATTATATATTATACATATGTAACTATCACATTATGCTATCAACTAATTTAATGTTTGCATAAATCATTGGGTTGTTAACTCATTAACAAGTATGCAACAATACACATAGCACCCAACTGCACCTTTCTTACATCGACCTTGGCTGTGGCACAACAAATCGATGCTCCAAGCTTAAGGCTGACCCATTAATCAAGAAATAGTTTTAATATGGTTGGAGCTCATTCAACCGTTTAGTCAGGCTTGGATGTGTCCAACAACCAAAACTAAGGATTGACCTCTGACTCCAACTATATTAATCATAAACTAATTCCATGGTTTGAACATGTTGAGGTTCAAGCCGGGCATTGATGTGTCCATCAACCTAAACGAGAAACAAAACTCCGGTTCTAACTATATTAATGGAAGGTGTTGGCCTTAATATTTTGTAAGGGGTTTTGGGTCTCATCTTTTCTTTTATGCACATTCATGACATATAATTATGTCATGTTCTAACGAATTCCTTAATAAAGTATGTATGTGACTTAATTTATCAAGCCTCATTAATTGAATTAGGAACCGGATTTCCTAAGTCTAATTTCATACTTTATTCAAGGAATTGTTTTTGGGAAATAATTTCCTAAATTATCATAATCAATTTTGGAAATAATATGTTTAAGACTTTGATTTCTCTAAATCAAATCTTATTGAATTAAGAGACAGATTCCCTTAATTCAACCACATATTATTTTCATGAAAATCTTATTTAATGAAATATACTCTATAGGAAACAATTTTCCTAATTAATTTTGGAGACAATAATATGTAAGAGTATCACCTCATAAATCAAATAAGGAAATTATCGTTTGAGAATCACCTCAAAATTTTCAAGATTTGATCACATATTTTATTTATGGAAAATTAATATCAATAACTTAATTTGGACGGCTCCCCGAGGCTCAATCCAAAATAAGAATTTATTGATAATATAATTTGGACGACTCCCCGAGGCTCAATCCAAATTAAACATTTGACAGTTTAAATTCAATTTAGGAAATTTAATTATAATAACTAACTTTAAATTGGACGGCTCCCCGAGGCTCAATCCAAAATAAAGAATTTTGTAAATAATTTAATTTCCAATTATGAATTTAAATGCCAATTAATATTCCCATAATTTGTATAGACTTTCTTGAAAGAAAGTGCCCAAAATTGCGAGCTTTCCATAAATGGAAAGTTTCCAAAAATAAAAGGTTTTCAGAATAATTGTAAGTTTCTGGTACAAAGAAAACTTACGTATTTCCAAAATTGGAAAATTTCCAAAATAAGAAATTTCCAAAATTGGAAAGTTTCCAAAAATGGAAAGTTTTCACAATTATCAAAAATTTCAGAAACAGAGGTATTTCAAAAGTTTGCGAAATTTCTTGAGGATTTCCAAACTTTGAAATTCCTAAATCGAAATTTACCATAATTGAAAAGTTTCCATAATTGGAAAATTTTTCAAAATTGAGATCATGACAAAGTTTTCCGCAAAACAATTATATGATTATGTCGAACACTAACTGCTCTGATACCACTGTTGGGACCGGGTGCATGTTGACATGGATGCGGGTTCGTAATTTTAAAATAAATTACGTGCAGCGGAAGGTTTAGCATAAATAATTTCTCAAATTATTTAACCACACATCTAAGCATGCAACTTTATCTTGTGTAGACATGATCATATATTTAAAATTTTGTAGAAACGTAAACTAATTTACGTATTACCTCGCGTAACTCGAAGGAAGGGACGAGATTCAACCGTAAGCGTCCCTTGGAAGCTCCGCCTCTATTCGCGTCCACGCCGAGTATCTTCGGGATGACTTCGCAAAGCCACGAGTTTCGTGTTCTCGAGAACTACTAGATTCTCCGAGAACGCGACAAGAAAAACCAAGAGAGAAGTAATCACATCGAAAAACTCACTACCAAGGTTGGCCGGAATCACAATTCCGGCGAGAAGGAGGAAGATGACTTGCGCCCAATCCCAAGGTGATGATGGCAGGAGAGGAAGATCGTCCTAACGGAAGAACTTCGTCGCTCGGTGCTTCTCCTTGTGCTCACGGCAAGAAGAAGGGAGAAGAGCCTTGTGGCCGGCCAAGAGGAAGAAGGGAGGAGAGGGAGAGAGCCCAGGCAAGAATACTTCGATTGATTTCCAAACCTTGCCTTAGGTCCTTTATATAGTGGTCTCTCAACCGCCAAGTCTCTTTTTTCTTATGGAATAAATTTTCTATGACTTATTCCATCATGCCAAGTTTTATCATTTTTTAATTCATGATAAAAATCCGACCAAGTCTCCTTTTTTCTTATGGAATAAATTTTTTTATCATGGTAAATCAATCAATGATTGATTTTATAAAATAAAATAAACCAATCTATGGTTCATTTTAATTTCCATGAAAAATAAACCAAACCTTGGTTTATTATATAAAAATTTATATCATCCATAATTTTATAAAACAAACCACACAATTGGTTTATTTTATAAATTGAACTAAAAACTTGGTTCTCTCCCTTTGTTGTAGCCGGCCAAGCAAAGAGGGTGGAGACCCTCTTTGGCCGGCCCATCCAAGCCACGCCCCAATGAATCAAACTCATTTAATTCATCTATTAAGTCTTCAAAAGACTTAGCTATTTTACGCTTCCGATGCGTCTCTGAAAAATTCAGATTCGACTTATCGTTTAGCTCAACCAAACCTAATCTCTCTTGATTGGAAAATCCACTTTTCAACTCGTTTTAAATCCCTCGGATTACTCGTAGTGCGTGTGACTAAATAGACTTTCGATTTATGTTGGCCGTCTATAATTAACCAATTATAGAACGATCATGAGTGGCACCTAGCAGTACATCATGATTCCCAATTAATCGAAAGATCAACGGTTAACCTCAGAAACTATTCTGAAACCTTTCAGCAGCTTTAATGAATCGTGCCCCATTCCCTTCACCATCTTATACCCACTTGGTTCAGGACATGGTCTATATGTGTCAGTCCTCACTAGGCTGACTACGTCACACCTAGCCCAAGTAACGTTTTCTCATCCTACGGATTCTAATTACTCTCATGTATTTAAGAGATTCATACTCTGAACATGTCATGCTCTGGCCAGAGACTTCGAGTAACAATCCGACGATAGGCCTTGGGTATACATCTCCTCGCAAGGAGTGGTGAATCCTTTGTAGGTTGTTCAAACATCTTCGGGCACTTCGGCTTATACCCAATCATCCTGGGTCCACACCTCCTTGGAGATGCTTGCTTAAGATGTCAAAGTATAAGTCTTCATGACCAAGATGACTTGAACACCGCAAGTCAAAGGAACATCGCACTTAAGCTGCAGTAAGAATTTCATTGACATATCTATATATAGACTACCATATGAAGTTTTACAGTCAGTCACTCCAATGAACTAGTTCCCTTAATTAGCATTCATGTTTATCTCCGGACATCCCAATGTCACCAGCCAGTGAGAATCAGCTGATTAGAGAATATCCCATGCTAGTCTCAACAGAATTGATAGTGTCCGTATTTATCAATTCATCGACTAGGGACAATTTCAATACTTCACAATTGCACATGTAGAGATAATCACTAGTTGTGAATTCATCACAAATTCTCTTATGCTGTGAATTGTATTGCGGACATTCAGTAAATGAGTTTAAGATCTCAATCAAATACATAAACGTGTATACTCAAATAGTGAATATTCATTTATTAAAATAAATGATTACAATCATAAGGCGATTGCCTTAGGACACTTTTCTCATATCACTAACATAATATTTGATTAACCTTGACCTTTTGGGACTGCATCGTTGCTTAGTATTTTGTTGACCTCAACCTACGAGGACTTTGCTATTGCCTAGTATTTGGTTAATCTTGACTTGTCAGGACTTCCTTACCCATGCTAAGTCTAGTCCTCCGTGACATAATTAAACTTTTCTCTTGTCAATTTTTCAGGGGATTTCAGGTCACCAAGTGTCTGATCAACCTTGACCCATTTAGACTTTCCTTATATCAACTCCCTTTTTAACTTCTCTCTTCTGGTAAGTATCTAGTCAACCATGACCCACTTGACATGTTTATCATTAAGTATTTAGTCAACCTTGACCTACTTGATATTTTACTAATATATTAATCAAATATCAAAACATAAATTCGAGTAAATCCTAACTTAGTCAATCTTAACACGAAGTCGATTGTACCAATATTAATATTATTATTATAATTGATAAAAATAAATTAAATGAGACATGTGATGTTATATTATGGCTATACAATTAGGCCAACGATATTGGAAAAAGGCTTCAAAACTAAAATTAAGATTATTTTGATAACTTTAAGGTTCCAAAATATATTTTAGATATTTTTTTATTGATATCATGTAACTTACATTGATTAATTCTGAGGTGACCAATTTGGCCCCACAAAAGTTTTCTATCGGCCACGTATTAGGATAAATCGGGAAGAGCTCGCAACCCAACTTTTTTGTGTTCATTAATAGAAGTTCATCCGTTAATTCGTCGAGGCTAGAACTCAATCCTTAGATACCTTAAAAATTAAGAAGGCATTCATCCTACTACTACACCATTACTCTGAAGAGAAAATGCATTCAATTCTTATGTTGTGAGCTAGTTCAAGGGTCATCAATGCACCCTTCGTGATCCCCAATAGACATGATTGGGACATGGATAAACTAGTGCTTTTCTCTATCTTATCCATCGATTCACTAAGATATGGGTGGACCATGCCAATATCAAATCTACTAATTTCTAGTGAGCCCCATGCGCTATGCTCACCAAATCAATGCAACCTTGCTGTCCCTTTTGTATAGATCCATATTTATCCATTCCATAAAATCTATATCAATAGTAATGCTTAAAGTGTGAAGTTTTATTTTAGTCCATTACTGTGATGTATTGTCGTCTCTTTCAATTAGTAAACATTTTGTTTAGTTAACAAAATCTTGAGATAGAATCTCAATGATATTGACCTATAGGCAGCAAAGGGTGAACCTTGCAAGAAATAAAGCATACACTTGATCGGTGAAGAGGAGAAACTAAGCTCTCATGCAAATTATTATAAGGTGACTAATAAGTGAAACTTTTGGAAAAGGAGTAGAAATAATAAAGTTTTTCCCATGCACCAACTTTGATTCTAAGGAGAAGTAGTTGTGGTTGTGGCCCCCTACCACAAAGCATAAGTTATTAATGAAGTAGAGTAGGCAACAATGGTGGTAAGAAAAAGATATGAAGAAATTTTAAATACGACTAATATTTTAAAGATCAATTTTTGAGTATGCATAAGTTGTACTCTAACTTTATCTTCAGTATTAATCAGGCAGACACTTGAATTTTTTTTTTTTTTTTTTGAAAAAAAAGGATATGAAAAGATGGAAGAAGACCACCTACCAAAGCAACCATATTAAACTTAATAAAATTAAGATGAAGAGAATCACTCAGTGGTTGAAGTTGTTAGACGGGGGTTGATATTGGCTTTGTAGTTGATATAGCAACTCAACATGAATCATTTTTCTGAACCCCCACAAATAATGGTATTGGTAATTGATGTGGATGTGGATATGGATGTGGGGAGGAGACTTTGCTTGGAGAGTGGAAATCCTGATGAAACTTTTGGCTTTTGCGTGGGCTATGTATCATCATATTCACATGGAAACTAAGAAGCCAATAATGTCGAAAAGTGTAGATCAGAATCAAAGGTATTGAGCGCGAACCCTGGGACGCTGGGCTTCTAGACTACCCATCGCGAGCGCTTCCCGATTTATCCTGGTGACCGGTAGGAAACTTCCGTGGGGCCGAGCCGGTCACCCCAGATTCAATTTGTCTGCTGCCTGATTCATCGAAAGAGAATCAAAGGTATTTGAAAAGGATAGAAGATTACGTCGTGGAGTGGAATGCATCCTAAACCGTAAGGCCTTATGTATCACAGAGGCGAATGCTTACGGGCTTTGGATAGTTGTTGGTGGTAAGTTAAAATAATTACTATCCTTCTTATTTAGAATATTTATATGATACAAAGTTAATGTTCAACATTCCCGGTAGGTTTGGCTTTGCAAGCATGTTCCATTTTAGTTTTCATCCAACTTTAGTGTCATTTCAAGAATCTACAAATTAAATGGAAGTGGAGTGTCTCGCATGTTGGAAATAAAAAATAAAAAAGTTGATCGATCGAACTACTTAACCATTAGAACAAGTTATTATAAAATTAATTGAGATGATTAGCTATTGAGTTGTACCTAGTTATTACTACTGAGGTCGTTTCTTTAACCCACCCTACACAAGTAAATGCATGTTAAGCATTCATGGATAAACATGAGCTCCTTTATTTCAAAGGACAAGAGCATACAAGAGATGTTTCATCTCCTAAAGTGCAGGGGTGTTGAGGAGCCATGAGCAAGTCATCGACAAGCTCCAAATGTCTCCAATGTTGCACATATCTCACCAGCCAAGGACCATGAACTTCCTATTGCAATAGCTATACGAAGAGCACACATACTAGGAGGCAAGGGCAGAGTCACATTAACGCTTACCAAGGCTTTAGCCTAGGGGCTTGACTGCCTGAGAAGGAGCTACAACTCGGATTTGTGGCGAGAGAAAGGAAAAAAGTGAGAGAAAGACAGCCCAGGGTAATAGCATCGACATCAACACTCATCGCTCATAGCTCGGGTAGATCACTAATAACAAATATATTAGTATATCATGGGCATCTCCTAATAATAGACATCCAACAACATTATATTAGTACATCCACTATAACTTTCTAAGGTTGTTAAAGATGTATATTGATATGTTTTGATACCATTGTAAGTATTAAATTCTAGCTTTCAATGAAACAAGGCAAAATTAACTATATATTGTTAACCTTTTTAATTTTTTTTTAAACAGACACATCTTATTTTAAACATATAACATGACAATTAGAATATCGATAGTAGAGTTTACTAAAATAATAAGTTTATGGTTCATAGCAAGTCATGACATAAATAGCTATATTTGATGTTAGTATAATTAGCTATATGTTAGTCATGACATAATTAGCTCTAGTTTTGTAATTTTGTTAGGTTAATTGTAAATCCTTCATTATGAGATTTGTTAAACATACAACTTAATGCATGGTAGACCAACACAATTTCGCCAAGAAGAGATAAAAACAAATATCTATTTCATGTGGGCTCTTCAATTATGAACAACAACAATGAATTGACAATGCAATTAGACTTGTTTTGTGAAGGGAAGCAAAACTTTGAGGAGAATAATCAAATGGGAAAAATAAGAAGGGGAAGTAATATGAATTTCTTGTACGATATTACTTTCTCTGAAAGTTTTTTGGAGAAAGAATTATAATGTGCCCATTGAGAGTGATGGTTGTAACCACTAAGGTAGCAATACCCAAGATATGACTCGACTTATTTCCTAAGCAACCACGGGGTCGAACATGAGAGACCTTTCTATGTCTACGGATTAAAAATTTAATCCAAATAGAGTCCCGTCTCCCAAACGTCCGTCTCGTCGTCGTGTCAATTGATTCAAGTCACAACTTAGCTAAAACCAAAGTTAAGGCCATGTAACTTTCCGAATCAAAAGACCGCGGAAAAGACGACGAATGAATTGCCGATTTTTGTGTTTATTATCAGGGTCCATGACATAAATTAATTATCATATTAATTAATAAATAATTAATCTATGATAATTAATTAACAACACATGCAATATAATAACAAATATCACATAAAATAATAAGAACAACGAAGGAGCCAAAGAAGAGGTATACCTCACCTTTTACCCCGCAGTCTTCTACCATATGACCCTCCCCTCATGGACGTCGTGTGGGCGACGAGCTACCAAGATATGGAGTCACCAAGGCACGAACTTGACTCCAACAATACCTACTCCACCCTAGCTCGGCCGAAACCCTAGGGCAAGGTCTTCTTCCTTCTTCTTCCACGCGCCAACCTAGCCCTTGCTCCAAGGGTCACCGCTGGCCACCACCACCTTCCACTACTCTTGCACCGCCGCCCACAAGGAAAATCCATGAAGCCTCGGTAACAAGAAACCAAGAAGAAGATGGAGAGGAAGTGGAAGAAGATGATGAAGACCCCAAGCTCTCTTCTCCTTTCCTCTTCCTTGCGCCGGATAGAACCCTAGCCTCTAGGGAGCTGCCGCCGGCCTTCACCACCTCCACCCCAAGCCTCCGGCTGTTCTTCTTGCTCCAAGAATGCGTCGACCAAGAGATGAGGGATAGAAGAAGAGGTAGAGGATGAAAAGAGGCTTTCTTCACCAACCCTAACCGGCCAAGCAACCTTCTCCTTCTTCCCTTCGCCGGCGTCGTGCACCGCCTCTCCCTCACCTTAGCCGCTGGCCACCCTTCCTCTACTTCTTATGACTGCACCGGTTAAGGAAGAGAAGAGAATCTCTCCTTCCTTGCGCCACCAATCAAGAGAAGAGAAGGGATTGAAAGAGTAGACCTCCTCTTGTCGCCAGCCAGTTGCCGTAGGAGAGAGAGCGTGAGGGAGAGAAGAGAAACTAGCCTTAGGGTTTTGCTTGTGTTGGATGATCAATTCGTCTTGTATCATTACTCCTATGGGGTATATATAGGGCTATGGTAGGGACCATGAGGAGGAGTTGGGTCTTGGTCCGCTAATGGATCCAAATCCGATCCATTAATGAGGATCCATTCCTATAAAGGATCCCCATTGAACTTCCTCACCAACCTCCATATTTTCATATGGGCTCCACCTATTATGAGTCGTCCATCTCCCCGTCTTTAAGATATCGAATGCCCGATAATTAATTTAAATTACTGACAATTTTAATTAATTATTTTCTTGATCCTTGACTAGTACCACTCAATCTTTTCATCATGTCGGACCATAGTCCACTTGCAAAATTTGACATGACGATCTTTTTGAGCTCATCAAGGGGGCATCATCATCCTGACTAACCAAGAACCGGATTCCATCAATAATCAACAGTACACCATGCAGATAATATTATTACCCAACTTACCGGGCCTATCGATCTAACATAATAGATCTCGCCCATTGGTAAATCAAAGTAATAAAAATTAAATACATGTGCCTGTTATTATTTCGGGATTTAGAGATCGTACTCCATAATATAAACCGAGGTCTAATCCAATTTATGAAGTCAGCACAAAATTAGATGACCTCTCTTTTGGTCCTACTCAATGTACGACACAAAGTGCACTAGTGTAATTCTATGGTTAAGACAAACCACACCTAAGTACACTACAACCATCCTGATGGTTTGTCCAATTCCATCTCGGTTGTGAGCCTCTTTTTCTTATACTTCTGCAAGAAACTGATAATACTATCTTCTGTGCGTCACCACGCACCATGTTATCTACAACGTAAAGTATGAGACATTTTGTGCATATACTAATATAAATATGCACCGTGTGATTTTGCAATTCTCTTTTAAAATGTAGATGTATTTTAACCAAAAGCAAGACTTTTAGTATACATCCCAACAGAGTGAAGTCGAGGACTGCGAGCCTTGGAGTAGAAGTTGTCGAAAGCTCCTAACCAAGTAAAAGAAAATGAGTTTTTAATTTTCGCTGCTTACTCTATTGTGTTTTGTTTTTAAGAAAAGAATGTTTTATAAACAATCGAGATTCACCCTCCCCTCCCCTCCGCCCCCCCCATCTTGGTTTCCAACGATCCTGTTGCGTATGGCTTGGCGGGTTTCCCTAGCGAATACTTGGTCGCCCTTAAGAGACCTCTCCATGTCTATGGATTAAAAATTAATCCGAATGGAGACCCGTCTCCCAACGACTATCTCATCATCGTATCGTTTGGTATGAATTACAACTTGGCCAATCACAAAGATCGTGCCTTGTAATTCTCCTAACCGAACGACCGCGGAAGAGACGACGAGTGGATCACCGATTCATGAGTTTACGGTCCGGGTCCAGTTAATTAATTATTAGCTATGATTCATAATCAAAATAATTAAATAACACACATGAAATGACGAAGCAAAGTATAAAGGCACAAAATAACATAAGGAGCTTAGGGAGAGATGTATAGCTTCCCTATTACCTCGCGGCCTTCTACCTTATGTCCCTCCCCTACCGGACGTCCTGTGGGCGACGAGCTACTGAGAACCGAGATCACCAAGGCACCTAATTGATCTCCTTCCCTCTCTTTCACTTGCGCTAAGAACAAACCCTACCTCTAGGGATTCGACCGGCGCCCTTTGCCTCTCCACCAACCGCCGCCGATCACCTCCAGCAGCTGCTGAACTCCGACGACTAGGGAAAGGTGGCAATGAAGGAGAAGATGATGAAGGAACTGAAGAAGAACAGAAAATAAAACTCTTCTTCTCCCCTTATGAGCTTGCCACCGTCGCCCCTTAACACCTCACCGCCTGTGCCAATTGACGCCACCCTCCAAGCCCGACGCCTCTTCTCTTCTTTCTCAAGCTTCCTCCGGTCACAGCTGGAAGAGAGACTCTTCCTTGCGCCAAGGATCAAGAGAAGAGAAGTTGGTGGAAGAAGAAAAAAAGTTTTCTTCCACCTAGCCGCCGGGTGCCTTAGGAGAGAGAAGATGATGGAGAGGAGAGAAAAGCCAAGCCTTGATCAATTTTCCTTGATTTCATGATCCCATGGGGTATTTATAGGGCTAAGGTAGGGACCAAGAGGAGAAGTTGGATCTTGGCCCGCTAATGGATCTAAACCCGATCCATTAATTAAGATCCATTCCACTAAACGATCTTAATTGAACTTCCTCACCAACCCCCATATTTTCGTATGGCTTCACATATTATGAGTCATCCATCTTCTCGTGTTTAAGATATCGAATGTCCGTCAATTAATCTAATTTACTAACAAATTAAATTAATCAACTTTGGATCCTTGATTAGTACCACTCAACCTTATCATCATGTTGGATCAAATCCACCTGCAGGGTTTAACATGATGAACATTTTGAGCTCATTAAGGGGGCATCATCATCTCGACTCACCAGGAGACGAATTCCGTCAATAATTAATGGCACACCATATAATTAATATTATCTCCCAACTTACCGAGCCTATCGATATAACAGCATAGATCTTGCACATTGGTAAATCAAAGAAATAATAATTAATAATATGTGCCCGTTATTATATCGGGATTTAGGGATCGTACTCCATAATAAAATCTGAGATCCTATCCAATTATCAAGCCTGTACAAATTGGATAACCACTGGTTTTGGTCCTGCTCAATGTACTCGAAGTACACTAGTGTAATTCTATGGTCAAGACCAACCACACCTAATTACACTACAACCATCCCGATAGTTTGTCCAATTTCATCATGGCTATGAGCCTTTACTTATACTAAGCAAGGGACTGATAACATGATCTTGCATGTAACACCATACACCATGTTATCTACAATGTGAAGTAAAGGACTTTTATGCATGTACTAATATAAACAAGCACCTAGTGTTGTTGTGATTCTCTTTCAAAATGTGGATGACCATACGTAAAAGGCAAGACTTTTAGTATACATCCTAACAATCTCCCACTTATACTCAATGTCTTTGCTGTTCTCAAAATGTCATACATCTGACTCCCTGTTTCTTGACATGCCTAAAGCTCTCGCTATCAAGACCTCAGTGAAAAGATATCCCAGGTTGTCCTCTGATGTAATCTAGGCAACAACAGCTTTTCCTCTCCTTGGTGGTACTTGCGCTCTATGTGTTTACTTACTTTATGGGCTCATGATTCCTTCGAGTTTGCAATTGCACCATTTATTATCATATCATAATGTGATAGCTCTGAGCAAACTAGGAATCACATCGAAGTCCATCTTGAGGTTCCTGAACCATGTAGCTTTCTTTGGCTGTCTAAGAGACTGCCATCCATCTAGCTTCCATTGTGGAGTCCATCATGTAGCCGTTGTGCGACACTCCTCTAAACTATGGTTCTACCTCCTAAAGTAAACACAAAACCTCGAGGAATACATATATTTGCCCCTATCTGACTGGAAATCTATATCCATATAACCCACAGGAGATTGATCTGCACGGTAAACCATCATATAGTCCTTAGTCCTTCTCAGGCACTAATATATGCTTTTACCGTCATCCAATTTCCCTGACCTGGGTTACTCTGATATCTGCTAACCATGCCCTCGGCACAACAGATATCCGGTCTCGATTTTAGCATACATGAGGCTTCCTATAGTCGACACTAAAGAAACTGCCATTACCTACTCTATCTCCTTTGATAATCTAAACATATCTCCTTAGATAGAGTAGCTCCACAGCTGAAAAGTACAAAACTTTTTTTGGAGGTTTTCATGCTAAAATGAGTTAAGACAGTGTCTCTGTATGAAACTTGGGATAAGCACAACATCCTTCTCTGGTGATTGACAGACCCAGAATACTAGATTAAATTGTCACGAAAGTGTGGGCTCATCAGATTTTAAATGTGAATGAATAACTGGAAACCCTTTTACAATCAAAATCTGAAAATGTAATATAGGGGCCACAGGTCGTATTTTTCTCGAGGACTAGTTGATATAATTTGATTCGCGCTTGTATTTATGTGTCGTTTGTGTTTTTGGGTTTCAAACAAGTAATTAGGTTTTGATTTATAATTCAGAAATGAAATCGCAATGGAAAATCAAAGAACCTTAAATTAATGCACTAAACAAGAATTTGGCACTTAAGAACTCAACCTAATGGAAACTTACTCAAGCACTTACAAAATTTTCTTGGAAACTAATTTCTGAATTCTACAAAACAAAAGAAATGCTGAGAAATGAGGTAAAAGCAGTGATGGGAGTTTTCGAAAATAAACAAACCTAACACAATTACTAACATGAGAAATTAAGAAAATCCACAAACAACTTAACTCAATTAGCTACAATATTTTTGGAAACCAACCACTGCCAATAAAAATTCAGAATTGAGTGAATTCTAACTTATGAATTTCAAACACAATCTTAAGCTACAAAACAGGCTGAATTGCGGATGCAACTAGGTTCTTATCTATTGGCACGCAAGAGATAGCTCTTTGTGCCAAAAACTAACACAAAACTCGAAAATGATATCTTTTCAACTAAGAATTCTAAACTAATTGATTCAATTGAGAAACAGGGGCTATGAGGAAAGAACTAAGCAAATCTAAAGGAAGAAATTTGAGAGCCGAAAACAGTAATTCAAGAAAACCAAATTCAGAAACTTAATTAGCAGGAATTTAAGATGCAGAATTAAGGATTAGCTATAGAATTTTTTTCCGCAATGGATCAAAGGCTAAACTAGCTAATGCAAAACGAATTCGAGTAACTAATCTAGATGCAATGAAACTGAAACTAGCAATCACTTGACAGGAACTAAGGAAATCAGGCTGAAATTTCTGATAAACAGCAAACTAACTTGGCACGCAACAATACAATTTGGCACGCTAGAAATAAAACTACAACTAACTGAAATTGAATCTAGTTGTCATCTAAACAAGCTCTTAAACTACTTAGCTCTAAGAATTAAAAACCTAATGAAACCAAACAATTCAGAATTACAACTAAGACCGCTGAAAACTAAAATTGCAGAAACAGAACAGTGCAGTAATCCATTACAGCTACAAAACTTGGAAATTGAAGACCTAAGCTACTCCTCAACCATTCTCCAACTCAAGAACTTCTTGGTCGTCAATCAAGAGTGAACTTCGGACCCCCAAGCTCAACAAATCAGTGAAGATACGTCTCTGCTACTGAAACAGATCAAATCCTGCTCAAACTGAAATTAGCTTCCGAATTCATCAAACTCGCTGTGGTGGCTTGCGATTTGGATTAGGGAATGACCAAAACCTTCCAGGGAACCCCTCTGGTCAGCTCGGATGCAGTGGAAATGGATCACAGCTGAGCTCGCTGAAATCGGATAGTGAAACTGCCGAGACCTCGCGCAGCTTCGCTATTGAGCAGAAATCAAATCTAAAACCTCGCTGAGATTCTCTTCACTAACCTAGCCCTTGCTTTGATGATGGATTGAGGGATCACGCCTTCGATTGGATGAAAAAAATGGAAGAAAATGAAGAAGACTGATGAACTCTACTGTTGCGGCGAAGACGCGATGAAGGGGAAGCTGCGCGATTTTTTTCCTTAAGTAATTAAGCACGGACGGTCCAGATTGATCCACTTCAATCCAACGGCTGATCTTGGTCTGATTTAAGCCAAACTTTGATGATGATGATCTGGGATCAGGATCTGTCTTGTGGTAGCTCGGATCCTCCAGATTCGCAACGGATGGTCCAGATCAAGCTAATCTTTGAATGGATGATCTAGAGCCCTCCGAGCTTGATCCAACGGTTGATTTAGCTCTGATTGGAATGAAACCTTCAGATCTTGAACAGGGTGCTTGATCAACCCTAGAACTAGCTCGGATTGCTTCAGATGATCCTGGATGGCTCCGATCTAGCCGCTTTTGAATCGGACGGCCCGGATTAATCATAATCTTGATAATTCGATCCGGGTCACTTCCGACTCGAGTTTGACCAAATATGCCCTAGGTCCATGAACCTTTTATGCCTGCAAAAATAAATCAAGAATTTAGTGGCCAAATATTCCAAAAATTTGCGTATTTGCAATTAAGTCCAAAATAAAGGTAAGTTCTAAAACCTAGGGCAATTTCATAATTTTAGCAATAAAAACATAGGTCAAACATGGATTTAAGCAGCTCAAATAATCAATAAAATAGTATTTATCAACTCCCCCACACTTGAGCTTGAGCGTCTCGCGAAAACAGTAAATATGTATCCCCTAGATTTACTTTAGCATAATTAGAAACAAATGAAAAGAAATTACCTAAGGTTGTCAATTCTCATAAATCTAAGCCATATGGATTAGTATCTTGTCATTAAATCAACAACTTAGCCTTTTCATCCATCATGAATCATTGAGATGAATCTAACTTATAGCCTTTCAAGGAAAATTTTAGTGGCTCTCTCCTTAAATTCTAACTTGATGATGGAAGTGGAGCTCACTCAAACACACATGCTTCTTGCATTTCCATAGGCTTGCTTATTATCTACTCTCCACCATTAATCATGAATAGGATCAACATCTATAAAAACAATTGAAAGACATAGAAATAATAAGAAATGAAATAAGAGCCAAGAAAAGTGGAAAATTTGATAAAGTGGAAGACTTGAGTGCTTGAGGATATTTTTGATGCTCTTTGCTTCTCTTAACAGTCCTCTAGTGATATAAAAATGTGTGAAGTCAAATTTCGATAACTGCCTTTGATTTGGATGAAAACTCCTTCCTTGGTTCAATGTGCCAATCTTCCTTCAATTGCGTGCCATTTGGATCCTTCTCTTTTCTCCTCATCAAATTTTTTTTCTTTTTCTTTCTCTCTAGTAAATTCAGAATGTAATGGAGCAAAACTTTTGATTCGGATAAAAGAAACTTCAATGATTTAATAGTGCCAACTCAATTGTGTGCCATCTTTGTTTTTGCTCTTTTCTCTTTTTTTTTTCAAGCTGTTTTCCTTCTCTTTTTGTTTCCTGCTCTTAATCTTCTAATGGAGCCTTTCAGATCTTGTAAAACTCCAATTTCTTCATATCAGTTGGCATCTTAAAGTAGTCGAGCACTTAAAGAATTCCACTCAAAATTCTGCTCAACAAGTTTAATTGCAGCCTCTTCACTTCCTATTCTGATCAGCAGTTGTTTCGAATTTTCTTTGCATCTTCCTGCATCAGATTCTAGAATCCATTGGTTCTTCTTATACCTTGCAAACTTCTGCATTTTTCTGGTGGGCAGTTAGCATCAAATAGAGATGGAAAGGTTGATCCCAGCTGTGTGCCATTCAATTTCTGCAACTTTTTCTTTCTTTTTCTGTTCTTGACCTGAAAAATCCAATCAACTACATTTCTTTCTCTTTTGATCAGCCGTGTAGGTGCCTAACAATTTCAGACACATGCCTATACCTACTGCCTTGATTTATAGCCTCAAAACTCAAATTAGGTTGCAAGTTGGTACAACTGCCTTCATAGCATTTCCATTGGTTTTCCTCCTTTCATAACTGAATTTCCAGCTTAAGTATCAACTTGCTGCTCTCCAAAACCTCTTGGGCTTCGAGTGGGTTTGTTTTGAGTCCTTTTTAGTATCCTTTGCAGCAGCCACATTAGTTCCAACTCAATTCATTTGCACTTCCATTTCTGCACTGCACAGATTTTTGTTTCTCTCTTTTTTTTTTTCTCTTCAATGGCACAGATTTTTCAATTACTTCAGATGTATACAACTTCAATTGTGTTCAGCTACGCTTCCTTATCAGAATTAACTTCCAATCACACTGCCGTGACCTTCAAATGGACTGATCAACACAATTGGCACAAAGAAATGGCAACTCTAAGTTCTCATTGCAGATTTCTTCTCCTTTGTTCTTTACTGATTTTTTTTTTTTAGGCCAGCTGCTTGTTCAGTCACTATATACTTGAATTCTGATCAGAGTCAACCTCAACTCAGCCTTGCCGTGAGCTCCAAGAATAGCAGATGCAGTCCACTCGAAAATTCTGCCCACAAAGTTCAATTTCAGCAACTTCTTTTCAATTCTGCTCCACTTCTATCTCTAGCAGCCATTTGTTTTTCTTAGATCCGAAATTGAATGTGCACCTTCAACTTCAGATACATTTTACAATCCAAGCTAGCAGATTTTTTCTTTCTTTCTTTGGCACAAACTTCTCTTCTCTGATTTTTCTTTCAATTGAGTGTGCCATCTCTCTTTTCTGATTAGAATTGCAGCCACTTTTTCCTTTTCTTCTCAGCTTTTTCACTTCCTAGATTGCACAACAGCTCTTCATGAATTTTCCAGAACTTGTAGCTTCCCTTGAATTCGGTTTGTTTAATTCAGTAGCTCCAAATCCAACACTCGGCAGATTTTCTTCGCATTAGTTTCAGCTGAATCCTTGGCACAAACATTGCTTGGATCTCCAAATTGTAATCAAGAATCTAGATGCCCACCTTAGTTCCATCCTCAACCATTTCTTCTTGCTCATTATTGCCACCAAACATCACTCACTTGGCACATGAAAATGCAGAAAATTTTTTTCGTTGACATGAATTGCTTCTTTTGATACAAATTGCTTCCCAATCACTAATCACTCCCCCACACTTAAAACTTTGTCCGTCTCGGGCAAAATAGCATCAAGAAAACATCCCAAGCAAACAAATCCATAGAAAAATTGGGGTTAAGATTAGGAATAAGGAAAGACAATTAAAAAGAGTATGTATCAAGTATGATCATGGAAAAAGGGAAACAATATGATTAGTCTTCATAAATGTGATCCAATCAATGAGATATGGTTTTGAAAGAACCTAGGCAAGTTCTAGAGCACAATAACATGTGTGTGTCACAAAAATAAGGCTAAATCTCACTAGGTAAAAATAATTCATCTCAAGTCATCAATTAAGAATCTAAAGCTAAATAGTACTCAAGCATCCAAGAATTCATCCATTAGCTCAAACCCTAAGTTTTGACAACCAAATTTAATTTATTTTCCAAAAGATTCTAAAATGACAATAAGTTAACCTAGAGGGATACATTTATTCCTAATCATGCAAGAAAAAGTGCTAAAACAAATAACAAAATATTTACAATGACCCCTAAGCATTCTACTCTACTTATGCATTTATTAGCAAGGACTCGATTTAAAAGAAAATTCTAAAAGTCATAAAAGTGATGGAAAATGCAAAAAGAAACAAACTCCCCTTTATTTCTGGTGGACGGAGTCTATCAAGCAGTATCCTCCATCTTGGTAGTGGAGGTGTCTGGGTGGCTGGGAGAATTAGGACTCCCCCACACTTAAACTTCACAAAAATTTGCTCCGGTGGCCGCAGGCGATTCAGGTTTAAGATCCATGTGAGGAATGGAGTGCTATGGATTAGAGTAAAATCAACTCCTCCTTCTTGATGCCTTTCAGAAGTCCTTCCAGGAGGCTGGAGTCTGTTCAGTTGGAGCACCCACTCCTGAAGTCTTCTGGACCCTGCAAAACAATGTAATACCTCTCTCAAGCGTGCAGGGTCAGAAAGAAATAAAATAATATCAGTCTCTGCATGAAATGAATCCAAAGCTGCATCATATCCAATTAAATCAATTTGTGGTTCCTCAATATATTTTTCACAATTATTTCCTACAAAATTTGCATCCAGAAATTTATCACAAATAATGAAATCAATTTTTGGCACTTCAATAAAAATTTCGCAATTATTTTTCAACACAGATGGATCAAGCAAAGTATCACAGCCAATAAAATCAATCTCAGGTGCCTCAATGAATTTTTCACAATTATTTTCAGCATAAGATATATCAAGAGACTCACTACAATAAATGACATCAAGTCTAGGCACCTCTAAAAATTTTTCACATTCAGCATTTTCATGATATGTATTACCACATGCTTCAAATTCAACAAATTCAGCACTAGGTACCTCTAGGGATTTTTCACAATCTAATTTTACAAGAGATGCATCCCTAGGTGTATTAAAAATAATAAAATCAGTTTGAGGTACCTCTATGCAAGTTTCAGAAACATTAGGAGGAGTATTTACCTGATCGTGCTGAAAAATACCTGGAGGTTTTACAGAAGCAGATGTATCCGTGTTCTCCTCCTGGTCAAGTAATTACTCCACTTCAGGTTCAGGTTCTAGTGGACACTCCACTAAAATAGGTGATCCTTGGGTTCTTGCTTCCACCAAGCAAGTCCCTACACTTTCTGGTTCATCCTCTGAATTTTCTGATGTATCAATCACTGTAGGTGGTCCCTGGGGCTCTGTGCAATCCCCTACACCTATAGATTCATCTGACTGTCCTGATCCAATGCTTCTTCCGATGTTTTGAAGCCTTTGTTGCTCTTGTTGTTGATATAGTAGAACTTGTTGAAACATCTCCTCCAACCTTTGTTGTTGCATAATTTGTTGAAACATTTCCTCGACCTTCTGTTGGGGCACATTTCCTGTACTAGAACTCCCATAGCCTCCTTGGTTAGCATAGCTCCTTGACTGACCTTGAAATGATGAAGTAGTTGGCTGAAATGGTTGAGCTTGCTGAGATCCTTGAAAACATGGCTGTTGGTAAGATTGATTAGCGGACTGATAAGCTTGGAAACCTTGCTGGGAGTTGTAGCCTTGAAAGTTCGGATTTTGAAGTGGAAAATTCGGTGACGAGGACTGAAAATTCTGATTTTGAAACCCTTGATTGTAGGGCTGTGAAATCTGATTATAGGGCTGGAAAGGCTGAAAATTTTGTTGATTTTGAGTTTGGAAAGCTTGCTGCCCTTGATGATATGGCTGGAATTGAGGTTCGAATTGCTGAAATGTAGGCTGGAAATTCGGATTAGAAGGCTGAAATTCCTGAAATGGTTGCTCAAAATTCTGGAAGGGTGGCTGCCCATGCTGAATTTGTTGGAAATTTAGTTGACTTGGCTACTGAAATTGGAAGGGCTGACTTGGCTGACAATTAGGCTGAAAAAACTAATTTGGTTGTTGAAAATTGGAATAGGGTTGTTGGAATTCTTGCTGTGGCGGTTGAAATTGCTGTAATGGTTGATTGAAAAGTTGGTTCTGCTGAAATTGTGACACGGCTGCTGATAAGTGGATGAAAACATTTTGAACCTGCAGCCCTTCACAAAACAAACAAGAAAAATGGCAGTACCCGTATACAAAAGATACAGCAAAATAAAATAGAACCCAATGATATGTCCAAAGGCATACAAGCAAAATTCAAACAAATCAACTAGTTGCTTCCCCGGCAATGGCGCCAAAAATTTGATAGTCCCAGAATACTAGATTAAATTGTCACGAAAGTGTGGGCTCATCAGATTTTAAATGTGAATGAATAACTGGAAACCCTTTTACAATCAAAATCTGAAAATGTAATATAGGGGCCACAGGTCGTATTTTTCTCGAGGACTAGTTGATATAATTTGATTCGCGCTTGTATTTATGTGTCGTTTGTGTTTTTGGGTTTCAAACAAGTAATTGGGTTTTGATTTATAATTCAGAAATGAAATCGCAATGGAAAATCAAAGAACCTTAAATTAATGCACTAAACAAGAATTTGGCACTTAAGAACTCAACCTAATGGAAACTTACTCAAGCACTTACAAAATTTTCTTGGAAACTAATTTCTGAATTCTACAAAACAAAAGAAATGCTGAGAAATGAGGTAAAAGCAGTGATGGGAGTTTTCGAAAATAAACAAACCTAACACAATTACTAACATGCGAAATTAAGAAAATCCACAAACAACTTAACTCAATTAGCTACAATATTTTTGGAAACCAACCACTGCCAATAAAAATTCAGAATTGAGTGAATTCTAACTTATGAATTTCAAACACAATCTTAAGCTACAAAACAGGCTGAATTGCGGATGCAACTAGGTTCTTATCTATTGGCACGCAAGAGATAGCTCTTTGTGCCAAAAACTAACACAAAACTCGAAAATGATATCTTTTCAACTAAGAATTCTAAACTAATTGATTCAATTGAGAAAAAGGGGCTATGAGGAAAGAACTAAGCAAATCTAAAGGAAGAAATTTGAGAGCCGAAAACAGCAATTCAAGAAAACCAAATTCAGAAACTTAATTAGCAGGAATTTAAGATGCAGAATTAAGGATTAGCTATAGAATTTTTTTCCGCAATGGATCAAAGGCTAAACTAGCTAATGCAAAACGAATTCGAGTAACTAATCTAGATGCAATGAAACTGAAACTAGCAATCACTTGACAGGAACTAAGGAAATCGGGCTGAAATTTCTGATAAACAGCAAACTAACTTGGCACGCAATACAATTTGGCACGCTAGAAATAAAACTACAACTAACTGAAATTGAATCTAGTTGTCATCTAAACAAGCTCTTAAACTACTTAGCTCTAAGAATTAAAAACCTAATGAAACCAAACAATTCAGAATTACAACTAAGACCGCTGAAAACTAAAATTGCAGAAACAGAACAGTGCAGTAATCCATTACAGCTACAAAACTTGGAAATTGAAGACCTAAGCTACTCCTCAACCATTCTCCAACTCAAGAACTTCTTGGTCATTAATCAAGAGTGAACTTCGGACCCGCAAGCTCAACAAATCAGTGAAGATACGTCTCTGCTACTGAAACAGATCAAATCCTGCTCAAACTGAAATTAGCTTCCGAATTCATCAAACTCGCTGTGGTGGCTTGCGATTTGGATTAGGGAATGATCAAAACCTTCCAGGGAACCCCTCTGGTCAGCTCGGATGCAGTGGAAATGGATCACAGCTAAGCTCGCTGAAATCGGATAGTGAAACTGCCGAGACCTCGCGCAGCTTCGCTATTGAGCAGAAATCAAATCTAAAACCTCGCTGAGATTCTCTTCACTAACCTAGCCCTTGCTTTGATGATGGATTGAGGGATCACGCCTTCGATTGGATGAAAAAAATGGAAGAAAACGAAGAAGACTGATGAACTCTACTGTTGCGGCGAAGACGCGATGAAGGGGAAGCTGCGCGATTTTTTTCCTTAAGTAATTAAGCACGGACGGTCCAGATTGATCCACTTCAATCCAACGGCTGATCTTGGTCTGATTTAAGCCAAACTTTGATGATGATGATCTGGGGTCAGGATCTGCCTTGTGGTAGCTCGGATCCTCCAGATTCGCAACGGATGGTCCAGATCAAGCTAATCTTTGAATAGATGATCTAGAACCCTCCGAGCTTGATCCAACGGTTGATTTAGCTCTGATTGGAATGAAACCTTCAGATCTTGATCAGGGTGCTTGATCAACCCTAGCCCTAGCTCGGATTGTTTCAGATGATCCCGGATGGCTCAGATCTAGCCGCTTTTGAATTGGACGGCCCGGATTAATCATAATCTTGATAATTCGATCCGGGTCACTTCCGACTCGAGTTTGACCAAATATGCCCTAGGTCCATGAACCTTTTATGCCTGCAAAAATAAATCAAGAATTTAGTGGCCAAATATTCCAAAAATTTGCGTATTTGCAATTAAGTCCAAAATAAAGGTAAGTTCTAAAACCTAGGTCAATTTCATAATTTTAGCAATAAAAACATAGGTCAAACATGGATTTAAGCAGCTCAAATAATCAATAAAATAGTATTTATCAGTGATCCCTTAGAACTTTGATCGCCAAGGATGTGTCCTGCTTCTCCTAAGTCCTTCATATCAATTGTTTAGACAACCATAATCTTACGTCTGATAATACTTTGTTATTGTTGCCAACTAACAAAATATTATCTACGTATAGTACAAGAATACTATGTTTTCGTCACATTTCTTATATACACAAATCTCATCCGTCCTTTGAACAAATCCATATGACTGGATTATTTCTTCAAAGTGGATGTTCTTTGTCATAGGTCTAGGGATCTTGATTCGTGGTCACCAGGGACAAAGTCCGAAGACTCTCCCAAGAACATGAATGCTTTAGGTTGACTAATAACCCTCCCACTACGATGAAGTACCACCTGTGTATCTTCTGTGACACGCGGTGCAGTGACTTGTGGTATATCTTCTTGTACATTTGGTACTAAGGTTGGAACATTCCCTCTTAATTCTTCAAGAACTAGTCTACTCATGGGCTTATGGTTCATTACATAGTCTTCCTCTAAGAATCGGGTATTCATGCTAACGATTACCCTATGATCCTTAGTACTATAGAACGACCTTTTGTTCCTTTAGGATAGCCTAAGATCAAGCGCACGAGATTCCAACTTATCAATATCCCCTCTCAGCACATGTGCTGAGCTACCCTAAATCTGAATGTCTTAGACTAAGCTTTCGCCCAGCCCACATTTCTATGGGAGTAGAAGGTACTGACCTAGATGGTATCTAGTATGTACGCTATCGTTTCCAGACTAATATCCCCAGAATGAATTTGGTAACTCGGAGCAGCTCATCATTGTCCTAACCCTCTCCATAAGAGCTCTTTTCCTTCACTCTGCTGCACCATTCTATTGGGGCGTACCGGGTGCAGTCAATTGGGATTGAATCCCAATCTCTGATAAGTAAGTCCTAAACCCTCCCAAGAGGTACCCACCACCACGATCCGATCGTAGTGTTTTGATACTTTTACCTTGATGTTTCTCCACATCAGTCTTGATTCATTGAACTAATCAAAGATTCAGACTTGCAGCCATCAAGTAAACATATCCATACCTTTGAATATTCATCTCACAAAGTATTCAAAGCTACCTCTATCTTGGATAGGCATAGACCACATAAATCAGAATGAACCAATTCTAACATATCTTTGGCTCTATACCCCTCAGTCTTGAAAGGCCTCTTAGTCGTCTTACCTTCCAAGCAAGATTCAAAGGTTGGGAAGTCTCCCACCACCAACGAACCCGAGGGCCCATCAGCTATCGAACTTTGAATCCTACTAAGGTTAATATAATCAAGCCATAGATGCCAAACATATGTTTGGTTCATCTTGGAAGGAACATTTCTCTTATTTTGATTAGATGATGAGCTATTAGCTACTATATGCATCATGGGAGACTTTGGTTCAAATTGGTTAAATTGCTTATCTATGTTCCTAAATAGATAATCTTCCTATTCCACTTTTCATAACAAAAGCAATAGAATATCCATCATTTCATAAACTGAACTAGAGTTCTTTCTAAAATTAGGTACATAAAAGCAATCTTTTTAAAACCAAAACATTATTTTCCTATCTAAAGATAAATAAATAACTCCCACTGCAATAGTTGCCACCTCTGTAGCATATCCCATGTAGACGGTAATCTCTTCCTTAGCTAGTCGTTGGGCTTCCTGGAACCCCTACAAAGAATTGCAGACATGATTAGTGACATCCGTATCTACACACCAGGTACTGGTAGATAACATCGCTAATCATGTTACAACAACAAAAGAAAAAGATATACATTTGTCTTGATGACGGGGATAGTTCGCCTTTCAATGTCCAGTTTGTTTGCACGTGGAGCACTTGCCTCTTGGCTTCTTCATGCCAATCCGGGGTCCCTGCGATGCTACCGCTGCTGCCTTCTTGAACCCACCTTATTTCTTCTTCTTCCTACCTTTCAGCACAGAAGTAGAAACCTTCTGAGTAACCAAGGCCTGTGAGCTCTGACGAAAAAGGCCCTCTGCCACCTGGAGTTCTCCTAGCAGTTCCCCCAACGTATACTCATGCTTATTCATGTTATAGTTGAGTCGGAACTGCTCAAAACTACTAGGTAGAGATTGGAGTATTATATCGACCTGGGTTTCCCCGTTGATTTGTCCTCCAAGAACCTCAATCTAATTGAGGTGGGCCATCATTTTCAGGACATGATCCCTTACGGGTGTGCCTTCGACCATAGTGATCGTCATCAGATTCTTCATTGCCAGCTGCCTAGCGGCACGACTCTGGTGCCCGAAGAGCTCCTGAAGGTTCAGCATCTTGTCACAAGCAGTGGGCATGGCCTGATGCTGATGTTGCAATACATTCGACATGGATGCCAGAATATAACACCGCGCCATCTCATCTGGCTTAACCCATTTATTGTAATGCTCCCTCTGCTCTTCACTAGATCTGTCGCTAGGCCTATCAGGACATTTTTCGGTGAGTACAAATTTGTACTCTTCAGCTGTAAGGACAATGTCAAAGTTTCTTTTCCAGTCAATATAGTTGGATCAAGTTAGTTAATTCTCCTTAAGTATTGTTGCTAGTGGGTTAAAGGCCATTTTGAAAATCCTGAGAATCACAACATACAATACTTTAGAAATTGAAAATAAATTGATTCCTCAAAACAATAAATTTTCGAAATCAACCAACACCTCAAACACCGAGAATTCGTATGCCACGTTAGTGTGGACGTATACGAACTCTACATTCGTTAGTGAAGGTTTTACCCATCAATCTTACTATCTTGTCAACCTAACTTTTTGACAAGTAAGATCAATAGTTGGTTCACTTCGGCCCTACAAATTATTAGCAGTGACTCCGTTGGGGAGGATACTAATATTTGTATCTAAGTGTTTACCATTGCACGACACTAAGAGAATTATTTAAGATTATGTGCCTTCCGTTGGGGAAGTACACACGCTCTTCAATAATTCCCTATAATCTTTTTTGACCTTGTGATCCATAGAACAAGCCTATCTGTTATGGAGGAAGGCACTCAGAGCCAACGCACAAGCTTGTTCGCATCACATGTCAGATTGCAATGGAGGCCACGGGACCCTTAGGGTCCCTCTCCCACTTAGTAAATTAGTTTGAGGAATTTTAACAAGCACACATACACGACATGCACATAACAAACACAATGAAAATAGAAAATCCTAGATTTTCCAACTTTTCATGGCCTTGGTCTCTAATGCGCCTCAGTCGTGTCGTCACCCCGTCTGCTCCTCCTTTCCTTATGCGCACACCACCTTGAAGGATCTCCAAGCCGAAATGACTAGCTAATTATTTACATCATCAATCCTATACTCCACGAAGGAGTGTACATGAAAACTAGATCGAAAGTAAAATAATGAGCCTGACTAAACATGATAGTATTATGAGAGAAGTGTCCTAAGGCAATCGCCTTATGATTGTAAACATTTATTTTAATAAATGAAAATTCACTATTTGAGTATACATATTTGTGTATTTGATTGGGATCTTAAACTCATCTACTGAATGTCCGCAATACAATTCACAGCATATGAGAATTTGTGATGGGATCACAACTAGTGATTATCTCTACATGTGCAATTGTGAAGTATTGAAAATATCCCTAGTCGATGAATTGATAAATACGGACACTATCAATTCTGTTGAGACTAGCATGGGTTATTCTCTAATCAGCTGATTCTCACTGGCTGGTGACATTGGGATGTCTGGAGATAAACATGGATGCTAGTTAAGGGAACTAGTTCATTGGAGTGACTGACTGTAAAACTTCACATGGTAGTCTATATATAGACATGTCAGTGAAGATCTTACTGCAGCTTAAGTGCGATGATCCTTTGACTTGCGGTGTTCAAGTCATCTTGGTCATGGAGACTTATACTTTAACATCTTAAGCAAGCATCTCCAAGGAGGTGTGGACCCAGGATGGTTGGGTATAAGCCGAAGTGCCCGAAGATGTTTGAACAGCCTACAAAGGATTCACCACTCCTTGCGAGGAGATGTATACCCAGGCCTATCGTCGGATTGTTACTCAAAGCCTCTGGCCAGAGCATGTCATGTTTAGAGTATGAGTCTCTTAAATACATGAGAGTAATTAGAAATCCAAAGGACGAGAGAACGTTACTTGGGCTAGGTGTGACGTAGTCAGCCTAGTGGGGACTGACACACACATACCATGTCCTGAACCAAGTGGGTATAAGATGGTGAAGGGAATGAGGCACGATTCATTAAAGCTGCTGAAGGGTTTCAGAATTATTTCTGAGGTCAACCGTTGATCTTTCGATTAATTGGGGGTCATGATGTACTACTAGGTGCCACTCATGATCGTTCTATAATTGGTTGATTATAGACGACCAACATAAATCGAAAGCCTATTTAGTCACACGCACTACGAGTAATCCGAGGGATTTAAAATGAGTTGAAAATTGGATTTTCCGATCAAGAGAAATAAGTCGAATCTGAATTAATCAGAGGCGCAACGGAAGCTTAAAATGGCTAAGTCTTTTGAAGGCTTATTGGGCGAATTAAATGAGTTTAATTCGCGAGGGATTGGGCTTGAAGTGGCCGGCCAAAGAGGGTGTCCACCCTCTTTGGTTTGGCCGGCCACAATAAAAGAGAGAAACCAATTTAATTGGTTTAAATTATAAAATAAATCAAGCGCGATTTGTTTTATAAAATCATGGATAAATAAATTAATTTATATAAAGAAATTTATATAAAGAAAATTGTAGAAATTTATTCTTTTTATGGAAATTAAAATGAACCATGAATTGGTTTAATTTTAATTTATAAAATCAATTATGAATTGATTTTTCCATGATAAGAAAATTTTATACAAATTTTATTCCATAATTAAAAGGAGAGATGTATTTGTTTTATTATAAAGTTAGTTATAATAAAACTTGGCATAACGGAATAATTCATAAGAGAATTTATGAGATAAATTTCTTATGAAAATTTATTCCGTTAATTCCGTTAAAAGGGAGACTTGGCAATAGAGAGGCTACTATATAAAGGAACCAAAGGCAAGCCTTGAATTCTAACAATTAATCAAGAGATTAAGAAGCTCTCTCTCTCTCCCTTATTCTCTCTCTCTCTCTAGGGCTGGCGCATCTCCCTCTCTCTCTCTAGGGCCGGCGCACCCCCCTCTCTCTCTCTAGGGCCGGCGCACCCCCTTAGGGCCGGCGCCATCTTCCCTAGCCGTGAGCCACCACCAAGACGAAGCGGGTCGCGACTCCTTCTTCCCTTCACGGAATCTTGATTCCGTTATTTGGTGGTTAGTTTCTATCTCTCTCTCTTGATATTCTAGTTGTGCCTTTAGAGAATCTAGTAGTTCTCGTCGGCACAAAACTCGTGGCTTTGCGAAGTCATCCTGAAGAGAACTCAGCGTGGACGCGAATAGAGGCGGAGCTTCCAAGGGACGCTACGGTTGGATCTCATCCCTTACTTCCAGTTACGCGAGGTATTGAGTAAATTAGTTTACTTTCTGCAAAATTTTAATTTATGATCATGTCCACACATCATAAGGTCGTGTGCTAGATACGTGGTTAAAAATAATTTGAGAAATTATTCATGCTTATTCTTCCGCTGTACGTAAATATTTTAAAATTTACGAACCCGTATCGATGTCAACATGCACCCGGTCCCAACAGTGGTATCAGAGCCGGTTAGTGTTCGACATAATCATATAATTGTTTTGCGGAAAACTTTGTCATAATCTCAATTTTGGAAAAATTTTCAATTATGGAAATTTTCCAATTATTATAAATTTTAGATTTAGGAATTTCAAAGTTTGGAAATCCTCATGAAATTTCGCAAACGTTTGAAATATCCTAGTTTCTGAAATTTTATGATAATTGAGAAAACTTCCCATCTTTGGAAACTTTCCAATTTTGGAAATTTTCTATTTTGGAAATTTTCCAATTTTGGAAATATGTAAGTTTTCTTTGTACCAGAAACATACAATTATTCTGAAAACCTATTATGAAATCTCGCAATTTTGGGCACTTTCTTTCAAGAAAGTCTAGACAAATTTATGGACAATTAATTGACAATTAAATTCGAATTGATTTTAAATTATCAACAAAATTCTTTATTTTGGATTGAGCCTCGGGGAGCCGTCCAATCTAAAGTTAGTTGTTGTAATTTAATTTCCCAATTTTGAATGAAATTGTCATGTTTAATTTGGTTGCGCTTCAGAAGCGGACCAAATTGAATTTACGACAAATTTCTTTTCTTTGGGTATCTGAGCCTCGGGGAGCCACCTTTAGAAAACAATTTGTTGTAATTAATTAAATCCATGAATAAAATATGATTTAAGAGGTGATGCTCTTACATATTGTTGTCTCCAAAATTAATTAGGAAAATGGTTTCCTATAGAGTTTTCTTAAAAGAGATTTTCATGAAAATAATATGTGGTTGAATTAAGGGAATTGCCTCTTAATTTAATAAGATTTGATTTAGAGAAATCAAAGTCTTAAACATATTATTTCCGAAATTGATTATGACAATTTAGGAAATGTTTCCCAAAACAATTCCTTGAATAAAGTATGAAATTAGAATTAGGAAATCCGGTTCCTAATTCAATTAATGAGACTTGATAAATTAAGTCACATACGTACTTTATTAAGGAAATCGTTAGTCATGACATAATTATATGTCATGAATGTGCTTAGAAAAGAAAGGATGAGACCTAAAACCCCTTACAAAATATTAAGGCTAACACCTTCCATTAATATGGTTAGAACCGGAGTTTTGTTTCTCGTTTGGGTTGATGGACACATCCATGCCCGGCTTGAACCTCAACATGTTCAAACCATGGAATTAGTTTATGAATAATATAGTTGGAGTCAGAGGTCAATCCTTAGTTTTAGTTGTTGGACACATCCAAGCCTGACTAAACGGTTGAATGAGCTCCAACCATATTAAAACTATTTCTTGATTAATGGGTCAGCCTTAAGCTTGGAGCATCGATTTGTTGTGCCACAGCCAAGGTCGATGTAAAGAGAGGTGCAGTTGGGTGCTATGTATAATGTTGCATACTTGTTAATGAGTTAACAACCCAATGATTTATGCAAACATTCAATTAGTTGATAGCATAAAGTGATAGTTACATATATGTGATATGTAATCGGTATATTTACCTACCTTCATAGCTAAGAATAACTTGATGGCCACAGCCATGGTTGTTCTTATCTATGGTTGGATATCAACCTATTTGGAGATGTTCCTACGATCTCCCGAATTGATAAAAAGGGTTATTCAATTTGAAAAATAAATAGGATTTAATTAATGTATGTTGATGCATTCTTTATCATTCTTCTCACATAAGCTCAATTTGTATTTCTAGGATAATCACTCGATCATGTCTTCTATGAATTTGCGTTCCATTTTGGACACCAATAAACTGACTGGGCCAAACTTCATGGACTGGCTTCGAAACCTGAGGATAGTCCTCAAGGCAGAGAAGCTTGCTTATGTCCTTGAAGATCAACTTCTCAACCGTCCTCCTGAAAATGCAACTCCAGACCAGTTTCCTGAGTTGCTCAGCCTGCTGAAGACTGTAGAGCCTTCTGTGAAGCAAGATCAAAAGACGGTACTGTTAGTTGGTTCCTCGAAGAAAGGTTCTAAGAGGAAGGCCAAAGAACAGAATAAGGGAAAGAAGAAAAAGGTCAAAAAGATTGAAAATACCCTAAAAGGCACTTGCCATCACTGTGGCAAGGAGGGTCACTGGCGAAGAAACTGCAAGGTTTATCTTGAGTCCTTGAAAGAGAAGGCATCCGATGCCCCATCCTCTTCAAGTATCTTCGTTATTGAATGTCACTCTATTTCCTCAATCACCTGGGTACTTGATACTGGGTGTAGCTCACATATATGTAATGACATACAGGGGCTAAGGAATAGAAGAAGACTCGTCAAGGGAGAAGCGAATTTGCGAGTTGGAAACGGAGCAAAGATTGCTGCTGTTGCCATCGGAACATATTTGCTAAAGCTCCCTACAGGACGTGTCTTAGAATTGGATAATTGTTATTTTGTTCCATCGTTAATAAAGAACATTGTATCTATTTCATGTTTGAATGAAAAGGGTTATCATTTAACTTTTAGTAACAATTGTTGTTACATAACTTTAAATGGCGTTCTTTATGGGAATGGAACTTTGTGCAATGGTATCTACACGTTAGATTTATCCGGTGACGTTTTCAATATCGAAGTTAGCAACAAACGTGCTCGAATAGATAATCGAATAGACTCCTACACGTGGCATTGTCGTCTTGGCTATGTAAGTAAGAAACGCATGACCGAATTACACCGATGTGGAATTATGGAATCATTTGAACCTGGTTCATTTGATACATGCGAATCATGCTTAAAAGGCAAGATGGCCAAATTACCCTTTTCCAGAAAAGGTAATCCAGTGGGAGAATTGCTTGGTCTAATACATACTGATGTATGCGGACCAATGTCAACTCTGGCACAAGAAGGCTATAGCTACTTCATCACCTTTATCGATGATCACTCACGATTCGGGTATGTGTTCTTGATGAAATACAAATCTGAAGCTTTTGAGAAATTCAAAGAGTTCAGAAATGAAGTAGAGAAACAGCTTGACAAAAGTATTAAGATACTTCGATCCGATCGGGGTGGTGAATACTTAAGTCAAGAGTTTCAAGATTATCTTAGGGACAATGGGATATTGTCCCAATGGACTCCGCCGTATACACCACAGCATAATGGTGTATCTGAGAGGCGCAACCGAACCTTGATGGACATGGTTAGGTCGATGATGAATCATGCAACTCTTCCAAAATCCTTTTGGGGCTATGCACTTAAGACAGCTGTTTACTTGCTAAACAGAGTCCCGACCAAAGTAGTCTCTACTACTCCATATGAGACATGGAATAGTAAGAAACCTCACTTAACTCACCTTAAGATATGGGGTTGTCCTGCTTATGTGAAGCGGACTATATCAGACAAATTGGATGCTAAGTCTGATAAATGTCTATTTATTGGATACCCTAAGGAAACGAAGGGTTACCAATTCTATCATCCCTTGAAACAAAAGGTGTTTGTTTCAAGGCATGCTGTATTTCTGGAAAAAGAATTTCTTTTACAAGAAAACAGTGGGAGTGGCATTGAACTTGATGAAGTTCAAGAAACTCCAATAGACATTGCAGAGACACCTAGTCTAGACCCACAACCAATAACTCATAATGATGAGCTATCAGTTGAACCTAAAACAACACCACCTCTTCGTAGATCTGATAGGACACGCAATATTCCAGAGAGATACGGATTTCTCATAAGTGAATCGAACGACGTGTTACTCATTAGCGATGATGAACCTATCAGTTATGAAGATGTTCTGAAAAGTTCAGAAAGGGACAAATGGCTTGAAGCCATGAAGTCGGAAATGGATTCCATGTACCAAAATCAAGTATGGGACTTGGTTAACCCACCTGAAGGGATTAAGCCCATAGGGTGCAAGTGGGTTTTCAAGAAGAAAACCAACATGGAAGGTAATGTTGTTACCTTTAAGGCTAGATTAGTGGCAAAAGGATATCGTCAGAAACAAGGAATTGATTATGACGAAACCTATTCGCCAGTAGCTATGCTTAAATCCATTCGGATGCTCCTGGCCATAGCAGCTCATTATGACTATGAGATATGGCAAATGGATGTGAAAACAGCTTTCCTTAATGGAAACCTGCTTGAGGATGTATACATGATACAACCTGAAGGTTTCACATCGGTTGATAAAACCAAAGTATGCAAGCTTCGACGATCCATATATGGACTGAAGCAAGCATCCAGGAGTTGGAACATCCGTTTTGATGAGACAATCAAAGAGTTTGATTTCTCACAAAATCCTGACGAACCTTGTGTGTACATGAAGGTTAGTGGGAGTGCAGTCGTATTCCTAGTATTATATGTCTATGACATATTACTTATAGGAAACGATATATCAGTCTTACAGACAGTTAAAATTTGGTTGTCCAAAACTTTCTCCATGAAAGACCTGGGAGAAGCAACCTATATCCTTGGGATTAGAATCTATAGAGATAGATCAAAACGGTTGCTTGGTCTTTCACAGTCTACATATATAGACCGAGTGCTAAAAAGGTTTAGCATGTCGGAATCCAAGAAAGGTTACCTTCCCATCAGGCATGGGATCAACCTTTCAAAGTCTATGTGTCCGCGCACAGAAGACGAGAGGATTTGCATGAATAAGATTCCTTATGCATCCGCGATAGGATCTATCATGTATGCTATGTTATGTACAAGGCCCGATGTATCGTATGCTCTGAGCATCACAAGCAGATACCAGTCGGATCCAGGAATGGATCATTGGGCGGCTGTCTAGACAATCCTTAAGTACTTAAGAAGAACTAAGGATGTGTTCCTAATATATGGAGAAGGAGATATGGTAATACGTGGGTATACAGATGCCAGTTTCCAGACAGATAAGGATGACTCCAAATCTCAGTCTGGATACGTATTTACTTTGAATGGAGGCGCAATAAGTTGGAAGAGTTCCAAACAAGACACCGTAGCGGATTCTACCACGGAAGCGGAATATATCGCAGCTTCGGAAGCAGCAAAGGAAGCAGTCTGGATCAAGAAGTTTGTCTCCGAACTTGGTGTGGTTCCAACCATTGATGAAGCAGTGCCGGTTTACTGCGACAACAATGGAGCTATTGCACAAGCAAAGGAACAAAGGTCTCATCAGCGATCCAAACATGTGCTTCGCCGCTATCATCTGATCAGAGAGATTATAAGTAGGAATGATATACAAATTGAGAAAATTCCCACTGAAAGGAATTTAGCGGATCCTTTAACTAAGGCCTTGCCTCAGAGCAAGTTTGAGGGTCATGTTAGAGCCTGTGGTATTGGATACCGTAGCGATTGGCATTAGGCCAAGTGGGAGTTTGTTAGTATTATGAGAGAAGTGTCCTAAGGCAATCGCCTTATGATTGTAAACATTTATTTTAATAAATGAAAATTCACTATTTGAGTATACATATTTGTGTATTTGATTGAGATCTTAAACTCATCTACTGAATGTCCGCAATACAATTCACAGCATATGAGAATTTGTGATGGGATCACAACTAGTGATCATCTCTACATGTGCAATTGTGAAGTATTGAAAATATCCCTAGTCGATGAATTGATAAATACGGACACTATCAATTCTGTTGAGACTAGCATGGGTTATTCTCTAATCAGCTGATTCTCACTGGCTGGTGACATTGGGATGTCCGGAGATAAACATGGATGCTAGTTAAGGGAACTAGTTCATTGGAGTGACTGATTGTAAAACTTCACATGGTAGTCTATATATAGACATGTCAGTGAAGATCTTACTGCAGCTTAAGTGCGATGATCCTTTGACTTGCGGTGTTCAAGTCATCTTGGTCATGGAGACTTATACTTTAACATCTTAAGCAAGCATCTCCAAGGAGGTGTGGACCCAGGATGGTTGGGTATAAGCCGAAGTGCCCGAAGATGTTTGAACAGCCTACAAAGGATTCACCACTCCTTGCGAGGAGATGTATACCCAAGCCTATCGTCGGATTGTTACTCAAAGCCTCTGGCCAGAGCATGTCATGTTTAGAGTATGAGTCTCTTAAATACATGAGAGTAATTAGAAATTCAAAGGATGAGAGAACGTTACTTGGGCTAGGTGTGACGTAGTCAGCCTAGTGGGGACTGACACACACAGACCATGTCCTGAACCAAGTGGGTATAAGATGGTGAAGGGAATGAGGCACGATTCATTAAAGCTGCTGAAGGGTTTCAGAATTATTTCTGAGGTCAACCGTTGATCTTTCGATTAATTGGGGGTCATGATGTACTACTAGGTGCCACTCATGATCGTTCTATAATTGGTTGATTATAGACGGCCAACATAAATCGAAAGCCTATTTAGTCACACACACTACGAGTAATCCGAGGGATTTAAAACGAGTTGAAAATTAGATTTTTCGATCAAGAGATATAAGTCGAATCTGAATTAATCAGAGGCGCAACGGAAGCTTAAAATGGCTAAGTCTTTTGAAGGCTTATTGGGTGAATTAAATGAGTTTAATTCGCGAGGGATTGGGCTTGAAGTGGCCGGCCAAAGAGGGTGTCCACCCTCTTTGGTTTGGCCGGCCACAATAAAAGAGAGAAACCAATTTAATTGGTTTAAATTATAAAATAAATCAAGCGCGATTTGTTTTATAAAATTATGGATAAATAAATTAATTTATATAAAGAAATTTATATACAGAAAATTGTAGAAATTTATTCTTTTTATGGAAATTAAAATGAACCATGAATTGGTTTAATTTTAATATATAAAATCAATTATGAATTGATTTTTCCATGATAAGAAAATTTTATACAAATTTTATTCCATAATTAAAAGGAGAGATGTATTTGTTTTATTATAAAGTTAGTTATAATAAAACTTGACATAACGGAATAATTCATAAGTGAATTTATGAGATAAATTTCTTATGAAAATTTATTCCGTTAATTCCGTTAAAAGGAAGACTTGGCAATAGAGAGGCTACTACATAAAGGAACCAAAGGCAAGCCTTGAATTCTAACAATTAATCAAGAGATTAAGAAGCTCTCTCTCTCCCCTTATTCTCTCTCTCTCTCTAGGGCCGCGCATCCCCCTCTCTCTCTCTAGGGCCGGCGCACCCCTCTCTCTCTCTCTAGGGCCGGCGCACCCCCTTAGGGCCGGCGCCATCTTCCCTAGCCGTGAGCCACCACCAAGACGAAGCGTGTCGCGACTCCTTCTTCCCTTCATGGAATCTTGATTCCGTTATTTGGTGGTTAGTTTCTATCTCTCTCTCTTGATATTCTAGTTGTGCTTTTAGAGAATCTAGTAGTTCTCGTCGGCACAAAACTCGTGGCTTTGCAAAGTCATCCCGAAGAGAACTCGGCGTGGGCGCGAATAGAGGCGGAGCTTCCAAGGGACGCTACGGTTGGATCTCGTCCCTTACTTCGAGTTACGCGAGGTATTGAGTAAATTAGTTTACTTTCTGCAAAATTTTAATATATGATCATGTCCACACATCATAAGGTCGCATGCTAGATACATGGTTAAAAATAATTTGAGAAATTATTCTGCTTATTCTTCCGCTGCACGTAAATATTTTAAAATTTACGAACCCGTATCGATGTCAACATGCACCCGGTCCCAACAAAACATGTGTCGTATTTAATTACAAAAATTAAATACTACCTAACCTCGTCAACCCCGAGGATTAATTAATTTATAAAACATTGCACATCCAATCACACATATCAAATATTTGACCATGGTAAGTTAGAATCTAGTGCCTGCAACACAAAGTTAGCCTATGCACATCCATATATCATCCAGCAAAATATAATGTATGAAAAATACAAAAAATTAACCAATCCTAAACACACAAAACCGAAAACCTCAGCTCTAATACCAATTGTTGGGTATGGCTTGCCGGGTTTCCCTAGTGAATACTTGGTCGTACTTGGTTGTCCTTGAGAGACCTCTCCATGTCTACAGATTTAAAATTAATCTGAATGGAGACCCGTCTCCCAACGACCATCTCGTCATCGTATCGTTTGGTACGAATTACAACTTGGTCAATCACAAAGATCATGCCTTGTAATTCTCCTAATCGAACGACTGCGGAAGAGATGACGAGTGGATCGCCAGTTCTTGTGTTTACGGTCGGGGTCCAGTTAATTAATTATTAGCTATGATTCATAATCAAAATAATTAAATAACACACATGAAATGACGAAGCAAAGTATAAAGGCACAAAATAACATAAGGAGCTTAGGGAGAGATTTATACCTTCATTATTACCTCGCAGTCTTCTACCTTATGTCCCTCCCCTCCCGGACATCGTGTGGGCGACGAGCTACCGAGAACCGAGATCACCAAGGCACCCAATTGATCTCCTTCCCTCTCTTTCACTTGCGCCAAGAACAAACCCTACCTCTAGGGTTTCTATCGGCGCCCTTTGCCTCTCCACCAACCGCCACCGATCACCTCCAGCAGCTGCTAAACTCCGGCGACCAGGGGAAGGAAGCAATGAAGGAAAAGTTGATGAAGGAACTGAAGAAGAAGATGAAATAAAGCTCTTCTTCTCCCCTTATAAGCTTGCTACCGCCGCCCCTCTACACCTCACCATCGGCGCCCATTGACGCCACCCTCCAAGCCCGACACCTCTTCTCTTCTTTCTCAAGCTTCCTCCAGTCACAACTGGAAGAGAGACTCTTCCTTGCGCCAAAGATCAAGAGAAGAGAAGTTGGTGGAAGAAGAAAAAATGTTTTCTTCCACCTAGCCGCCGAGTGCCCTAGGAGAGAGAAGATGATGGAGAGGAGAGAAAAGCCAAGCATTGATCAATTTTCCTTGATTTCATGATCCCATGGGGTATTTATAGGGCTAAGGTAGGGGCCAGAGGGGGAGTTGGATCTTGGCCTGCTAATGGTTCTAAACCCGATCCATTAATTAAGATCTATTCCACTAAAAGATCTTAATTGAACTTCTTCACCAACCCCCATATTTTCATATGGGCTCCACATTATGAGTCATCCATCCCCCGTGTTTAAGATATCGAATGCCCGTCAATTAATCTAATTTATTGACAAATTAAATTAATCAACTTCTGAATCCTTGATTAGTACCACTCAACCTTATCATCATGTTGAATCAAATCCACCTGCAGGGTTTAACATGATGAACATTTTGAGCTCATCAAGGGGGCATCTGTAACGACCCGGCCCATTTGGCGGTCTCGACCGTCGACCGTCGACCGTGCCGTTACCAATACTAGGTCTTCCCACTCCTGGGCGTGGATTTTTGCTTTCCCAGGATTCGAACTCTAGACCCAGGCTTAAATCTAGTTCTTTGTGAATCCTGAATACCAATTGAGCTATATCCCGACTCACTATGATACGGATTCCATCAATAATCAACGACACATCATATAATTAATATTATCTCCCAACTTATCAGGTCTATCGATCTAACAAAATAGATCTCGCCCATTGGTAAATCAAAGAAATAATAATTAATAATATGTGTCCGTTATTATATCGGGATTTAAGGATTGTACTCTATAATAAAATTTAAGGTTCTATCCAATTATCAAGCCAGTACAAATTGGATAACCTCTGGTTTTGGTCTTGCTCAATGTACTCGAAGTACACTAGTGTAATTCTATGGTCAAGACCAACCACACCTAATTACACTACAACCATCCCGATGGTTTGTCCAATTCCATCTTGGCTGTGAGCCTTTACTTATACTAAGCAAGGGACTGATAACATGATCTTTCGTGTAACACCATACACCATGTTATCTACAATGCGAAGTAAAGGACTTTTATACATGTACTAATATAAACAAGCACCTAGTGTTGTTGTGATTCTCTTTCAAAATGTGAATGACCATACATAAAAGGCAAGGCTTTTAGTATACATCCTAACAGATCCAACAATATATGTAGGTCAACCCCAGGGTTTCACACCATATACTTTCCGAACCATGTATTTAAACTTAACAAGGCTTTATACAATTTCAAATAAACACCTAGGACTTAGTATGATAGATTATCAACATATTTAATAATAAAAGGATTCAAGCAATTAGGAAAAATTGACTCAACTCTTTTCATAAAAATCCTTGAAAATGAAATATTTATTACCCAAGTATATATCGACGATATAGTATCTGGCTCCACCAACTTAAGATTTTTAAAAGAATTTATAAACTTAATGGAAAAAAGCATTCGAAATGAGTCTACTAGAGGAGTTAACCTACTTCCTAGGTTTACAAATAAAACAAACCAAAGATGAAAATTATGTACATCAACAAAAATATACAAAATAACTTTTTAAAAAATTCAAAATAGAAAATACTAAAGAAATAAAAATTCCTATGGCAATTAATACTAACCTAGACAACGACCCAAGTGGAAAGCCAGTAGACTTAAAATATTATAGAAGTGTCATAGGTAGTCTTCTTTATTTAACTGTAGTCGACCGGACATCCAATTTGCAATTAGTATGTGTGCAAGATACCAAACTTGGGCAAAGGAATCTCATCGAACTAGTGTCAAGAAAATCTTTATGTACCTAAAAGGCATAATTAATGTAGTATGTGGTATCCTAGAATAACTAATTTTGAACTATTAGGATTTTCTGATTCTGATTATGCCAGTTGCAAATTAGATAGGAAAAACATAAGTGGTGGATGCCAATTATTGGGACCATCACTTGTTAGTTGATTTAGTAGAAAACAATATTGTGTTGCTCTCTCTACTACAAAGGCAAAATACATAGATATGGGAGAATATGTTGCACAACTTCTATGGACAATGCACACTTTAAAAGACTTCAACTTAGAATATAAAAACATTAAAATCTCTATTGATAATATAAGTTCAATCAATTTAACTAAGAATCCAATACACCATTCAAGAACTAAACACATAGAAATAATGTTAAATACCAAAATTTAAGGGTTAAAAGGTAAATTTCGAAAATTAAGGGCTTAGTTGGGATTAATAGAATTTAGAGGGCCTTTTTGCAAAAAGGCCAAAACTATTTAAAACCCTAAAACCTTCCTTCCGAATCAGTTTCTTCTCCCCAATTCCTCTCTACCCCGACGTCGAACCCATGCCTCGGTGGCTTCTCGCGAGCGACGGCGAGTGGTTCTCTTCGTCGACTTCTTCTTCTTCTACTTCGTCTACGTCGACTCACACGGAAGCGGCGATGCTCCTCGCACAAACCCTAGGTGGCATCCCCTCTCCCTTGCACAACAACCCAAGGTCGCCGGTCCTCTCCGCCTTGCCGGTCCGGAACCAGCCGCGTCGACCATCATCAAGGTAAGGATTTGTTTGTATAGTATCTCTCATGGTTGATTTGAGCATGGATTGAGGTTGATCGGTGGGAGTTGGTGCGGGTAAACATTTCTTGGTTGTTGATTTATTCTTGACTGAAATTGTGAGAGATGATTCTGTTGGTTTTTTATTCTACTTTAGGTTGTTTTGCTCTGATTAGTAGTGTGGTGGTTGGAATTGATCTGTTATGATCTTGTGAAGAGTTTATTTGGGTTGCAATTACTGACATGTGATCGACATGGATTTTGAGTTTAGAATTGGTGTTTGATTTATTTGTTTATTTATTTTGTTGTTTTGTCGTGATATGCTTGCAGTGAGGTCCTCATAGATTTTGTGTTGGGATATTTTGGTTTGTTCAGCCTTGGAGATGACCGTGAGATGGTTGGATGAATTTGTAAGATAGTTTTTGTTTCATAATTGATGGTTGCAGAGAGAAACATTGGTATTGTGTTAGTCCTAGGCATTGGGTCTGTCATTAGTCTTTGAGGTGTCGCAAGTGTGTTTGTTGCTAGGTGGGCTTGGCTTTTGTTGCCAAGGGTTACCCATTTGGGATTAATCCTGGTTAGGTTGAGCCTGGATGAATCCAATGTTGGATTGATCCAAACACGTTAGGGTTGCAAATGCCACAACATTAAAGGGGTTGTTGTTAATGGCATAGCTGTGCAGAAAACAAAGTTGTAGTTCGTGGGAGTTTCTTAAGTTAATTCGGGAATTAACCTAATAATTTAATTGTGATAGTTATGTTAAGAAAGAACTTATTGTTATTAACAATTCGGTTAAATAGATATTGTAATTAGGACTTATCCTAATTATGTTTATATGTAGTTTAGTTAAGTATTTAATTTTATAAGTAGCTAAACTGTGTCCTTGATACATGACCTTGATTTGGATTTATTGGGTTGATAGTGAAAGGTCCTCTTCGTTTACAAACATCTACAATAAAAGGTGGGTACTTCTCCTTTGTACTCGTGTAGCTCTTTTACCTTTAAGCGTGGTTGCTTTATGTCTAAATAGGTTGCTTGACATTGTTCCTTGTCGGTTGTTATTTTAACATCGCCGTTGATACTTTCTTTGTTGAACTTCGAGTATTCGAAATTCTGTATTCGTACAGTCTCCTATTGAATTTCTATTCTGTAAAGTATCGCTTGAACGCGAGTACCTAGAGGTTCATTAAACACAACTAGGTTTATTTGTCATTAGAATTATCCTACCTAGTAGTGTAGATGCATAATCGTTGGTTTTTGATACTTGGTTGATTGTATTGTTGCATCGTTGATACTTGTTGGATTTGTTACAACGTTGGTTTTCGATTATTCGTGCATCTTGTATCATGCACCATACCTGCACCGTTGCATACTAACGACTGTTGGGCTGCCATTTGATTAAGCCATCGTTAGTCATTTGGTTGCTCTGTTCACTCAACTACTTGTTATCGTGGTAGTTGCTAGAGTGCGAGCAACTGTCCTGTTATGCCACACATGTTGAAGTTGTAGGCAAGCAGTGACACCCTCACCATTGTTTTCGAGGGATACTAGAGTTGTTGATAGCTCCCCCTTTATTCCAGGGTTTGGAGCAGTTGACTCCCTAGCATCCTGTCCACTCAACCACATATATCTGTGGTATTCGTTGGAGTACGTACAGTTGTCACAGCCCTACCCACTTGGTGACAAAGATGTGATGTGTTGGCGACTTGACTGGCGTCAGGGGTGACACATGTCATTGCATCATATGCATTTATTGAATTCATGCATTTTTCTTGTGTTTGTTGCATTAATATGAGCTATGGTTACTGCATTTGGTTGACATGCATGTATATGTTGGTTTTATGGTTGTCGCGTTGTTTTATACATGCTTAGTTGTTATTCGATTTTTTGCCATGTTGTTTTATATATGTTATGCATGTTTAGGTATTCTTATATTTTTTAGAGACTGTACCTGTTGATTTCCCTACTTGTTTTATCTCCATATGCCATGCTTTTTGTATAATCATATATCCGCAGAGTTCGCTCGGACTCACCACCGCTACCACCTATTTTTGTTTCAAGTTGCAGGTAGTTGCATTACTTAAAGCCAGGAGAGGATCCAGCCGTCAGTCCCACAGTATTGAGTTGGTTTACTGCCCATTTTATTTCTGCACTACTTTTATTTTCACATTTTGTTTAATTTGTCTTAGTAGAGTTTTGTTTATTTCGTATTAAGCCCATACGTTTCTTTTGGACGTTCTTTGGGGTTTTCTTTTTTGTTTGTGATGGTTGAGACATCCAATTATTATAAGCTACGTGGTTATGTTTATTTTCTTTATTTTGTGATGCTAGCCGCTTGTGGCTAAGCTATATTGGTGAGGTGTTGTGTATATATGCTCCAACTTGTCCGCTGTACAGGGGAGATGCTGCTCGATTATCGAGGAAGCATGAGCCTCTGGAGGCGTGACAATTTTTGGTATCAGATGGAGGTTTTGCGATGTTTTGGTGTCTGTGGGTTTACGAAGTTATTTTTCGAGGTCAATCTATATTTTACAGATTTAGTTGTATTTTTGCGGAGTCATTGTTTTGACATGCTTGTGATTTAGGGACTTGGCAGTGACAAGATCTCTCCCGGCAACAAGAAGTAAGTTGGTTTTAAATTTTGATGAAATTTTATCTAAATAATGTATGTTAGTTTTGTTAACAGGTATATCTCGTTGTATTGAGTTGTCTACACCCCGTGCTCGTGGTCATGGACGATGATCACGGGGGAGGCCAGAGGAGGCCGAGGGAGACACGGGTCAGGAGGTTGAGAGGCCCACCAGAGTGGAGGCGACTGGTCGGGGATCAGCTCACCAGGACCCTTTGGGTGAGCTGAGACCTCCACCACTGAGAGTACCTCCTCCTTATTCGACAGCAGTTATAGTCGTACCATCAGAGGCAGGTCCATTAGTGCCACCAATGACAGTTCTTGGAGTGTCATCAGTGGTACCCTCTACCCAAGCGGGTTGGCTTCTGGACAGAGCTCGGATTCCATTGTTGGCAGCGTCTGTGAAGGGTTGGTTCACACTGTTCCATGGAGAACCAGATCTGTATTCTTCTCGTACCTAGTTGGAGACATTGGAGGGCACCTTCAGCTATATGACCCTCACAGACATAGAGAAGGTGGAGTTGGCTATATATCACCTTCGAGATCAAGCCGTCACCTGGTGGAATATACAGAAGAATATTATTGGTGGATGGCTAAGTTCTTGGGTTTCTTTTCGCAAAGCTTTTGAGGGCAAGTATTATCCTGCCGCGTTTCGTACAGCCCGACGGCAGGAGTTTCTTGCTCTTCATCAGGGAGACCACTTAGTTATGGAGTATGAGGCGGAATTTAATCGCCTGGCCGAGTTTTGTCCTCAGTTGGTGGCTACAGAGGATGAGCAGATGGAATAGTTCACGCTGGGCCTAGCTGGATATATCCAGTTACGTATGTCTGGATGGGCTCCTACTTCTTATCGAGAGGCTCTGGATCGGGCTCCTACACATCGAGATGATCCATCATCAGTTGCATGGTGATAAGAAGAAGGGAAAGCAAACAACTCAGGGTTCAGCAGCAACACAGAAACAGCAGACTGTTAGACAGAAGCGCAGGAGCAGGAATCAAAGTATGTAGGAGACTTCTAAGCCTCAATCTCAACCCCAGAAGTCTGGGTGTTTTTCAGTAGGATCGTCGCAGGGTTCTCAGCAGACCCGGAGGTCTACTATTGGTGGGGCTCATTGTTTTCAGTGTGGATCTAGGCACCACAACAGGCCAGATTGTCCCCTAGAGCACCCCATCTGTTATTATTGTAAGCTTCCAGGTCATGAGAGTCGAGATTGTACCTTGAAAGCTCAGCATAAGTCTACAGCAGTTACTCCCCAGGGTGGCCGATTAGGACAGCAGAGGCCACAGCGAGGCGGCCGTCAGACTCAGACCTCATCCCGACAACAGCAGACAGGACGTCAGCAGGCAGTTCCTCCTCCAGTTCAGATATATTGTATGCCTGGGCATGAGTACCCCTCACCAGCGGTGTCTCAGTATTCTGGGACAAGGTCGTACTATCAGTAGCCATGCCCATCATACCAGCCTGTAGTATATCAGCATCAGTAGTTGGCTGGAGCTTCGGGTTATCAGTCTCAGCAGTCGATTGGGCCTTCTGGATATCAACCCCAGCAGACTACTAGACCGTCATCTTCTCATCCGCAGCTAGTTTTAGCATTGCCACCTCCAGCTCCAGAGACAGGCCAAGTTTATGCAGTCACCAGAGAGGAGGCACAATGGGTCGATGGTTCGGTCTTCCATGGTATGATTTCGGTTTATGCATTTTTTGTTGAATTGCTTGTTGATACTGGTAGTTCTAGTTCTTTCATATCACGTTTGTTTATGGGCAAGATCAGTAGGTTGTCTACCCTTAGATCATAACATCTATTAGTGTCTCTGCCATCCGGTGAGGTATTGGATATCACGCAGGAAGTCAAGGCATGTCCATTGAACTTCGGCAATTATACTCTCACCATGGATCTGCCAGTTCTCGAGATGGTAGAGTTTGAAATTATTCTGGGCATGGACTCATTGGCAGCTTATCATGCCACAGTTGATTGCCAAGCGAGGACGTTTCGGCCTCCGAACCAACCCTCGTGGGAATTCATTGGCACCAGAGATGACGGGATTTCTATTATCTCTGCACTTCAGGCCCAGAAGCTTATATAGCACGGATGTTAGGGTTTTCTATTGTCATTGATCAGCACTGATGACAGTAGTAGCCCTTAGCTCTCGGATGTTTCAGTGGTCCGAGAATTTTCGAACGTTTTTCCAAAGGAGCTTCCTGGTTTGCCTCCCAGAAGGCAAGTCGAGTTTATAATTGAGTTGATTCCGGGGACTGCACCGGCATCGAATGCTCCGTATCATATGGCGCCTAAGGAGTTGGACAAGCTAAAGGTCCAGCTTCAAGAGTTGCTTAACAGGGGATTTATTCATCCTAGCGTATCTCCATGGGGTTCGCCAGTTCTGTTCGTCAAGCAGAAGGATGGTTCTATAAGGTTATGCGTCGATTACAGGCAGTTGAATGTAGTGACCATCAAAAACAAATATCCCCTACCTCATATTGAAGATTTGTTTGATCAGCTGAAGGATACCTCAGTGTATTCTAAGATTGATTTATGATCAGGATATCACCAGTTGAGGATCAGAGATTCAAATATCCAGAAGATAGTTTTCCGCTCCCGGTACGGACATTACTAGTTTTTGGTAATGCCATTTGGGCTTACCAATGCTCCTGCAGTATTCATGGATCAGATGAATTGGGTCATTATGGAGTATTTGGATCAGTTTGTTATTGTTTTCATCGACGACATCCTGATTTACTCCCATTCCGAGGAGGAAAATGCGTGCCACCTTCACATCGTCCTGGAGACGCTCCGATGAGAGCAGTTGTATGCGATATTTAGCAAGTATGCTTTCTGGTTGTCATTTGCGGGTTTTCTCGGACACGTTGATTCCAGTAGAGGTATCTTCGTAGATCCTCAGAAGATCGAGGTTGTCACCAGTTGGGAGCAACCCAAGTCAGTTCAGGAGGTGCGTAGTTTTCTCGGATTGATTTGTTGAGGCAATCTATGGTCCGGAGTGACCAAGTGTTTTGATGTTTGGGCAAAGGGTTTAAGTTAGGTTACCCTTGTGATCTTATATGTGTATGTTGAGTGTGCAGGTTGTAAAGGTTACACATATGGACTTGACTGGACGACCTCAGTATGGTGAAGGGTGGCATGGAGATAAGCTGGAGGCTTGTGTGCACCCGAGGGACCTTCGAGAGCAGGGACGATGCTAATGGGCGCAGACATCGAGGCATGCATGAAGGATGACATGGAGGCAAGCTAGAGGCTTGCATGCATCCGAGGGACGGGAGCCAAAGATAAAGATGGCGCGAAGGCAATAGTCGAGGCTGCGGAGGAGGACTCAGTCGAGTCATGAGGGTGTGAGTGTTGTATGATTGTACTTGGGAAGTCCTAGGGGTCGAGTGCGGAGTGAAATGTACTCGGGGAGTGTAAACCTAGGACTAGTAAGGGACCAGTCGACTGCCCTGGGAGCAGTCGATTGGTAGCGGCTGGTGAGCTGGCAGAATTCGAACGTTGGGGTGTTAACGATCGAATTCTGAGTGGGGCAGTCGACTGCCAGCGGGTTTCCAGCCTGAGTTCTATTTACAGATAACTCGGTTTGGGCTGGGATTTTTTGATGAATCTTGTCTTGGTTAAAGGCAAGATAGTAGTCTTTGTGCTCAGTGCCTTGCTTGGGATTGTGGTGAGGTTTCTCCACCCACAAGGAGTGACGAGAGCTAGCCGGAGGTTATCCGGGGATTGATCCACCGACGGATTCTTGGATTAGTCACCTGTCCGGGGTGGATACCAAGTAAATCTTCGTTGTTAGCATTGGTTAGTTTTTGTCTTATTGTTTTACTGTATATTCCGCTGCGCAAACTAACCGTGTAGGAAGAAAGGGGTTTGAAAGTTGCTATTCACCCCCCCTCTAGCGGACACGATCGATCCTACAATTGGTATCAGAGCAAAGAACCGCTCTTGATCGGACTAACCGTCGAGGGAGCACATGCTAGAGGGAAAAGAAAATGGAAGATAAGTTAGGGGACGACATCTACACTCCGCCGACCTACGACTATGAGAATTTCGGATATTGGAAAGCGAGAATGGAGGCATGGTTCGGAATGGAGTGGGACCTTCAGATCGCGCTTGAAGAGCCCTTTGAGATTCCAAAGGATAAGCATGGGAAGAGGCATAGGCCAAGGTATTGGAATCAAGAGCAACAAGAACAAGCAAGGGCAAATGAAAAGGTAAGGGGTATATTGATTGATATTGTGCCTAACAAAATTTTGAGTTGTGTAGGGGCATACCAAAATGCATGTGAATTGTTGAGCAAATTGAAAGAATATCATGAAAGTCCTACACAAGTTCAAGAGCCCATGGAAAAAAGTCAAATGAGTCAAGAAGAAGAAGAAGAAGAAGAAGAAGAAAAGGAAGTATCTACATCTTCAAGTGAGGGAGAGAGTGAAAGATCATCAACCTCCTCAAGAGAAGAAGAGGAGGTATGGATTTCAAGAATTGAGGGGGAGGAGAGACCCTCAACTGTACCGGATCAAGACGAGGCATCCACATCATCAAAAGTTGAAGAAAAAGTTCCAACCTCCACCAAAGCCAAATCAAAAGAATATATCACATGCTTTGGTTGTAACGAAAAGGGGCACTACAAGGACAAGTGCCCAAATGATAAGAAGGAGGTACAATCTAAACCTATTTCAATTAAATTAAATTCTAACATAAAGTGTAGGACTGGAGAAACCCAAGAGAAGAAGAGGAGGATTCGATGCTTCACATGTGGAGAGCTAGGGCACTACCACACCAAGTGTCCTAGAAAAAGTGAGCTAAAGAAAATGGAGCACTTGAGGAGATGGGAGAAAGAAGAAAGGAAAAAGAGAAGAAGCCCACATCAAGGAGGAACTCCAATGGTAAAGAAGGTAACTCCTAACCTTAAGCCAAAATGTAATTCAATTTCAAGTTCCTCTTTGCATATTAAAAATCATGTTAATCATTCATCCATGCACGCTAAAATTAACGAAAATTGCTTAATGGTGCATAATTTTGGTTTCAAATATAATGATAGGACTAGGGTTAACAAGGTAGATCAACACCCTAAGAAAAGCATGCATCATGGTAAATCTTGGACCTTTGTACCTAAGGATCATGACACTAATCCCAAAAAGGGAAGGAATGTGCCTAGGAAAATGGGTAGTCATGGGAATGTCCAAGGTGGGCATATGGGTTCTAAGGTTAGAACTCTAGAAAGGAAAAATCAAGCCTTGAGGGCAAGACTTGATACATTAGAAAAGACCCTAGAAAGATTCACGGTTGGATCTAAGGGCTTAGACATGGTGTTGGGTAGTTTAAAACCCAACTATGATAGATCGGGTTTGGGATACCGGTCTAAGACCTCCAAGGCCAACAAAAAGAAGTATGTTGGGAAAGCATACAATTATGGCAAGGAGGGAAAGTCCAAGGATGACAAGGGAGTGTCATCCAAAGGGAAAATGAATGACTTAACCAAGGACAAGGTGTACAAGGTTAATAAGGTTCATTTTGTAGGCCAAGAATCACCAGTGGCACACCGGTGTGGTCTAGTATGGGTTAAGTCACCTAGGGAGGTGGCTAAGGCTCAAAGCTCAAGGGGGAGCTCTAGGAGCTTGTTGATGCAGTCTGGCCCTGATTGTTGTTTTGGTGTTGACATCGATTTTAGTTTAGGTTGATTATGATTATGATGATTATGATTAAGTCCTAGTCGGGGATCAGGCATGGTATGGAAAATCCTAGTCTGGAGGGCTAGGTGTTGGAAATCCTAATCTAGAGGGTTAGGTGTTGAAAATCCTAGCTTGGAGGGCTAGGTGTATGAAAAGTCCTAATTCGGAAGATGTGGGTGAAAAGTCCTAGCTTGGAGGGCTAGGTGAAAAGTCCTAACTTGGAGGGTTAGGTGCAAATTCCCATCTTGGAGGATTTGGTGAAAAAGTCCTGGCTTGGAGGGTCAGGTGCCTAGCATGGAGGGCTAGGTTGGATGATGTTCTAACTCGGAAGGGTTGAGTGAAAAGTCCTAGCTTGGAGGGCTAGGTGAAAAGTCCTAGCTTGGAGGACTAGGTGAAAAGTCCTAACTTGGAGGGTTAGGTGCAAATTCCCAACTTGGAGAGTTAGATGGAAAAATCCTTAGCTTGGAGGACTAAGGTGAATGAAACCCTAGCTTGGAAGGCTAGGTTTGAGTCCCTGGATCGGTCTGGTGACCGATCAGGGACATTGGCACGCTGCTCCTTCGTGGATCGGTCTGGTGACCGATCCAGCGATGTCTGATCGGACTGGTGACCGATCAGGGAGCGCACAGTAAGGTTGGGAACCTACTATGTGGCTCCTGATCGGTCCGGTGACCGATCAGGGAGCAGGCTGCTTCCTCACTGCCTTGCTCCTGATCGGTCTGGTGACCGATCAGGGAGCGGGAAGTGAGTTAGTTCCCTTGCTGATCAAGTCCTGAACGGTCCGTTGACCGATCAGGGACTTAGGATCTGATTAAAAAATCACTGTTCATCTGTCCTGATCGGTCTGAGTGACCGATCAGACTTCACTCTGATCGGTCTGGTGACTGATCAGGCTTCACTCTGATCGGTCGGGTGACCGATCAGGCGTGTATAGCCGCGAGAGCTGGGAATCCCAGCGAAGCAGTGGATCAGTCTAGTGACCGACCCACAAGCCCTGGATCGATCCGGTGACTGATCACTTTAATTCAAATTGGACTGTCAAACGTGGTCAGAGCGTCTATTCGTATCTGATTCGCTGCGGTTTGCTTCTGATATTTGATTTACTGTGTGATTTGCTGCTCTAACAGTCTGATTAAGCTGCAGGTGATAGGGGAGGATTCAAACACTCAAGGAGAGGTCAATGGAGGCTTTCCTTGGAGCAAGTTTGTCCGATTCTCCATTTCAGGTTGCAACGGCCGAGCTGCAGACTGGAGCCGAGACTGGGGCTTGGCTGAGGGGATCTCAGGAAGACCAGAGAGGGCTCAGTGGTAGCTGGCGTTGGCAGTATGGTAGCTGGAGGCTACGGAGGATGTTGTCACCTGGTGCTGTGTGGAGAATCAAAAGGGCGGAAGTTGGCTTCGTGGAAGCTGAGTTCGAAAACTTGTGTTCTTGCCGCGCCTTATGTTCTCCACAACTTGTTTGCCGTGTTCTTGAAGTTTTCATCACTTTGAGCAAGCGATCGAGAAGCAATCATCCATTACTTGAGCGCTTGAAGGAGAGATCAAGGAGCTTGGAGTCCGACAGTGGGAAGACACGAAGAGTGGTTCTTGCTTGAGATCCCCACTGGGTGGAGCTCAGGGAAGCTTGCTGTGTTCTTGTCTTTGCTAAGTGTTTGAGTAAGATCCTTCTTGTTATTTCTTTGTGCTTAAACTTTATCTGTGATTGAAACGCTATGGAGAGGTTTCTCCACCGAGAAGGAGGTTGCATTATATCCGGTGAACACCGGGGCTTGATCTGCCGACGATCAAGGGATCGCCCACTTAAGGGCACGCCAAGGAGTAGGGGCAAGTTATCCCCGAACCTTGTAAACCCTCTTGTTAGCAATCTTGGTAGTTGTCTCTGTTTGCTTTCATTTCTGTTTTCGTTTACTGCACTGCTTCCTTTTATTTTGCATCTTCCGCTGTGCTATTGATAAGTTGAGTGCAGAAAACTTATTAAGTGCCAAGAAAAAGTGATTGGCTATATTCACCCCCCCCCTCTATAGCCATCCCATTTCCAACAAGTGGTATCAGAGCAAGGAGCTCTGTTTACGGGTTAACATCCGAGAGTTATTGACAAGATGGCATTGAGAGAAGGATTCTCCACCACCCGACCTCCATTCTTCGATGGCGATGATTTCCAATATTGGAGATCGAAGATGGAGTATTACTTGAAGATGGACATCCACACTTGGTTCGCGGTGAAGGAGGGATTCACCCCTCCTAAGGATGACGAAGGCAAGGAGCTTGAGTCATGGAGGTGGACTGCTGAACAAACTCGGAAGAGTGAAGCCGACGCGAAGGCGGTTGTCACTCTACAATGTGGCATGAACAAAGACCAACTCATCAAGGTTGGTCCTTTCACAAGTGCAAAGGACTTGTGGAACAAACTCATTGAGCTTCACGAAGGAACCTGAGACTCAAGGATCGCAAAGAGGGATTTGTTCCTTAATCAACTCCAAAATCTCTCCATGAAGGAGAATGAATCGGTAAGTGAGCTTCATGGCCGGTTCAAGGAAGTCCTCAATGGGCTTCATTCAATTGATGAAAAGGTCGAGAATCGCGACCTTGTGAGGTATGTCTTGAAAGCATTTCAAAGGAATGCTTTGTGGTCATCCATGGTGGATGCCTACAAAGTTTCCAAGGATCTTTCCATTGTAAAGTTAGATGATTTATTTTGTGAGATGGAATTGCATGAAATGGCTAACAAAGGCCCCAAGGAGAAGGGGATTGCCTTAGTTGCAGGGGACCGAACCAACAAGAAGAAGAAGGAGAAGGAAGTCTCTTCATCTTCATCCTCTTCCGAATCCGAGTCCGATTCCGAGGAAGATGGCAGCGGGTCTTCTCCATCCGAAATGGCGAACTTCGTGCGAAGGATGATGAGAAGGGATCGACGCTTCAAGAGTAGAGGTAACTCTAGTGAATCCAAGCTTGATAAGACTAATGCCTCTTGCTTTGAGTGTGGTAGGAAAGGGCATTTCAAGAATGAATGTCCAAAGCTTAAGAAGAAGGAGGAGAAATCCAAAAAGAAAGAAGAAAAATCCAAGAAGAAGAAGAAGGCATTGAAGGCCACTTGGGATGAGTCATCCTCAAGCTCATCCGATGAAGAGAAGGAGGAGAAGAGCACAAGGCAAGTGGCACTCATGGCTCTTGGAGAGGAGAGCAGTGATGAATCTTCAAGCTCCTCAAACGCGGCTTCATCATCTTCGGATGATGACGAGGTTATGATTGAGGGGAGCATCTATCAACTTGGTTCGTTGATAGTGGATGCTCCAAACACATGACCGGGGATAGATCATTGTTTACCACACTTCACAAGAAAAGTAGAGGTAATGTATCATTTGGTAACAATGGTAGTCTTAAGGTCATAGGGATAGGAGCATTCAAATATCCGAATGTCTTAGAATTTCAAATGTCCTTCTAGTCAAGGGGATGAAATTTAATCTCCTAAGTGTGAGCCAATTGTGTGACACGGGTTACACAATTGACTTCCAACCAAGTCAATGTCTAGTTAGACAACATGACACCTTGGACACGGTACTAGTAGGAACAAGAGTAGACAACATTTATCAAGTTTCATTTAAAAGTGCTACTAATGTTTCTGCTAAGTGTTTCATGTCAAAAGAAGAAGAGTCCACCCTTTGGCACCGGAGGCTAACACATGTTAACATGAAGAACATCCGGAAGTTGGCCAACAAGGGACTAGTCCGTGGCTTACCAAGCATCAAGTATGAAAAAGACAAACTTTGTGATGCATGTCAAATGGGTAAGCAAACAAAATCTGCACATAAAGGTAAAAGCGCTGTAAGTACTTCCAATGCATTAGATTTACTTCATATGGATCTATTTGATTGTAGTACTATCATATCATTGAATGGAAGTAGATATTGCTTTGTTATCATTGATGATTTCACTAGATATACATGGACTTACTTTTTAAAATATAAGGACCAAACCTTAGATGTTTTCATTTCTTTTTGTAGAAGAGTTGAAAATGAGAAATCATTAACAATTAAGACAATTAGAAGTGATCATGGAGGTGAATTTCAAAATCAAAGGTTTTTAGAATTTTGTCAAGATAGAGGTTATAAGCATGAGTTCTCTACTCCTAGGACACCACAACAAAATGGTATTGTAGAGAGGAAGAACCGTGTTTTACAAGAGGCTGCACGAAGCATGCTCAATGAGTACTCACTCCCGAGTTACTTGTGGGCTGAAGCTGTAAATACAGCTTGCTATGTGCAAAACAGAGTCCTCATTCATAGGTTTCTAGGAAAGACTCCCCATGAACTTTGGTTTGGGAAACCACCTACGGTTAAACACCTTAGGGTGTTTGGTTGTAAGGTGTTCATTCTAAACACCAAGGATCACCTTGGGAAGTTCACGGCAAAGGCTGATGAAGGGATACTAGTCGGGTACTCCCTCGTTAGTAAAGCCTACCGAGTCTACAACAAGAGATCAAGATTAGTTGAAGAGTCTTCTGATGTGGTCTTTGAAGAAATTCCAAAATCAAGTGACCAATCAGAAAATGTAGAAGGAGTTCAACTCGAACTTAGGAGACTAAGTTTGAATGAAACTCCGAGTGTTGTTGATGGTGATGAGTCTGATGACGGTGAACCTAGACAACCCATTGACCAGCTGGATCCTGAGGCTGGACTTGTGTCTAGTGAACCCGCTCAAGAAGCACCACCAACTCCTAAGCAAACTAGATTAGCCTCTAGTCATCCCCAAGACCAAATTGTTGGAGACATCCATCATGGGGTTAGGACTAGATCATTCTTCCGGAATGAGGCTAATGAAGTTGCCCTAATTTTCGAAATTGAACCTAGAAAAATTGATGAAGCATTAAATGATCCCGATTGGATCATTGCAATGCAAGATGAGCTAGGTCAATTTGAGAGGAGTCAAGTTTGGGACTTAGTCCCTAGACCTAAGAAGACCACCATCATTGGAACCAAATGGGTCTTCAAAAACAAATTGAACCATAAGGGAGAAATCATTAGAAACAAGGCACGCTTGGTAGCCAAGGGCTACAGTCAAGTTGAAGGCCTTGATTATGATGAGACCTATGCTCCCGTGGCATGATTAGAATCCATCCGATTGAAGCTTGCATTTGCAGCACATCGTGGCTTCAAATTATATCAAATGGATGTCAAATCAGCCTTTCTAAATGGTTTGATTAGAGAAGAGGTCTACGTCGAACAACCTCCGGGGTTTGAGAGTACCGAATTCCCAAATCACGTGTTCAAGCTCAAAAAGGCACTTTATGGCCTTAAACAAGCACCCCGAGCTTGGTATGAGCGGTTGCCGACATTTTTAATTGAGAAGGGCTTCGTTAGAGGCCAAATAGACCCTACACTATTTCTACGAAGAGATGGTGACAATATTTTTGTAGCCCAAGTATATGTCGATGACATAATTTGTGGCTCAAATAATAAGGGCTATTTAAATGAGTTTATCGGACACATGGAAAATGAATTTGAGATGAGTCTAGTGGGAGAGTTGACTTTCTTCCTTGGACTCGAAATCAAGCAAACTCGCGATGGTATCCATGTGCAACAATCAAAGTATACACAAGAAATGCTTCGAAAATTCAATATGAGTGATTCAAAAGAGGTAACCACTCCCATGGCTACAAACACAAGATTAGACAATGATGAGAGTGGTAAACCCGTTGATTTAACTCAATATTGAAGCATGATAGGCAGTTTGCTGTACCTTACAGCTAGTCGACCTGATATACTATTTGCTGTGGGTATGTGCGCTAGGTATCAAGTTTGTGCCAAGGAATCTCACTTAATCGCTGTTAAGCGAATTTTGAGATACCTCAAGGGCACAATTGGAGTCGGTCTATGGTACCCCCGTACCGAATCATTTGATTTAATTGGCTATACGGATTCCGACTACGTTGGATGTAAGTTGGACCGGAAAAGCACAAGTGGGGGTTGCCAATTCTTAGGTTCGTCCTTAGTAAGTTGGTCAAGTCGGAAGCAACATTGTGTTGCTCTCTCCATGACCGAGGCAGAATATATCGCCATGGGAGAGAGTGTATCACAATTGTTGTGGATGATTCATACTTTAGAGGACTATGGATTGAGTTACAAGGGTGTGCAAGTGTTATGTGATAACATTAGCACAATTAACTTAACCAAGAATCCAGTCCATCATTCTAGGACCAAACATATTGAGGTGCGTCACCACTTCATTAGGGATCATGTAGCTAGGGGAGATATTGTACTCTCTCATGTAGAGTCCAAATCAAACCTAGCCGACATTTTCACTAAACCACTTCCCGAAAATGAATTTAGTTTTCTAAGACGGGAGTTGGGAATGTGTCGTGCTTCATAGGGTTGAATTGCATTCAAAACCCTTCATGATTATTTCGAAATTGTTGGGAAACAATTGGGTAACTTTGGGAACATCTCACACAAACTATAAGGTTTACCAAAACATTTTTGTTTGCTAGATATGGGGTGAGATGTTAGGTTCAACTAAATTTCTCAAAATGTCAATGCATCCCTTGAGAAATTAAGTTGACGAGATAATAATCACTGTGGTGACCAAGTATGGGGAAAACCATTGCATAACATATGTGTATATGGCTCCATGATCATACTTGGACATTCCAATCAAGGAAACTTGATTGGAACATTGGATTTGATACAAACTTAGTTGAAATTGCTTGAATGATTGTTGATTGAGTTTGACTCCATTTAGATGGATCAAAGTGATTGTTGAACCTATAAGGACTTTTGATTCTTGTTCAGGGATCAATTCTAGTCATGAGATCATGTCCAAGTTCGATAAACTTCATCAGATCTCCTTGGAGAGATTTAGAAATTTTGAAACTGAACATTTCAGTTCGTATTAGGGAGTATCAGGAACCCTGATCGGTCACCGGACCGATCAGGCATAGGGCTGATCGGTCCCCGGACCGATCTGACTCCTTCCTGTGGTGATCGGTCCACAGACCGATCAACGAGGCAAGCAATGACTTTCTAAAATTTTGGCCAAGCCTACTGAGCCAGCCTGGACCGATCTGGCACCCTGCTGGGACCGGTCCACAGACCGATCAGGGGGCTCACAGTAAGTCTCCCGAGTCTACTGATCTCTCCCTGATCGATCAACCGATCGATTAGGAGCTTTCCTGATCGGTCACCCGATCGATCAGACTCGGTTCAGTCCGATCAGGCTATAGCCTGATCAGTCTGGGTGTAATCAGATCGAACGATGATCCGTTCGGGTGCATTAAAATCTGGTTGGTGGACCGATCCACCAACCGATTAAATCCTCCCAAAACCCCTCATTGCTGAACCCTAGCGCCGAAACCTCCTACTCGCACAACCTTTGCTTCATGACCTCGTCTTCCTCTCGTGAGTGTGAGCGTGCAGTTCTAAGAAGCTTCCTCCGGCTCTGTGTCTTCCTGCGAGGTTCTCTCTTGCTAAAGGGGCTCGCATTTCGTCTCTTGCGCCGAGAGCCTCTCCTGCGCAAGCGTTTTTCCGTTTTGTGACTCAAGAACTCTACCAATGGCACCAAAGTGAGTTTTTGGCTTCGATTTTCTTGCAAATCAGTTCATAAAATTGTGTTTTGAGGCTAATCATGGTTTGGTGTTGTTCTTGGTGTGGTGTCGTGACCCTCTTGTATTTGCCGTGACCTCACTTTCTCGCCAAATGATCAAATCAATTTTTCACCTCATTATTATCCTATGTTTGATCTTGATCTAACGTCTACCTTATGATTGGGTCTTACCTATGATGACCAATTCTTAAACTTGTGATTCAACTTATGTTCATCAACTCAAACCAATGTGTGATCACTTCCCTAATTAAATCATGATTGTATGACCAATTCAATCTTTAGAAAATCTTCCAAGGGCAAAGAAGCTGCAGAGGGCAGCTCGAAGGGGAAAGCCCCCTCTTCCTCTACGCCCTCCAAGAGGCCACAGCCCTCTTCGAGCTCTAGATTTCCAAATGCTGCATGTGAGCAGTCCTTCCAATCAAGAACTTTTAAAATGCTACCCTGCCGATCAATCGATGTCCCCTTCCTGACTGAGTATTGTCCATCGGTCATGGAGATAGTCCTGCATTACAATCTTGGTTTCCTCCTCTCCTTAGAGCGAACCATCAATTATGACCTTGTCTCGGAGTTTTACAATAATCTTCAACAGGGTCCTCAAGGCGGCTTCGAGTTCACTACTCGAGTCGCTAAAAGGACTCTCGATTTTTCCTATGACATACTTGCCGAGTTTCTGGGTGGTCGACGATCACCAAACATGTATTCGATCTATCCCGAGCTTCCTAATCCTCTATTAGCACCATTTGCAGATGTTACCCCTGATTCTATCCATCAGTATTTCTTCGGTCATCCCCGCCCAGACGGTCTTGATGAGATGGGCTCTGACTTTCCTACCTTTGCTGCTCTACGTCTCTCTCCCACTAGCTACATATTATTCAAGATCATCACGAATTGTATACTCCCAATCACCTCCAAACCTTTAACTGAGATTCGACCCTATCACTGTCTGATGCTCTACGACATGCACCGTCGATTGGACTTCGACATCATGGAGAGCATCTTCCAGTCCATTCTATCTTATCGAGAGCCCAGCCGCCGCACGGTCTACATGCCTTTTGGTCACGTCATCACCGCCTGGCTCATGTCAGTAGGTGTTGATGTCACCAAGAGTCGGACGATGCCTATGGTACGACAGGATTGCAGACTTGGCCGGCGAGCATTCGCCAAGTCCGACATCCTTGTTCGGGAGCACGATCGGGCGTTGGTTTGGAAAGATGGTAGGGTTCTTGGTGAGTTACCTAGGGGAGGTCCACAGGTTCAGGCGCCAGCCGATGCTGCTGCTGATTATGACGACGAGCCGGAGCCAGATCTGTGCTGGCAGATCTCAGAGCTGGATCAGACGATACAGGAGGTTATTCAGTTGGGGGCGACAGATCGCGAGGAGTTTCGGTCAGTCTTTCGCTCCCTCGATTGCCGACTGACCAGGATCGAGACCGAGGTCTCAGGGGCCCGTACACTCCAGCAGACATGGTATGATGAGTGGCGCAGCCACACATTTCCAGGAGGTGCACCTTCTTCGAGTACTGCACCAGGGTCCTTTGCTCCTACTGATACCACGATGGATGATCTCGTGGACGATGACGATCCTCCCGCTGATGTTTGAGCTTGGATGTCTCTTACCTTTCCTTGTGATCTGTGTGGATGATTTGTGTGACTTTTGGATTGTATGCCCCTTGACTTGCTTATTGTGGCCTTGTGCCACACGTATCTTGCTACTTGTCTGGATATTTTATGCTTTGACTTGTCTGATCTTAGTATGCTTATTGTTGATGCTATGTTGTTTAAATGAGTTTTATCTGCATGTTTGCCACTTTGCCATGTTCATGCTTATAATGCCATGTTTACTTGATACATATGAATGTTATGGCATGCTTTGTGAGTTGTTACTTCATGTTCGTATGATACATGTGATTGCTACATCTTGCTCTATCTTTTTCACATGTGTCTGTATGGTTATCCAACAACCTATCACATCTTTGTTAATTTGGGATACCCCTAGGGTTGAGGGGGAGTTTGTTTAAAACATAACAGCCCCTCTAGCCCCTTTTCGGTGTTCGACAAAGGGGGAGAGTGTAGATTGGTTAAGTGTAGGATGATCATGTTGTAGGGAGAGGATCTGGATTCCCCTATGATTCTAAAGTTGAGCAATTGATTGAGAATCCCTGAACTTAAAATCGGATTGTCAAACAACAAAAAGGGGGAGATTGTTGATGCAGTCTGGCCCTGATTGTTGTTTTGGTGTTGACATCGATTTTAGTTTAGGTTGATTATGATTATGATGATTATGATTAAGTCCTGGTCGGGGATCAGGCATGGTATGGAAAATCCTAGTCTGGAGGGCTAGGTGTTGGAAAATCCTAATCTGGAGGGTTAGGTGTTGAAAATCCTAGCTTGGAGGGCTAGGTGTATGAAAAGTCCTAATTCGGAAGAGGTGGGTGAAAAGTCCTAGCTTGGAGGGCTAGGTGCAAAGTCATAACTTGGAGGGTTAGGTGCAAATTCCCATCTTGGAGGATTAGGTGAAAAAGTCCTAGCTTGGAGGGTCAGGTGCCTAGCTTGGAGGGCTAGGTTGGATGATGTTCTAACTCGGAAGGGTTGGGTGAAAAGTCCTAGCTTGGAGGGCTAGGTGAAAAGTCCTAGCTTGGAGGGCTTGGTGAAAAGTCCTAACTTGAAGGGTTAGGTGCAAATTCCCAACTTGGAGAGTTAGATGGAAAAATCCTTAGCTTGGAGGGCTAAGGTGGATGAAACCCTAGCTTGGAAGGCTAGGTTTGAGTCCCTGGATCGGTCTGGTGACCGATCAAGGACATTGGCACGCTGCTCCTTCGTGGATCGGTCTGGTGACTGATCCAGCGATGTCTGATCGGACTGGTGACCGATCATGGAGCGCACAGTGAGGTTGGGAACCTACTGTGTGGCTCCTGATCGGTCCAGTGACCGATCAGGGAGCAGGCTGCTTCCTCACAGCCTTGCTCCTGATCGGTCTGGTGACCGATCAGGGAGCGGGAAGTGAGTGAGTTCCCTTGCTGATCAAGTCCTGAACGGTCCGGTGACCGATCAGGGACTTAGGATCTGATTAAAAAATCACTGTTCATCTGTCCTGATCGGTCTAAGTGACCGATCAGGCTTCACTCTGATCGGTCTGGTGACCAATCAGGCTTCACTCTGATCGGTAGGGTGACCGATCAGGCGTGTATAGCCGCGAGAGCTGGGAATCCCAGCGAAGCAGTGGATTGGTCTGGTGACCGACCCACAAGCCCTGGATCGATCCGGTGACCGATCATTTTAATTCAAATTGCACTGTCAGACGCGTTCAGAGCGTCTGATCGTATCCGATTCGCTGCGGTTTGCTTCTGATATTTGATTTACTGTGTGATTTGCTGCTCTAACAGTCTGATTAAGCTACAGGTGACAGGGGAGGATTCAAACACTCAAGGAGAGGTCAATGGAGGCTTTCCTTGGAGCAAGTTTGTCCGATTCTCCATTTCAGGTTGCAACGGTCGAGCTGCAGACTGGAGCCGAGACTGGGGCTTGGCTGAGGGGATCTCAGGAAGACCAGAGAGGGCTCAGTGGTAGCTGGCGTTGGCAGTATGGTAGCTGGAGGCTACGGAGGATGTTGTCACCTGGTGCTGTGTGGAGAATCAAAAGGGCGGAAGTTGGCTTCGTGGAAGCTGAGTTCAAAAACTTGTGTTCTTGTTGCGCCTTGTGTTCTCCACAACTTGCTTGCTGTGTTCTTGAAGTTTTCATCACTTTGAGCAAGCGATCGAGAAGCAATCATCCATTACTTGAGCGCTTGAAGGAGAGAACAAGGAGCTTGGAGTCCGACAGTGGGAAGACACGAAGAGGGGTTCTTGCGTGAGATCGCCACTGGGTGGAGATCAGGGAAGCTTGCTGTGTTCTTGTCCTTACTAAGTGTTTGAGTAAGATCCTTCTTGTTGTTTCTTTGTGTTTAAACTTTATCTGTGATTGAAACGCTGTGGAGAGGTTTCTCCACCGAGAAGGAGGTTGCGTTATATCCGGTGAACACCGGGGCTTGATCTGCCGACGATCAAGGGATCGCTCACCTTAAGGGCACGCCAAGGAGTAGGGGCAAGTTATCCCCGAACCTTGTAAACCCTCTTGTTAGCGATCTTGGTAGTTGTCTCTGTTTTCTTTCATTTCTGTTTTCGTTTACTGCACTGCTTCCTTTTATTTTGCATCTTCCGCTGTGCTACTGATAAGTTGAGTGCAGAAAACTTGTTAAGTGCCAAGAAAAAGTGATTGGCTATATTCACCCCCCTCTCTCTAGCCATCCCGTTTCCAACAGAGCCTTTGGGGTCCATGGTAAATGGATCTCAAGAGTTTTTCTCCTAGGAAATTAGGTGAAATGTGCCAAAAAGGGTTGGAAGACTTGGGTAAGTCTTAATCCTAGGTTTTGGCACATCAAAAGGGAATTTAGGGAGAAAAATGTGAAAATACGGTTATATTGGGTAAAATTAGGTTTCAATGTGTGAATACCACATAATTCCATGATAGAAATGAATTGTGATCAAGCATTGGAAGATACATCAAGGAGAAGCCTAAATTAGAACTTTTGGAGGAGTTAAAATGATACAATTTAGGTAGAGTTGGATTTCGTTCCAATTTGGGATCCGGAGTACATTTGTTTGGAAACGTATTTTTCCTAAGTAGACAATGGCCACACAAATCTCCCCACGAAATTTCATAATTTTTGGAGATTTGTGGAATTAACTAGACATTACTGAAATTGGACTGAAAAACTTGAAAATCAGGTATCAGTCGACTGCCCTGGGGGCAGTCGACTGATCTCAGCCCAGAAACTCTCTGTGAGTTTTGGCAGTCGACTGTCATATGGGCAGTCGACTGATCAATGAGAGTTTGCAAAAAAGGCCTATCACCATAAGAAATTGTAAAATTGGAAACATAGGAAAGTATCATGGTATCTTGAGAGATTTTATGGATTGACATTATATGATTTGAAGATTCATAGACTAATATTAGATGATATTGGATAATTAACTCTTGATGAATGAACAAAATATGGAAGATTCCGACATATGTCTAGGATTAGGAGATAAAAAGGGAAGTATTGAGGATAATTTCGTGTGTGAAATGACAATGAATGGAATTGGCAAACACATGGCATTATGGCTAGATTTCAAAGTTGATACAAAATGGCCATGTCTAAGCAAATTAGAGATTGTACCAAAGTCAAGCACATTTGATACATTTCATAAAATCATATTTTTCTAGGATAGAGCATATCCTAGCAAATGTGCTTGCAAACATTTAGAGTATTTAAGGTTGTGTTGGGTTCTTGTTGGCACTAGGGATAAGGTTGCTTGGGGGCAATCCTTTAATGGTGGCCAAGGGAGAAGAACTTGGTTGTTAGGTTGGGTAGAACCTAACTTGGTGTTAGGGTGTTAAGTTGGATAGAACTTCACCTAGGAAAAATGAAAATTGAGAGAAGGCATAAGTTAAGGGGGAGGTGGCCTCCTAGTTGCCTTGATTTTCATAGAAAATTTTTTCAGTTTTGTGTCCAACTTAGGAACAGTGATGGATACATGGTGAAATGTATTTTTCCCAAGTAGGTATAGGTACCACAATATTCTCCACGAAATTTCGAAATTTTTGGAGATTTGAGGAATTTCTGGCGCATTTCTGAATGTTGCCTGAAAAACTGATATTTAGAGTATCAGTCAACTGCCAACATGCGCAGTCGACTGCCCAGGGCTGATTTGTGTATCAGCAGCTGGTTTTGTGTCCAAATGATAACAAACAAGTGTATGGGGGTTTAGTACACTGTGTTTAGAATCATTGGGGATTGAAAGAACTGATAATTGGGATATTATTAGGGTCTTTTTGATGTTAGGCAATGGGGGAGAAGTTTGGGTTTAAGTTGGGAAACCAAACTTACCTTTGCATGAAACCCTAGGTTTAGGGGGAGCCGAGTTTAAGGGGGAGGATGGTTGCTCCATTCTTGGTGTAAGGGGAACCTTGGAGAGGTTCTTAAAAAGTCTTTGTAAGTCCAATGTAGGAGGAGCTTGGGAAAAACCTTAAAAAACCCGTTTTAGTGAAAAGTGCTAGCTTGGAGGGCTAGGTGTGTGAAAAGTCCTAGCTTGGAGGGCTAGGTATGAGAAAGTCCTAGCTTGGAGGGCTAGGTGTCGAAAAGTCCTAGCTTAGAGGGCTAGGTGTTTAAAATTCCTAACTTGGAGGGTTAGGTGTTGAAAATCCTAACTTGGAGGGTTAGGTGTGCAAAAGTCCTAGCTTGGAGGGCTAGGTGTGTGAAAAGCCCTAGCTTGGAGGGCTAGGTGTGAAAATTCCTAACTTGGATGGTTAGGTGCATGGGATGCCTTGGGATAGGATCCATGCATTGCATATGCATTATTTTTGCTATTGACTACTATCTTGCATTCCCTAACTTAAACGTATTGCCAAACATCAAAAAAAGGGAGATTGTTGAGGCAATCTGTGGTCCAGAGTGACCAAGTGTTTGATATTTGGGCAAAGGGTTTAAGTTAGGTTACCCTTGTGATCTTATATGTGTATGTTGAGTGTGCAGGTTGTATAGGTTACACATATGAACTTGACTGGACGGCCCAGTATGGTGAAGGGTGGCATGGAGACAAGCTGGAGGCTTATGTGCACCCGAGGGACCTTGGAGAGCAGGGACGATGAGCTGATGGGCGTGGACTTCGAGGCATGCGTGAAGGATGGCATGGAGGCAAGCTGGAGGCTTGCGTGCATCCGAGGGACGTGATCCGAAGATGAAGAGGGAGCGAAGGCAACAGTCAAGGCTGCAAAGGAGGAGTCAATCGAGTCGTGAGGGTATGAGTGCTGTGTGATTGTACTCGGGAAGTCCTAGGGGTCGAGTGCGGAGTGAAATGTACTCGGGGAGTGTAAACCTAGGACTAGTAAGGGACCAGTCGACTGCCCTAGGAGCAGTCGACTGGTAGCGGCTGGTGAGCTGGCAGAATTCAAACGTTGGGGTGTTAACAGCCAAATTCTGAGTGGGGCAGTCGACTGCCCTGGGAGCAGTCGACTGCCAGCGGGTTTCCAGCCTGAGTTCTATTTAAAGAGAACTCGGTTTGGGCTGGGCTTTTTTGATGAATCTTGTCTTGGTTAAAGGCAAGATAGTAGTCATTGTGCTCAGTGCTTTGCTTGGGATTGTGGCGAGGTTTCTCCACCCACAAGGAGCGACGAGAGCTAGCCAGAGGTTATCCGGGGATTGATCCACCGAGGGATTCTTAGATTAGTCACCCGTCCGGGGTGGATACCATGTAAAACTTCGTTGTTAGCATTGGTTAGTTTTTGTCTTATTGTTTTATTGTATATTCTGCTGCGCAAACTAACCGTGTAGGAAGAAAGGGGTTCGAAAGTTGCTATTCACCCCCCCTCTAGCGGACACGATCGATCCTACATGGTTGACTATTATCGATGATTTGTTGAAGGATTTTCCAACATTGCTTCACCATTGACATGTCTGACCAGAAAAGGCGTGAAATTTGTTTGAACGGACGCTTGCGAGACCAGTTTTCAGGAGCTTAACCGACGATTGGTGTCTGCGTCTGTTTTGGTGTTACCTTCAGGCGAGGACGGTTTCGTACTCTACACTGATGCATCACATCAGGGTTTGGGTGCAGTTTTGATGCAGCATGGACAGGTAGTCTCTTATGCTTCTCGTCAGCTTAAGTAACATGAGAAGAACTATCCAGTTCACGACTTAGAGCTTGCAGCCATTATTTTTGCCCTGAAGATATAGAGACATCATCTCTACGGCGTCACGTATGAGATTTTTACGGATTACAAGAGCCTCAAGTATTTATTCACTCTGAAGGAGTTGAACCTTCATCAGAGAAGATGGATGGAATTCTTGATGGATTATGACTGTACCATTAGCTATCATCCAGGGAAAGCTAATGTAGTTGCAGATGCACTAAGCAGAAAATCCCGGAGTGTTTTGGCTTATCACCGGGTTATAGTCACAAACTTAGTTCAGAGCTTCTCAGAGTTGGGACTAGAGGAGCAGTGTCAGACATAGAAAGGGTTGTTGGTGACTATGATTACTCAGTCTTTAATCAGGACGAGGATCAGAGAGGCTCAGGCTAGTGATCAGCATCTGCAGTTCCTAGGCAACCGGATAGCCTCAGAGCAGCAGACTGACTTTACATGAGATGACGAGGGTATTATATATTTCCGAGGGAGATTGTGCGTACCTAAGTCACATCCGGTCATGGAGGAGTTGCTTCAGGAGGCTCATCGATCTCGATTTGCTATACATCTAGGTGGAACCCGTATGTACCAAGATTTGAGACATTCCTACTGGTGGAACGGTATGAAGAAAGACATCACAGATTTTGTAGCTAGATGTCTAGTGTGCCAGCAGGTGAAGGCTGAGCATCAGAGACCTGCTGGATTACTTCAGAAGATCTCTATTCCTGAGTAGAAATGGGAGCACATTACTATTAATTTCGTCGTGGGATTACCAATGTCTCGGAGAAGACACGATGCGATTTGGTTGATCATTGATCGATTAACCAAATCTGCTCATTTCTTGGGAATTCAAAGGACAGATTCACTGGATAAACTGGCAGAGTTGTACTGCCGTGAGATTATCAGACTACACGGTGTCCCTCTGAGCATCATATCAGACATAAACCCGCGTTTTACTTCGCGGTTTTGGCAGAGTTTACAGCAGGCCATGGGTATCGAACTTCGATTCAGTACAGTCTTTCATCGGCAGACGTACGGACAGTCAAACCGTACCATTCAAATGCTACAGGATTTGTTGAGATCCTGCGTTATGGACTTTGGAGGCAACTGGGAGAATCACTTGCATTTGGTTGAGTTTGCCTATAATAATAGCTATCATTCGGCTATTCAGATGACACCTTTCGAGGCGATATATGGTAGAGCTTGCAGGACACCCACCCTCTAGGAGGAGGTTGGGGAATCTCAGTTGCTAGGACCGCAGAGTATTCAAGGTGATGCAGAGCTAGTCTGTACTATCCGACGCAGGCTATCAAAGGCTCAGGATCGCCAGAAGAGTTATGTAGATCGGAGACGCAGACCTTTGGAGTTTTCTGTGAGCGATCACGTATTCTTACGAGTATCACCCACGAAAGGGGTGAAGAGGTTTGGGTTGCGAGGTAAGCTAGCTCCACGCTACATTGGACCGTTTCAGATTCTGGAGCGGATAGAAGTAGTAGTGTATCGTCTGGCATTACCACCGTCTTTGGCTGGAGTTCACAATGTGTTTCATGTTTCCATGTAGAGGAAATATGTACCAGATCCTACACATGTCTTATCGGAGGTGTCGGTTTCACTCCAGCCTGACGCAACCTATGAGGAGGTACCTATGCGGATTCTGGACCGCAAGGAGCATCGGTTGAGGAACAAGACAGTTCGGTTGGTCAAAGTTGGTTGGCAACACCATTCTGATGAGAAAGCTACTTGGGAGCTCGAGGATACGATCAGAGCTCACTACCCTCATCTGTTTACTTGAGGTGCGTATGGTTGAGTTGCATTATGTGTTGCATTCAGTATTTATATTATAGCTGAGTTGTTGATATTTGTTGCGTTGACTAGTACCTGTAGTGGTTGACTTGTATTTGTTGTGGTTCACTAGCAAAATTTGGGGACCAAATTTTTGTTAGTGGGGGAGAATGTTAAATACCGAAATTTAAGGGTTGAAAAGGTAAATTTTGAAAATTAAGGGCTTAGTTGGGATTAACGAGTTAGTGAGAGCCCTAGAGCCAATCATATGATAATTACTTTTTGGACTCATTGTATCATATTCTTGTATATATATTTCTTATATATAAAGGCATTTCTTATGGTTATTGTACTTATGTGTATTGGTGCCAAATAACTTAGTATAATAACGTCTTTGAGTAGAAGGTTCTTATCTATATCAATCGATTAGTTGAATCGATAGTGAGATGATATAGAGAACACTACTCTTAATTATTCCTAGTCAAGTATTAGCATTCAAGGACAATGTTAATGCATAGAGACTAGCATGTAGGTCAATATGATGACTTGATCTCACAAGTCATGGATATGAGATATCAAGTTGACACATGGGTATACATTAGAGAATGTATACTGAATGGCCCGCCATGAGAAAGTATCATGGATCGTTATATGAGTGTCATATACTTTCTCATGTGACTATTAGTATGACTATAGTCCTTAGACCTGAAGTCACCATAGTTCCCTACATAAGGAGTTATGTACTTTGGTTTCGTCAAACGTCACCCGTAACTGGGTGGACTATAAAAGCGATTACTGGGTATGTAACAAATTATGCGGAGGGATGTGAGCGATGTAGATGGGATCTATCCCTCCTATATGACGGGAAAGATATCATAGTCTTGATAGAGTGAGATCACTAAGTGCATGGCCATGCCCAAATAAGGCAATATGAGATATTGAGCTTATTTGATTATAGTGAGTCTACATGGAGTTCAAGACACATAGATTGATTGGAGGATGACACGGTCTATGCTTCATAGAAGATCAATCTAGATATCGACGATAGAAGGACATTGTCACATATTATGAAAGTCATAATTAGTAGTCACATTGGTGATGTTGGATCTCAACATTCTTGTAACTTGGGTAGCAATGATGTGTTGCTAGATACCGCTCATTGCTTATGTTTCTAAGAGGTTAGAAGCATTGCTAACGTTACAAGAACCTATAGGGTCACACGCAAAGAACAAATAGATGGAGAAAAAATGAAGTCAAGTTCGACTTGGCTAAATATGGAAAGTCCATAAAAGGCAAGTTTGACTTGACCCAAATCCAAATCAAGTTTGACTTGACTTGGTTCCACTTCAAGTTAGACTTGACATGGGAGAAGAAATGGAGTCAAGTTTGACTTGACTAAATATGGAAAGTCCATAAAAGGCAAGTTTGACTTGACCCAAATCCAAATCAAGTTTGACTTGACTTGGTTCCACTTCAAGTTAGACTTGATATGGGAGAAGAAATGGAGTCAAGTTTGACTTGACTAAATATGGAAAGTCCATAAAAGGTAAGTTTGACTTGACCAAAAGACCACCTCACCTTGACTTGACCAAGTGATGACTTGGCTTGGTATTTGACCAATGATGATGCTCCACATCATCTCCAAAGGTTGTAACCCCCCATTTGAATTTGAATTCAAATTGAAAGGGGGTTATGGCAGGCCACTTAATGGCCATTAATGGCCATTATGTGGCCGGCCACAATGAGAGAACAAAACAATGTTTTGTTCCATTTTTCTCATTGGGTGTCTTCTCTTCTTCCTCCTCCAAGTGTTGGAGCTCTTCTTCTTCTTCTCCTCTTGGCCGAACCCTTGAAAGGTGCTAGCACACCTAAAGGGTTTCCTCCATCCACTTTGTTCGCGTGGATACTTCTAGAGGGACGGCACTTGACGTCCTAGAGATCCGACATCCAAAAGGAGCGAGCGGGATTAAGCAGGGCACGCACCAAAGGTAAAATGGTTTATCCCTCTTTAGATCTAGGAGTAGATCGAGTTTTGAGCATGAAATGAATACGTGAATTTTTTGTTTCGAAATTTTTCTTCGCACGAGATCCATGGCTTTGGGTTCTCGGGGTTTCCGCGACGCGAAAAGCGGTTTTCGCGGCCCGAAAAACCCAACATAACGGAATTTAGAGGGCCTTTTTGCAAGAAGGCCAAAACTATTTAAAACCCAAAAACCTTCCTCCCGAATCTGTTTCTTCTCCCCGATTCCTCTCTACCCCGACGCTGAACCCATGCCTTGATGGCTTCTCGCGAGCGACGGCGAGTGGTTCTCTTCGTCGACTTCTTCTTCTTCTTCTTTGTGTGCGTCGACTCACACGGAAGAGGCAACGCTCCTCGTGCAAACCCAGGTGGCAGCCCCTCTCCCTTGCGCAACAACCCAAGGCCGGCGGTCCTCTCTGCCTTGCTGGTCCGGAACCAACCGCACTAACCATCATCAAGGTAAGGATTTGTTTGTATAGTGTCTCTCTTGGTTGATTTGAGCATGGATTGAGGATGATCGGTGGGAGTTGGTTCGGGTAAGGATTTCTTGGCTACTGATTTATTCATGACTGAAATCGTGAGAGATGATTCTGTTGGTTTTTTATTCTGCTTTGGGTTGCTTTGCTCTGATTAGTAGCGTGGTGGCTGGAATTGATTTGTTATGATCTTGTGAAGAGTTTATTTGGGTTGCGGTTACTGACATGTGATCGACTTGGATTTTGAGTTTAGAATTGGTGTTTGATTTATTTGTTTATTTATTTTGTTGTTTTGTCGTGATATGCTTGCAGTGAGGTCCTCATAGATTTTGGGTTGGGATATTTTGGTTTGTTCAGCCTTGGAGATGACCGTGAGATGGTTGGATGAATTTATAAGCTAGTTTTTGTTTCATCATTGATGGTTACAGAGAGAAACATTGGTATTGTGTTAGTCCTAGGCATTGGGTCTGTCGTTAGTCTTTGAGGTGTCGCAAGTATGTTTGTTGCTAGGTGGGCTTGGCTTTTGTTGCCAAGGGTTACCCATTTGGGATTAATCCTGGTTAGGTTGAGCCTCGATGAATCCAATGTTGGATTGATCCAAACACGTTAGGGTTGCAAATGCCACAGCATTAAAGGGGTTGCTGTTAATGGCATAGCTGTGCAGAAAACAAAGTTGTAATTCGTGGGAGTTTCTTATGTTAATTCGGGAATTAACCAACTAATTTAATTGTGATAATTAAGTTATGAAAGAACTTATTGTTATTAACAATTTGGTTAAATAGATATTGTAATTAGGGCATATCCTAATTATGTTTATATGTAGTTTAGCTAAGTATTTAATTTTATAAGTAGCTAAACTGTGTCCTTAATACAGGACCTTGATTTGGATTTGTTAGGTTGATCATGGAAGGTCCTCTTCGTTTACGAACATCTACAATAAAAGGCGGGTACTTCTCCTTTGTATTCATGTAGTTCTTTTACCTTTAAGCATGACTGTTTTATGTCTAAATATGTTGCTTGACCTTGTTCCTTGTCGGTTGTTATCTTAACATCGTCGTTGATACTTTCTTCGTTGATCTTCGAGTATTCAAAATTCTGTATCCGTACAGTCTCATGTTGAATTTCTGTTCTGTAAAGTACAACTTTAACGCGAGTACTTAGAGGTTCATTAAACACAACTAGGTTTATTTGGCATTAGAATTATCCTATCTAGTAGTGTAGATGCATAATCGTTGGTTTTTTATACTTGGTTGATTGTATCGTTGCATCGTTGATACTTGTTGGATTTGTTACATCGTTGGTTTTCGGTTGTTCGTGCATCTTGTATCATGCACCATACCTGCACCGTTGCATACTAACGACTGTTGGGCTGTCATTTTATTAAGTCATCGTTAGTCATTTAGTTGCTCTGTTCACTCAACTACTTGTTGTCGTGGTAGTTGCTAGAGTGCGAGCAACTGTCCTGTTATGCCACACATGTTGCAGTTGTAGGCAAGCAATGACACCCACACCTTTGTTTTCGAATGATACTAGAGCTGTTGATAGCTCCCCCTTTATTCCGGGGTTTGGAACAGTTGGCTCCCCAGTATCCTGTCCACTCAACCACATATATCTATGGTATTCATTGGAGTGCGTATAGTTGTCACAGCCCTACCCACTCGGTTACACAGATGTGATGTGTTGGCGGCTTGATTGGCGTCAGGGGTGACACATATCATTGCATCATATGCATTTATTGCATTCATGCATTTTCTTGTGTTTGTTGTATTAATATGAGCTATGGTTGTTGCATTTGGTTGACATGCATGTATATGTTGGTTTTATGGTTGTCGCGTTGTTTTATACATGCTTAGTTGTTATTCGATTTTATACCATGTTATTTTATATATGTTATGCATGTTTAGGTATTCTTATGTTTTTTAGAGACTGTACCTGTTGATTTCCCAACTTGTTTTATCTCCATATGCCATGCTTTTTGTCTAATCATATATCCGCAGAGTTCGCTCGGACTCACCACCGCTACCACCTATTTCAGTTTCAGGTAGCAGGTAGTTGCATTACTTGGAACCAGGAGAGGATCTAGGCGCCAGTCCCATAGTATTGAGTTGATTTAGAGATTTGGTTTACTATCCATTTTATTTCTGCACTACTTTTATTTTCGCATTTTGTTTAATTTATCTTAGTAGAGTTTTGTTTATTTCGTATTAAGCCGGTACGTTTCTTTTGAACATTCTTTGGGGGTTCTTTTTTGTTTGTGATGGCTGAGTCATCCAATTATTATAAACTGCGTGTTGTGTTTATTTTCTTTATTTTTGTGATGCTAGCTACTTGTGGCTAACCTATATTGGTGAGGTGTTATGTATATATGCTCCAACTTGTCCGCCGTACAGAGGAGATGCTGCCCGATTTTCGAGGAAGTATGAGCCTCTTAGGGCGTGACAAATTAAATATAATTTTGTTAGAGATCACGTCACCATTGGAGATATTGAACTCAACTATGTTGAGTCCAAGTCAAACTTAGCCGACATCTTCAAAAAAACTATTACCCAAATCTGAGTTCAGTCAATTACGACAAAAATTAGATATGTGTGTGATAGAATAGAATCCCTTATCAACTTATATGTTTTTCAAAACTATAATCATTAAAACATTAATCCAAAAATTATCTTATGAACATAGAATGGTGTGAGATGTATATGTTCTACCCCAGGTTTCAGATCTAGATTCAATGTGTTTTTATATATATATATATTTTGAAATCTTATAAATCAGAAAATTCACTTTTCGGTCGACGGATTCATTTTTTCTGTCAATGGGAAACCTCATCTTACAACACAATACTTGAAATCAAAGAGCATAGACTTTCAGGTATCCATCGATTACACACTAATGTTCAGTCGACGGATCACCAACCCTTCATAAAATCATAGCATTCAAGTGTTCAGTTGATGGGACACCCCTGTTCAGTCAACAGATCATTGCAAAGTCAGATCCAACCATTTGTAAAACTGTAGCTTTTAAGTGTTCAGTCAATGAGACACCCTATTCAGTCAACAGATCATTGTAATGTCAGATCAAACCCTTTATAAAAACACAACTTTTAAGTGTTCAATCGACGGATTAACCCCTGTTAAGTCGACGAATAAATAAAAAACGCTGACGCACACCCATATAATTTGCAGCATTTAAGTTATCTGTCGATGGAAAACTTGTTTTAAGTCACGGAACACTTAAATTCTTGGCCATAGCACCTCAAAAATGAGGATACGTCGATTGAACCTATTTTTCAGATGATGGATCAAATGTTATAAAAAGGGTTAGAAGCTGGGATCAGAAGCATCCCATTCTCTTCTCTCAAGCATTGGAAGCTCGACGCATCCAAGCCTCTCGCCGATTCTGAGTGCTTCATTTGGACCGTCATAATGCCTCGGTAATAAAACTACAAATTTTTTTTCTCTTGTTTCTAGAATTCCTTACTAAAAATTGCCTTTACATGTAGAAAAAAAAACAAACCATAAGACAGCCCAAACCCAAGCAAGTTCCTCTAATGTTAACCAAGACCTTAGATTCTTGATCGAAGAACTGCGTCGGTCCTTTACCCAAAAGAACTTTACGCTTGTCGCGATTAGATACTTAGACGTCCCTTTTTACACCACTCACAGTCCTGAAGTGATTGATATCATTAATCACTATCAGTTATAGTCACTATTGTGAACGCCGGTGAGAGATGACAGTAGTTCCAAACGGTAAGCTATTGCTCTAATCCTTTCCAAAATCTAAAAAGACCCAATGTAACACATAGCCAACTTACCTCTCAATCCAAATCTCTTCACCCCTTTCGTTGGTGATATTTGTAATAACACGTGATCGCTCACGGAGAACTCCAGGGCTCTTTGTCTCTAATCCGCATAACTCTTCTGATGATCCTGAGCCTCGGACATCCTATGTCTGATTGTATGGACTAACTCTGCATCATGCTAAATAATATATGATCCAAGCAACTGAGGTTCCCAACCTCCTCCCAGAGGGTTGGTGCCCTACAAGCTCTACCATACAACGCCTCAAACGGCGCCATCTAGATAGTTGAATGGTAACTGTTATTGTAGGAAAACTCCACTAAATGTAGATGATCCTCCTAGCTGTCCCCAAAGTCCACAATGCATGACCTCAGTAAATCCTCTCAAGTCTGAATGGTATGCTTTGACTACTCATTTGTCTACGGATGAAAGATTACACTGAAACAAAACACTGTACCCAAGGGTTGTTACAAACATTGTCAAAACTATAAAGTGAAACGCGGGTCTCAATATGATATGATGCTCAGAGGAATACCGTGCAGTCTAATGATCTCCTGGCAGTATAACTCTGCTAGTCTGTCTAGTGGATCCATCCTCCAAATTGTTAACAAATGCACAGATTTAGTTAATCGGTCAACGATCACCTAAATCACGTCGTGTCCTCTTCGGGTCCTCAGTAAACCCACGACAAAGTCCATGGTAATGTGCTCTCATTTCCACTCAGGAATATGAATATTCTAGAGTAATTTAGCATGCCTCTGGTGCTCAGCCTTCACTTGCTAACATACTAGACATCTCGCTAAGAAATTCACGTTGTCTTTCTTCATACCATTACTCTAATTGGAACGTCTCAAATCCCAGTACATATGGGTCCCGCCATGATATATCACAAACTGAGAATGATAAAACTCCTAAAGCAACTCTTCCAAGACCAGATGTAACTCAGGAATGCACAATCTCCCTCTAAAATACAGAATACCCTCGTCATCTCGGAAAAACATACTATGTTGCCCTCAGGATACTTGGTTACCAAGAAACTGCAGATGCTGATCACTAGCTTAAGCCGCTCTGATACCAAATAAATTGTCATGCCTTGATGAGTCGCATGTCAAATAAAAAATCGGACAGGACCTCCCCTGTACGACGAACAATCTGAAACTCTTGCACAAACAATCACATCCACAATATAGCATAGTCCACACGACTGGCAACGACACAAAATAAATAAAAATGAAATCACATAATCTCCGTAAAAACTTACCTTGACTTACCAGTAGTGTGAAACTACGAATAAAACATAAATCCCACTGACATACAAATCCATAGGTACATAGTCACAACCCAAAACTACTGACATAAATACAAGTTCACTGAAATAAATACAAGTTTAATAAAGGAACTACGAAACAACTAAAATTGCTTGATGCTAAGGGACTAACAAATGGATCCTCTCCTGGCGACACAAGTTGCAAACATCAACCACCTGAAACGAAAATAAAAGCAAGGGTTGTCAGTCCAAATGAACTCAATGGGTCTAACAGATGAATAAATGCATGACATGAATAGGATAAAACAAGAAGAATAGAAACAATAGTATACAGTCTCTGAAATAGAGTAATGTCTGAATATAAATGACTAAATGAACATACATACTTGAAAACAGTCTAACATGTAGGGGCATCGTCAGAAAGCCCTATAATCCATAAGCATGCTCATACTACAAAACAAATTTAGATCATATAATAAATGTAAATAATAACCCGTATATGTATGTCAATCAAATGCAGCAATCATAGCTCAAATAAATGTAGCAAGCACAAGAAAAATACACGATGCATCATATGCAGATGATGCAATGACATGTGTCACCCCTAACTCTAGTCAAGCCGCCATCACATCTATGAGGCCGAGTGGGTAGGACTGTGACAACTGTATGCACTCCAATAACTGCCACTGTGAGTGGTTGAGTCAATAGGATGTTGGGAAGCCAACTACTCTAAGGAGAAGGGGGAGCCACCAACAGCTCTACTATCCTTTATAAACACTAGAGAGGGTGTTAACTACTTCCATATAACTCCAACATCCACTACCCCTGAGTGGTCGACTGTGGCATATAGGGCAGCTTCTCGCACTCCAACAACTATCACTACCCCAAGTGATTGAGTGGGCAGAAACTATATGACTTCTGACAAGCTTAACCATAAGGCAGCTAATGATCAACAACATGCAACAATGCAGATATAGTGCATGATACTAATATGCACAACCTCAAACAGGTTAACAACCATGCAACAAATATGATACACATCTATCTAACCAACATCATAATCAATAAATATACAACTATCTACTAGGTAGGGTATATCTAATATCAACCAGATCTTAGATATATCTAATGATCATCCTTAAGTACTCGTGTACAAGCGATACTCTATAGATCAAGAAAATAACAATTGAGACTGTATAGATGTAATTTTGATTAACTCAAAGATCAAGCAATGAAAGTATCAAATATTAAAGTACAAATAAAACTAAGTTAAGATAAAGTAGTCTACTCAGATAATAAATAAGTCATGCATTTAAGTACAATAAACTATAGAATACAAAGAAAAAATACCCGTCTTGTAAATGTAGTATACGAATTGGAAAGAACCCCTCATGATCAACCAGACGAGTTTGAATCAATGTCCTATGTCAAAGACAAAATTAAGTTATTTATACAATTAACCAAAATTAGGATAAATACTAAAACAATATCTATTTAATTAAATCTTAAGCAACTGTTGGTTCCATCTAAACCTAATTAATAAGATCAGGTCATTAGGTTAAATCCCAAAACCCCAACGAGATTAACAACTACTTAATTTCTCCAAGAATCAAGTTCATCAACTACACTCAATCACATCAAAACAAAAGGAAGATCTTCTACAAGATTTGCATAACTTATGGCACTAGCATAAACTACCACATGTAGCTAACCTAACACCTCACGACAGCAATAGGAAGATCCACAACAGATCATCCAAAAGCTATATCATAACTCCTACAGCTTGAACTCATGGTAAAACAAGCAAATCATAGAATCTATCCAGCGACATCCCCATTTCATGAAACCATAGCAAGGTTTCACTTATCGAAACACCAAATTCAAAGTTCTAAATGGATCTAGCACACAAGAGCTCATGGTAGGACCAAAATAGAACAAAAATAGGAAACTGAACTCCAATTCCACCTACCATAGATTAGACTCACCCAATCAGAATAGATTATCCACCCAAAAAAAAACTAAATCGATTCCCTATAATGAAGACGCATGGCAGGGGGAAAAAGAACTCATATCCCAGATCTAATTACAGATTCTTCTACAATTTTACAAAAGATTTGAATCAACAACACCAAATCAATTCTCCTATTCGATTCTACAAGTTAACCCTTACCTGCGATGTGCATCACTACCACTTGCAGATCAGCATCGGCGAAGGTGCTACTGCATGATGTTGTCGACAGGGCACAAAAATAGTTGTACAAAAGAGGAGGGGAACCAGATCTCTTTTGTTTGCAGATCAAAGATAAGAATCCTCAACATGGCTGATCATTTTGGTAATCAAATACAACATTAGAGGATGAAGACTGCTGAAATCTTCATACCTTTCCCTAGCCAACCCGCAAGGAAGAGTAGGGCTTGTCATCCCCGATGACTGGGGTAGTGATAGAAGACGATGGGTTGCGCCAACCACCTGGAGGAGAAGGGGGGTGTTGAACACCTTAACCCTCAAAGCTCATCCCATGGTCCAAATACCCTAAATAAATCTCCAAAAAAAATTTTAAACATTCTCATCTGGGTTTTATTTAGCCAAATTTAACGTCAGGAGTGGCCGAACTGGCAGAAAGACCAGATAAGATGAGACATCTAGAAAGAGGACTTAGTGGGCTAGTGTAGACCAAACATCAAGGCGATTAAAGACTTGGTGGGTTGAGGATTGGACATCAAGCACCAAAGAACAGACATGGTAAGTAAGGTGAGTAACTGGAGTATAGAAAACTAGTGAGGATAAGTCTCAATTGCGATCTAGGCGCAAATCCAACTTAGGGCATCTAGGAAGCCTAAGTTGAGATCACACTGAAATTAGAATCAGGATTTTATCATGTATTTAATTATTCTAACTTTGTTTTTCAAAATAAAATATATATATCTTTGCTAATAATTGTTCTGCCGGATAAAACATATATATATATATATATATATATATGTGCTAATAATTGTTTTGTAAGAATTAAGGTTTTTTCTCTATTGATAAAGCTTTTCAGTAGACGAACGACATCGAATCCAGAGTAGTGAGCTTCGAAGTTAAACACTCAATTCTATTGGCTGATAAATATGTTTTGTCGATGGAACCGGTTAATACTAAGGTAAGACAGCTGGCAAGAAGAATAAAAGTAATGTGGTGTTCCATCGACTGTTAAGTACGATCAATCGATGGAACATTCAATGTTTGACGCGGTAGCTAGCTCAGCCCAGAGTTTCGAAGGAAACATATTGATCAATCGACTGAAAGGCATTTTATTAAATGGAACATTCAATGATTGACTCGGCAGCTAGCTCGACAAATTAGACAGAGAGGGAATGGTCTTGTTCCATCGAGGGGAAATCATGTTCAGTCTATTGGGACCTTGAGGTACGGCTAGAGGGGGGTGAATAGCCGATCACCCACTTCGATTGTGATTTTCTTCCTAAAATGATAGCAAGCACAAGCGGAAAACATAAACAAAAACTAAAACAATGCTAACACAAACCGTTTACGTGGTTCGGAGATGATACTCCTACTCCACGACTGTCTGTAAGTTGGACGATCTCGATCCGTCTATGGATGACTCCCCGAAAGACCTCTGGCTATCCCTTGTCACTCCTTGTGAGTGGAGAAACCTCGCCACAATCCCTTGACAATTTCTGAGCACTTGTACGCTACTAACAGCATTACCCAAGCTTGTTTCGCCAAGAAAACTTAGCCAAAAACAAGCCCTCTTAAATAGTGCTCGATACTATTCTGAATGTTACCAGTCGACTGGTGCTAGTCCTCGCGAATTTGAATGTCACAATCTGACGATTCACATTCTAGTCGACACCAGTTGACTGATCCAAGGATCAGTCGACTAATCTTTCTGTGCTCTTTATCAGTTGACTGATCCAAGTATCAGTCGACTGCCACCTAAGGTTTCCCTTCCCAAGTACAATTATCTTAGCACTCGAACCCTAGGATTTCCCTTCCCGAGTATAATTCTTTCAGCACTCGAATCCTCATGACTTAGCTGACTCTTCATCTAGCAGCCTCGACTTGTTGCCTTCATGCCTTCTTCGACTTTGGCTCTCGTCCCTTGGATGCATGCAAGCCCACAGCTTGTCTCCCATGTCATCCTTCGCATATGCCTCGAAGTTCGCTTCCCTCAGCTCATCGTCCCTGCTTTGTCCACGGTCCCTCAGATGCATGCAAGCGCACGGCTCGTCTCCCTATGCCATCCTTCACCGGACCCGAAGACGTCCAACTAAGTCTATGTGTATCCTCCAAACCTGCACACTCACATACACATATTAGATCAACAAGAAACTCTAACTTAATCATATTCACACACATCAAAACCCATGATCTACCCGATCACACTTGGGCTAATTGCACCAACAATCTCCCCCTTTTTGATGTGTGACAATATGTTTAAATTAGGTATAAAAAAACAATTGAAAATTAAAGACATAGTAAATTAAGAAGCATAAACATGCATCCTCCCCCTTAACCTATGTCGCCACACACAATTTTCAATTTTTGCATAACCACAAGTTAAGTTAAAAACTAACTAAAAATCACACATTTAGTTAAAACTAACTTAAACCCACAAGTTCTCCCCCTTTGACACCATCAAAAGGATTGCCCCAAGCAATATTAACCCCTAGTATCAATTTAGGATAAGTTTTTAGTTCTAAAACCCCCTGAAATCAGAATCCATAGGCACCAGTTGTTGGTGCAAGGCAGCACCTATGTCAAACCTGGGTTTTGATAATGGGAAAGGGTTAAGAAGTTAAGAGGTTATTGTGTTCTAACTTGTTCACTGAGTGTGCAGGAAGAAGCCCTAGGTACACTAGGCAAGAAGTCCTGGCAAAGGGCTGGGCAAAGAAGTCCTGGTCAAGGATTGGGCAAGAAGACCTAACCGGAAGTCGGGCAAAGAAGTCCTGGTCGAGAACTGGGCACGAAGTCCTGGCAAGGGGCAGGGCACCGAAGACCTGATCAGAAGTTGGGCATGAAGACCAGGTGAGGTGGACTGGGCAAAAGTCCAACCAGAGGAGCCTGTTGGTAAAAGGTAAACTCTCCTGAGAGAAGTAGGTGAGGACGCGTTCCCCGTTGAGGGAACAGTAGGCGTCGGTTCGACCTAGTGTTCCATTTGGGAGACCTGAAGTTAGAACCAAGACAGCTACGGCTATAAATAATGACTAACATTCTTGCTTAGTTTATTTTGGAACTAACCTTGGTTGCAGGGACCGAAGGATTGTGTTTCTGCAGCTCAGAACGCCCTAGAGGAAGGGGATAGGCAACTGGGCTAGGGTCCCGGGAGGTCCCGGGCGCCCAAGGTAAAAGGCCAAAACAGTAAAAAGCAACACTGCTTCGAAACCACACTGGGCTAGGCGCCCAGGAGGTCCCAGACGCCCAAGGTCAAAGCCAAAGCGGCCATCGAATCAAATCTGCCACGAAGCCATTGGACTAGGTCAAGCTAGGCGCCCAGGAGGTCCTGGGTTCCCCAGTCAGACTAGGGGCCGAATCGGAGGGGATAAGCGCTGACCGAGCTGTGGATAGAGGTTCTCGCAGATGAAGGCACGTGTCAGGCGGCCCCAACGGATCAGGGGCCCCCGGAGCACTATAATAGGGTGCTCGACCCCAAGGCTTCATCATCACTGTTTCTCAATGCTCCAAAGCTTTTCGTTCAAGCGTTGCGCCCCGGCAAACTCCGACTTCGAGATCCCAGCACCAATGACGACCCTCTCCTCCGAAATACGATCCACATCGGGTGTCGGTAATGAAAAGTGTAGCAATTTCAATTTCTTGAAATACTCTTGTACTTAAACTGTAAATCATTTTGCGCGATTATAGTATTGCCCAAAGTAAACGGTCAAGGACCGTGGGCCTTGGAGTAGGAGCCGACCGCGACTCCGAACCAATTCTTTCCGCTGCATATTTTCTCTTTCCTAATCCGAAAAGTGTTTAACGATATTCACCCCCTCTATCGTTTTCCTCGATCCAACAAGTGGTATCAGAGCGGGTGGCTCAAATTTGGTGCAACCACCAATTTGAGAGTTTTTCGGATTTTACGAAAAATTTTATTTTATTTTTTTGAATTTTTCTCGTTAATCGAGGTTGGTGCAACACCACTCGATCGCTTTTTCTCAATTATTTTATTCCCGCACTACTAATCCAAGACCAAGTCTTGGGACAGAATTTCCTTGTTTTCTTATTTCAGAAATTATAATGGCCATGCAATAGGATTTCAGCACAACCAGACCACCCCTCTTTAGTGGAGAAGACTTCTCCTACTGGAAGAGTCAGATGGAAGTCCACCTGAAAACTCAGGTGGATATGTGGATTATTATCCAATCTGGCCTAGAAATCCCCAAGAATGCTGAAGGAGTAGCACAGCACTACACAGAATGGGACGCCTCGTTGAAGAAAAAGATCGAGGCTGATGCAAAAGCAACCCAGACGCTTCAGTGTGGATTAACCAAAGAAGAACTGAACCGGGTGGGTCTCTTCAACAGTGCTAAAGAACTTTGGAGTAAGATGATCGAGTTGCAAGAAGGTACCTCCGACACCAGAATCAGCAAAAGGGACCTATTGCTGAACAAATTATACGCCATCAAAATGAACGAAGGCGGATCAGCAGCCCAGCTCCACACCAGGATCCAGGAGCTGATGAACGACCTGCACACAATCGGTCACAAGGTAGAAAACCGTGACCTTATCAGGTATACCCTAAACGCTTTCCCAAGAAATACTCTGTGGGCATCTATGGTAGATGCTTACAAAGTTTCTAGGGATCTTTCTAAAATTAAATTAGATTAATTATTTTCTGAATTGGAAATACACGAGCAGACTAACTGCACTTTGTCCGAGAAAGGTATCACTTTTCTTGCAGGTAAACCTCAAGGAAAGATGGCCAAGAAAAAGCCTCAACCTACACCCGAGTCTGACTCAGACACAAACTCAGAAGACAGTGAAGGGGATAGACCTAAGCTGGTTTGGCTAGCCCGGGACTACTACAAGGAGCTGAAGCATCAGACCAACAGAAGGAAAGCCAGCCGAAGAAAGGAAGATCCAGCTGAACCTTCAACGTCAAAGACCAAATCAAATGTGACCTGCTTTGAATGCAACAAGAAGGGACACTACAAATCGGAGTGCCCTAATCTAAAGGAAGCGAAGAAGACTCGAAGGAAGAAGGCTTTCAAGCCACGTGGGACGAATCTTCCTCCGAAGAAGAAGAAGAGGCCCCACAATCGAACCTTCTCACCTTGACCGCTTCAGAAGACATCGACACCGGATCAGAATCGGAGCCGGATGACAGAAGGCTAACAATTTCAGAAAACGGCCAAATAACTGTAAGTGGTTATTCTGAAATTGAATTATCAAAGTTAATTGCTTACTTATCTCGTAACTTGGCGAAAGACAAAATCCGAGTTGAGTCCGTCCGACAGGAATTAAAACTCCTGAAAGAGGAAGCTGACTCTAGATCCTTGACCGAGAAAGTTCAAGAAGGAACCTCTACTTCAAGTTGAAAAACTTGAGAAAGAGAACTCCTCCTCGAAAACTCAAGTCAAGGACCTCAGAGCAGCTTTAGAATGATTTACTTCGGGTTCCAAGGGTCTTGACATAATCATTGGAAAACAAAAGTCTATTCTAAATCGATCCGGGTTAGGGTACCGAACCAAGTCGAGACAAAGGTCATACTATGCTGTATTGAACCAATCTAGACCCAGAGTTCAGGCATGGGTACCCAAACATTGCCTGAACATCCAAGCTGGACCAAATCAGTATTGGATCCCCAAGGACAAGATTCATATCTTGCCTAACCATTATCATGGCTTTAGTCCAGGGGGAGTCAATTTAAAAATGATTTTCATAATTAGATAAATTTCTTTTATTTCTTAGTTTTAGTTGCATGCTTGATTGTTTATTTATTTTTTTTGCAAATTATCATGCTTAGCCTTAGGACTGGTTAGAATAAGGACTAAAACGATTTAACTGAAATTTGCATAACATAGTATTGGGTGGAGGTGAGATGATAGTACGTTAGGGAAGCCATTTTGGCGAAACTAGCCGAAGCTACCGATCCAAGACCCAAACTAGTTAGACCAAAATCTTTCAAGGAGTAACTTGAAAATGGATTTTCAATAAAAGGCTTTGTCAAGGAAAGGGTTGATGATCCAATAAGGCTACGGCCAAAGAAGGCCTAGTGCCTCGCCAAGACTGGAAGCCGATTATTGAAAATCAAATTCACTTTACTATTGTCAGATTTGAATCTAACACAAATTTCAATTAATCTTAGATTCAACTACTTTTTGAAATTAAAATTCAATTAAACTGTTTTCAAAATTAATTCAACTTTTCAAAAATTAATCATGTTTTTCAAAACAAAATTTTACTTCTGATAAAACCTGTCTCACAAAACCCATAAGGTTAACGTGATTGATAACTATAGATTGGGTGAGACAAACTAGGTTATGAAAATCAATTTAAGCTATCCTTGATTCTAATTGGATCCAAATCAACAAATTCTTTATGTGTAGGAACATAAAAATTTGGACCAATGGATGTTGGATAGCGAGTGCTCCAGACACATGACTGGGGACAAATTGAAATTCACCAAACTCAAGTTCAAGAACCTAGGCTCAGTAGCATTTGGCAACAATGCTACACTCAAAGTCATTAGGTCAGGTAACATTGAACTCAAATCTGATTTTGTAATTAAAAAGGTACTTTTGGTTGAGAACTTTAAATTCAATTTGCTTAGTATAAGTCAATTATGTGATACTGGCTATGTAGTTACCTTTACCAACTCTAACTGCCTGATTAGAAATTTGCAAGACTCAGAAGTTATGCTTAAGGGCACTAGGAAAAATAATGTTTATACTATAAATCTACCCTTAGTACCTAAATCCCTCTTAACTCAGTTAGAAGAATCAAACCTCTGGCATAGGAGATTAGGTCACACTAATCTAAGACTAATTTCAAAAATCACCAACTTGGTCTAATTAAAGGAATACCAAAAATTAAAAATCATGAAAACATGATATGTGACTCATGTAACCAAGGTAAACAAACCAGATCTAATCACAAACAAATTCAATCAGACCTAACTCAAACCACACTTGAGCTCCTGCACCTTGACCTATTTGATTCACATGGAGCCAAGTCACTAAGCGGAAACCGGTACTGCTTAGTCATTATCGATGATTACTCTAGGTTTACTTGGGTAAGGTTCCTAAAAACTAAGGATGAACCCCTAAACCTATTCATTGACCTATGTAAGGTAATTGAGAATTAAAATGATACCAAAATCAAAAGACTTAGGAGTGATCACGGGGGAGAGTTTGAAAATCAAAGGTTTGAAGAATTTTGTAAGATAAACGGGTATATTCATGAATTTTCGTGTCCTAGAACCCCCCAGCAAAATGGGATAGTAGAAAGGAAGAATAGAACCCTACAGGAAGCTGCTAGGACTATGCTCAATGAATTCAACCTAGCTAACCAATTTTGGGCAGAAGCAATTAGTACGGCTTGCTATATCCAAAATAGGGTCCTAATTAACAAACGACATAATAAAACTCCCTATGAACTAAATTACCATAGACTTCCAAACCTACACTACCTAAGGGTCTTTGGGTGCAAAGTCCATATCCTAAACACGAAGGACTACCTAGGGAAATTTTAGTCTAAGTCAACCCCTGGAATATTTTCAGGATATTCAACAACAAGTAGGGCCTATAGGGTCTACAATAGACAAACTAACAAAATTGAAGAAATAACAAATTTAATATTTGATGAGGAAACTAATTCAAAATCTGATAATCCAAATCTAAACCCATCAAATATTGATTAAGAAGATAATGAACAAATTATTGAACTATCAATTGATCCACTAGTTGAACCTCTAAATGAACTGACTATTGAACCAACTACTGAGTCAATTGAACCAATAATTGAACCAACCCAAGTAATTGAATCAAATACTGAATTGAACCGTCCAGCCGGACCTGAGGCTGAACCAAGTTCTAGAAGAACCAAGAAACCCAGACTCAGTCATCCAACTGATCAAATTGTGGATGAACCAACCTTAGGAGTCAGAACTAGGTCTTCTTACAGAAATCTTAGTCAGATCGCACTAATTTCGAAAATTGAACCTAAGACTATAGAGGAAGCCCTACCTGATCCTGATTGGACAATAGCGATGCAAGAGGAGTTAGCCCAATTTGAAAGAAACCATGTTTGGGAATTAGTACCTAAACCTGAGGCCAAATCCATCATCGATACTAAGTGGGTATTTAGGAACAAACTAAATGACAAGGGGAAATAGTCAGAAACAAAGCCCGCTTAGTAGCTAAAGGGTTCAGTCAAGTCGAATGGTTAGACTATGACGAAACCTATGTCCCAGTAGCCAAACTTGAGTCTATTGGGATGCTGTTAGCCTTTGCAGCCCATAAAGGATTTAAACTTTACCAAATGGACATTAAGTCAGCCTTTCTAAATGGGTTCATTAAAGAAGAAGTCTATGTAGGGCAACCCCCAGGCTTTGAGGACCTAGAAAAACCTGACCACGTTTACAAGCTTAATAAGACACTTTATGGATTAAAACAAGCACCTAGGGCATGGTATGAACGCCTATCAACCGACCTCATTTCTAAGGAATTTAACCAAGGACAAATTGACTCAACTCTTTTTGTTAAAACCTTAGAAAAAGACATTTTCATTGCCCAAATCTATGTTGACGACATAATTTTTTGATCCACCAACTCAAATTTCTTGAAAGAATTTATAAAAATAATGGAAAACAAATTTAAAATGAGCTTAGTTGGTGAGCTCAACTTCTTTTTAGGATTACAAATTATGCAAAATAAGGATGGAAATTATGTTCATCAATTCAAATATGCTAAGGAGTTAATAAAGAAATTTAAAATGGATAACTCCAAAAGCATAAGTACCCCTATGGCCACAAATGTAAAAATTGATAGTGACCTTGAAGGTAAACCTGTAGACCTTAAACTATATCGAAGTATGATTGGGAGTCTACTCTACCTTACAGCTAGCAGACCTGATATCCTTTTCGCTGTAGGAATGTGTGCTAGATACCAAACATGTGCTAAGGAAACGCACTTAGTAGCCCTAAAAAGAATACTTAGATACATTAAGGGCACCCTAAATGTAGGGATTTGGTATCCTAGGACCTCAACTTTTGACTTGTCAGGATACTCTGATTCTGACTATGCTGGATGCAAACTAGATAGAAAGAGTACAAGTGGAAGCTGTCAACTTTTAGGAAATAGTCTAGTCAGTTGGTGCAGTAGAAAGCAACACTGCGTAGCTCTATCCACAACCGAAGCTGAATATATTGCTTTAGGAGAGTGTGTAGCACAACTCCTATGGATGATGCACACTCTTAAGGACTTCCAGCTTGATTACACCCAAACCCAAGTCTACATTGATAACATAAGCTCAATTAATCTAACTAGGAACCCAATCCAACACTCTAGAACTAAACATATAGAGGTTAAACATCACTTCATAAGAGATCATGTAGCCAGGGGTGAAATAGTCCTTAAGCATGTAGACTCAAGGTCAAACTTAGCTGATATCTTCACCAAACCCTTACCTGAGACTGAGTTCGGCTCACTAAGAAGGCAGTTAGGGTTATGATTAGTAGAATAGGAATGCTCTACTTATGTTTTCTGTTCAAAACTGTTTTATTTCTTATTTGTTATTTAAATTTATTTGAAAAATTATTTTTATCTTGAAATTTAAAGTGATTTCTGACTTAGTTTTTTTTTAAAAAAACTTATCCCCTTCAAAACTAGGGCTTTTTCGCAAATGGACTTAGCTTAGGCCCTAACCCTAGAACTGCATGCACCTATAGATCTAGAAGCCAGCATCTCACAAGCACCTTAGAGTACTTTTGATTGATAACCTAGACTGGGTTGAGATGCTTAGGTCTATTCTTGATTCAAGATGCTTTAAGTCAGTGCATCTGCAGTAATTGGGGCAATAAATACCAATTGAACAGTAATCAGGTTGAGTGTGAAGCTTAGATCAGATCACTTAACTTAACTAACCCTAGCGAAAGCTACTGTTTATAACAGTTAGTAAGTAGCTAACTGGGTTAGACAGGACCCAAAAGAGAAATTTTAAATTGATTTGGTCTAGTGTATGCTTAGAATTGGTTCAATACAACACTTTAATTTCCTTACATAAGTTTTTTCCTATATTTTTTTTGATATATGACAAAGGGGGAGAGATTGGAAAGGAGAGAAAAGAAGGTTTTAAAATTTTTTTTCCAAGTTAAAAATTTTTTTTGTCATAAACTTTTATCTCCTTTTTTTTCAAAAAGTAAAGTACTTCAAAATTATTTTTGGAAATTGTCCTAAGTGTTAACTTCTAATGTTTTGAAAATCTCTCTAAGTACTTAAATTCTTTTTGAAAATTTCCTAAGTAACGAAAATTCTTTTTGAAAATTTTCTAGGTACTCAAAAATTTTGAAAATTCTTCTAAGTACTTAAATTCTTTTTGAAAAATCTTCTAAGTACTTAATTTCTTTTTGAAAATTTTCTAAGTAACGAAAATTCTTTTTGAAAATTTTCTAAGTACTAAAATTCTTGTTGAAAATATTCTAAGTACTTACTCCAAAATTTTCTTGCCGAAATTTTTCTAAGTGTCAAAACTTCAAATTCTCTTGAAAATTTTCTAAAGTGCTGAAGGTAAATGTTTTGAAAAATATTCTGAGTACCCAACTCAAGAATATTTTTGAAAATTTTTCTAAACGTGAAAATCCCTTTTTGAAATTTTCTAAGTGTTGAAAACCTGAAAAATCTTTTCATAAACAAAGACTTAGAAATGTTTTCAAAAACCCCATGCATTTTTGAAAAAACTCAGGGGGAGATTTCTTCCAGGGGGAGGAAATTAAAACTGTTACTTTACCTATGTCTTTAACTTAACATTTTGAACCGGGTTGCCATAAATCAAAATGGAGGAGATTGTTGGTGTAGGTAGCACCTAAGTCAAACCTGGGTTTTGATAATGGCAAAGGGTTCAGAAGTTAAGAGGTTATTGTGTTCTAACTTGTTCACTGAGTGTGCAGGAAGAAGCCCTAGGTACACTAGGCAAGAACTCCTGGCAAAGGGCGGGCAAAGAAGTCCTGGTCAAGGACTGGGCATGAAGACCTGACCGGAAGTTGGGCAAAGAAGTCCTGGTCGAGGATTGGGCACGAAGTCCTGGCAAGGGGCTGGGCACCGAAGACCTGACCGGAAGTTGGGCACGAAGACCTGGTTAGGTGGACTAGGCAAAAGTCCAACCGGAGGAGCTGGTTGGCAAAAGGTAAACTTTCCTGAGAGGAGTATGTGAGGACGCGTTCCCCGTTGAGGGAACAGTAGGCGTCGGTTCGACATAGGGTTCTATTTGGGAGACCCAAAGTCAGAACCAAGACAGGTATGATTGTAAATAATGACTAACATTCTTGCTTAGTTTATTTTGGAACTAACCTTGGTTGTAGGGACTGAAGGATTGTGTTTCTGCAGCTCAGAATGCCCCAGAGGAAGGGGACAGGCAACTGGGCTAGGCGCCCGGGAGGTCCCGGGTGCCCAAGGTAAAAGGCCAAAATAGCAAGAAGCAAGACTGCTTCGAAACCACACTGGGCTAGGTGCCCAGGAGGTCCCGGGTGCCCAAGGTCAAAGCCATAGCGGCCATCGAAGCAAATCTGCCACGAAGCCATTGGACCAGGTCAAGCTAGGCGCCCCGGAGGTCCCGAGCGCCCCAGTCTGACCAGGGGCCGAATCGGAGGCGATAAGCGCTGATCGAGCTGCGGATAGAGGTTCTCGCAGATGAAAGCACGTGTCAGGCGCCCCCAGGAGCACTATAAAAGGGTGCTCGACCCCAAGGCTTCATCATCACTGTTTCTCAACGCTCCAAAGCTTTTCGTTCAAGCGCTGCGCCCTGGCAAACTCCGACTTCGAGATCTCAACGCCGATGACGACCCTCTACTCCGAAATACGATCCACATCGGGTGTCAGTAACGAAAAGTGTAGCAATTTCAATTTCCTGAAATACTCTTGTACTTAAACTGTAAATCTTTTTGCGCAATTATAGTATTGCCCAAAGTAAACGGTCAAAAACCGTAGGCCTTGGAGTAGGAGTCGACCGCGACTCCGAACCAAGTAAAAATCTACTTGTGTTCTTGTGCGATTTAATTCTTTCCGCTGCGTATTTTCTCTTTCCTAATCCGAAAAGTGTTTAACGATATTCACCCCCCCTCTATCGTTTTCCTCGATCTAACACCAGTCGACTGCGTCAGTTACCAGTCGACTGGTGCCTTCAAACCTCAAACCCACAGAAAGATCAGTTGACTGATGGGGGTTCAATCGACTGATGCATTGAATATCCTAGTTCCTGGATTGAACTATACCAGTCGACTGCCTTCTGCATCAGTCGACTGGTACCCTATATTTTCAGCATTTCTGTTCCAACTTCAAAAATGCACTAAAAATTCCATAAATATCCAAAAATTACCAAATCTTGTGGTGAGATTTGTGGTACCCGTGGCTACTTGGGAAAAATACATTCACATATGTATTTATTACCAATCCTAAGATTGACACGATACTCAAAACTATCTAAATAGTTCAATTGAACCTTGACCTAAAGTCCTAGTTTTGAACTCTTCTTGACGTATCTTCTCATACCCAACCACAATGCACCCCTAGCATTGATTTATATGACATTTATACATTGAAAACCAATTTTAATGCAATATGGTTCCATTGCCATATTTTCATGCATGAACATTACTTTTGATGTGTCAAATCCCTAGGATTAAGACTCAAATTTGTCTTCGAATCCTTTGGCACATTCCACAGCCCATCTAGTCTCCCTGGAGAAATCCTCCTGAGATCCATTGGCCATGGACCTCATCTTGACTACTAGAGCTCCCCCTTGAGCTATTAGCCTTAGCCACCTTCCTAGGTGACTCATCTATAATGGCAAGACCGCACCGGTGTACCTCTGGTACTTCTTGACTTACAACCCTAACCTTTTTAACTTTGTACATCTTGTCCTTGGTTAAGTTCTTCTTCTTCCCTCTAAATGGATTTCTCTTGCCATTTTTGGCCTTCCCCTTGCTATAGTCATATGGCATCCTTGCATATAACTTTTCCATAGCATTTGATCTCATAGATCGATATCCTAGACCCGATCTATCATTGTTGGGGTTTTGACTACCCGACAATATCTAAAACCAAAATTATGCATAGGTAAATAATTCTCATTATTTCTAACATCCATGGAAGAATTTGAAAAATGCTCAAAGTTAGGGATTACCTCCCTTACCCTTGTAGCTTTCCCTTGATGTGAGCTTTCTTCTCTTTCTCCTCCCACTTCCTCAAATGCTCCAATTTCTTGAATTCTCCTTTCCTTGAGCATTTGTTGTGGTAGTGTCCTAGCTCACCACACATGAAACACCTAATGTGCTTTTTCTCCTTCTTTTCCCAACAACCCATGTTAGATTTTAAAGAAATTAACTTGGGTTTAGGTTTACCTCCTTTTTACCTAATGGACACTTGTCCTTGTAGTGTCCCTTCTTGTTGCATCCAAAGCATGTAATGTGGTCTTTTGACTTTGCTTTGGTGGAGGTGGATACTTCTTCTTGCTCCGGTATCGAAGATAATCTCTCCTCCCCCTCAATCCTTGAAGTGGAGACTTCTTCTTCTTCATTTGATGAAGTGGATGATTCTTCAATTTCTTGTGTCACTTCACTTGAGAAGATGGATGAATCTTTTTCCTCCTCTTTGGATGTTGAGCTTCTTTCTTCATCCGATTGGTCCTTTTCCTCTTCTTGGACCATTGAGCTCATTTCCTTGGGCTCTTCCACTACTTGAGCTTGTTTAGGGTCTTCATGAAGTGCTAGCATCTTGCTCTATAATTCATGTGCATTTTTATATTCACCTACACCACTAATTATATTATTAGGCAAAATATTAAGTAATATTGAAATTACCTTTTCGTTTGCCTTTGATTGGGTTTGTTGCTCCTTGGTCCAATATCTTGGTCGGAGCTTTTTCCCGTGCTTATCTTTTGGAACTTCAAATGGCTCTTCTAGCACGATCATGAAATTCCAATCCATGCTGAACAATGTCTTTGTCCGCATCCTCCAATAGTCAAAATTCTCATGATCGTAGGGAGGTCGAACATTAATATCGTCCCTTAATCTTTCTTCAATCGCCATTTCCTCTAGCTTTTTGCTCTCTCAATAGTTAGTCCGTAGATGAGCGAACCTCACTCTAATACCACTTGTTGGGACCTTAACATACGGCTAGAGGGGGGTGAATAGCCGATCACTCACTTCGATTGCGATTTTCTTCCTACAATGTTAGCAAGCACAAGTGGAAAACATAAACAAAAACTAAAACAATGCTAACATAAACCGTTTACGTGATTCGGAGATAATACTCCTACTCCACGGCTATCCGTAAGGTGGAAGATCCCGATCCATCAGTGGATGACTCCCCAGAAGACCTCCGGCTAGCTCTTGTCGCTCCTTGTGGGTGGAGAAACCTCGCCACAATCCCTTGACAATTTCTGAGCACTTGTAGGCTACTAACAGGCTTTACCCAAGCTTGTTTCACCAAGAAAACTCAGCCAAAAATGAGCCCTTTTAAATAGTGCTCGATACTATTCTGACTGTTACCAATCGACTAGTGCTAACACTAGTCGACTGGTCCTCGCAAATTTGAATGTCACAACTTGACGATTCACATTTTGGTCGACTGATCTTTCTGTGCTCTTCATCAATCAATTGATCCAAGCATCAGTCGACTGCCACCTAAGGTTTTCCTTCCCGAGTACAATTCTCTTAGCACTCGAACCCTAGGATTTCCCTTCCTGAGTACAATTCTTTCAGCACTCGAATTCTCACGACTTAGCTGACTCTTCATCCAGCAGTCTCGACCTGTTGCCTTCAACCCTTCTTCGACTTTGGCTCTCGTCCCTCGGATACATGCAAGCCCGCGGCTCGTCTCCCATGTCATCCTTCGCATATGCCTCGAAGTTCGCTTCCCTCGGCTCATCGTCCCTGCTTTGTCCATGGTCCCTCGGATACATGCAAGCCTATGGCTCGTCTCCCCATGCCATCCTTCACCAAACCCGAAGACGTCCAACTAAGTCTATGTGTATCCTGCAAACCTGTACACTCACATACACATATTAGATCAACACGAAACCCTATCTTAATCATATTCACACACATCAAAACCCATGATGTACCTGATCACACTTGGGTTGATTGCACCAACACAGTTGATGAAAAAAGAGGATTTTAGATCATAGACCTGAACGTGATATAGAGAAAATTCATTCGAATTTCGTCAACTAATCAGTAGGATCAATTGATGGAATGTCAGCTTCCAGATCTGTGAGGATGCGATCAGTTATAAATACAGGCTCAAGATTTGAGGTTCAGATAGTTCTACAATTGCTCAATTTCTATGCTTCTTTATGCTCTACTCTAAGATCTACTCCAAGAAACTCTCCATGCCAAAAAGCTCACCAACATTGAAGCTTCAACTTCTACAATTGTATTGTCGATAAACATTTCTTATTGTATATCAATTCATTAGGAGAGTAGTAGAGTTGCTACTACCATCATCATTTGTGTTCTCGATCTCTCCTTCCAAAAGCTTTCGGAGGAGAATTTTAGTGAATTACTCAATGGATATGATCGAAGGGATCATGGACCTTGGAGTAGGAGTCGACGAACGCTCTGAACTAAGTAAACCTAAGTGTGTCTCTATTCTCTTTATCTTATTCTACTGCTATATCTCTCTCACTTTTGAAAAGAAAAGTTTTAACGATTGAGATTCACCCCCCCCCCCCTCTCCTCTCTCGTTCACTATGGCCCTACCTTTAGGACATTTAATAGAAGATCTACAAAATCTAAGGCTAAAAAAGGAAATATCCAAGGAAATAAAGAAAAATTCAAGTTTGAGGATTTAAGGATAGAGAATCAAGACTTGAAGTCAAGTCTTGATAAATTGGAGAGGACCCTAGAAAGATTGACAAATAATGTCAAAGAATCTAAGAAACAAAACCAAGGATTAAAAAAAACAAGGTTTAAATAGGCATGAGTGATTCAATGGCAAGAGAGGTTTGAGATAAAAACCAAAAGCTAAGGAGAATGCGCCCTCATACCATAGAGTTTCATATGGTTATGGAACTAACCATAGGTGTAGAAGTCAAGCTAAGGTTGCATAGGAAGTCATCCATAGAGTTGACCTTGAGAAGACTAGTGTGACTAAGGCTTCTAAGAAGCCTAGGAAAGTCACTAGGAAGGTTCTAGGGAAGTTATCCCTAGTGAGTACCTAGAATACCAAAGGAGCACCAATAGGTTTTCGGATCCTAAAAGTATGTTTGTAACACCTGCCTTTTTCCACACCTTACGGTGTGGCGAGAGGCGGCGTTACGCCAACATGCATATAGGCATATGAACATCGTAATGCAGCGGAATAATTTAAAACTTTATACATACATGCAACTAACACTTGAACTATGTAGGCATGTCTTAACTATCATTCCTAAACATAGTGACATGGTAACTTGCATGTTAACATCATACGTAACATCATGATATGCAAATCACATAAATCATCCATAAGCAACATAAGTAGTAAGTTATTCTTTAGGCATAACTATCATAAGTATAGCATGAAACTTAAGAAGACAATGCAAAACATAAGACATGTGACAAAGTAGAAATATGAGAATCTTTTCCTTTATCCATTGCCATGTCACTGCCACACACACACTCTTGCCCCTCCTGCTACTTCCCTTAATATCCTCTTGCTTGATCTGCGGTATAAGAAAATAAAACTATAAACACATAGGCTTAGTAATACCCTTTCCTACTCACCAAAACCATACGTCACATAAAATAAAACATATAACGTACTTATCATAGAGAAGTTCTTGATATAAAACCTAAGCATATGAAATACTAACATGGCATGGTTCTTGACATAAAACATAAGCATATGAAACATTTAACATGACATGGTTCTTAACATAAAACATAAGCATATGAAACACTTAACATGACATGGTTCTTAACATAAAATATAAGCATATGAAACATTTAACATGACATGGTACTTGACATAAACATGAGCATAAAATATACTTAACATGGATGCATAACATGAATGGATGCATGAGTCAAATGCATATAACCTAAGGATGCTTATTTGAAAATCATACTTATAAATACTTAAATATAATCATCACATCATAGGGGCCCTGGCTTGTACCACATACATATATCATATGCGCGTATCCCTAAGTAAATGCGAGGTAGCTAATCTCGACCTACTAGGGTAAGGAGAGCTACGGTAGTCCCAGAACCGAGGCTTTCATGAGGAACCCATCCCTGTTGGACAGCTGCGATAGTCCCAGAACTGAGGACAGCTGCGATAGTCCCACACCGAGGCTTACATGAGGAGCCCATCCCTTGGACCCTTACTTCGGTCCGGTACAAGCCCATTCATAAAGTAAAATAGCTTCACATGCTTCATCATTTATAGAACATACATAACATATTTAAAAACATAAACATGATAGCATAAAGCATACTTAGCATTTCATCATTCATAATTCATGCATAACATCATAATGCCTTAAAGGCATAAACATCATCTTCATTCATAAGACATGACATACATACATAATTATGCCTTGAGGCATAAACATCATCTTAGTTCATAAAGCTTGCATATCTTAGCTCATAAAGGTTGCATGATCATGGTACATAAGGTAAGCATGCATTACATACATGGTACATATCACATAGCATACGTAATCATAGTATCTATCATAAAGCATGCATGAGTAGGATTTATATGAACATGATACATACTACCTAGGCTCATGACATTCAACATAGAACATGCATAGGTCTACTTAACCATATATCTATCATAGGCATTTAACTTAAAATATGCATCATTCTACACAAACATGAGGCCTTCTTCATAACACATGTGTTCATGGTATAGAGCTTAAAACATTCATGAATGAAACCTACAAAAACATGGTATCTAACATAAGCATACAAAAAAAAAATCATGAAGCATAGCACATAAGGTTAGGGTTTTAGGTAACATAAAATTCATACCACATGCTTGAACATATATATACATCATAATAAGTCATAAATAAGTATTCTTGAAACCCTAACTCAACCTAAACCCTAATTGAGGTGCTTGGCCGAAAGTTGAAAGAAGAGAGATCCTATTATTCAAGTAACATGTAAGGTACCATAAGTAAAGAAAAGCTCATACATTACATACAATGCCATAGGAAACCATTAGAACCCATGATTAGGGCTAACCCTAAGTTCTAGCCCTACAACTTGACCTTGGCCGAAACCCTAGAGGGTCACAAGTACATGGAGAAATTCATATAATTCACCATAAATATCCAATCCAATACATACAATACCATGAGAAGCCATTAGAAGCCTTGATTGGATCTAACCCTAAGTCCTAGCCCTAAATCATGCCTTGGCCAAAACCCTAGAAGGGTAATAAGTCCATGGAAAAATTCATATGATTCACAATTAATATCCATTATATCATAGGGAAACATAATAAACATGCTTGAAGGGTTGGATTTATTCCTAACCATGAAACATGAATGGTGGCCGAAACCCTAGAGGGTCATAGAGTGCTACAAAAATTCCCCAAATCATAATTTATTCTTTATTTATAATGAGAAAGCATTAGGAAATATGAGTGAGGTTTTAACATCATCTTAGACCCAAAAACATGACTTGACCGAAACTTTTAGAAACCCTAGTTCATGGTTTTCTCAATATAGATCCCAAACAACATCTTGAATCATGAATGATAACATCAAAACTATTATACCACAGGTGAGAGAGTCTTACATTTCTTTATCTTGGTTATAAACCCTGAATAGAGAAGCAAAAGAAAACCTTCTTGACCTTAGGCCACCCCTAGCCCTTGTGGCCTTGTAGGAAGCCTTGGAACTTCAAGAGGAAGTCTTCTTGCGAAGCTTTTCCAAGGGAAAAGCCCCTTGTGGGTTTCGGCTAGAAGGAGGAAGAAGAGGGAGAGGAAGAGCCTTGGTGGAAGAAGAATAGAGAAAGCAATAACTTAAGTGCCAAGTTACCTCTTCACTTCTCATCCCCTCTCTTTTATAATAAGTGAAGGGGCAAGTGAAGAGGCATGGTGCCTCCTCTCATGGTGACTCTTCACTTCCTTTAGCCTCAACTAAAATTCTCTTCCTTTTCGACTAGCACTCCCTTTCTAGGTGAATTGGTTAGTACATGCATGATGAGGCTTTGCCTCTACCTTCGGTCCAAGGTTCAATCCTTGGTGCATGCACTTTATTTTTATTCCATTTTCTTTTCTTTTTTTTTATTTTTTGGCAAGGCCCACATAAGGCCCACCAAGAGTCATGCTAATATTCCTATTTGAAACCCATTTCTATTTATGTTAAATTCTACCTAAAATTCACTAATAACCATGGTACTAGAAGAGTCCATGTAAGGCCCATTAGTACTTAGTTTTTAATCCATATAAGGAATCATGCCAAGGTTCCTATGTTACTCACGAATCCATATAGGTATGATCAATATTTTCAAGAAAAATATTGAAAGCATTTTTCGGGCCATTACAATCCCCCATACCTCGTGAATGTTCGTCCTCGAACTTAGAATGGCTCCGGGTACTTGCGTCTCATCTCTTCCTCGCGTTCCCAGGTAGCTTCCTCGAACCCTTGACTTTGCCATAGGACCTTGACTAAGGGTACCTCCTTGTTCCTTAGCTTTTTGATTTCCCGATCTAGGATCTGGATAGGTCGGCTTTCAAAACTTAGATCCTCCTGCACTTGTACTGTCTGCGGCTCGATCACTTGGTCGACGTTTGGAATACACTTCTTAAGCATCGACACATGGAACACGTTATGAATAGCGGACATCTCTTGGGGCAGCTCCAGCTCATAAGCTACCCTGCCGACTCTTTTCAGGATCTGGTACGGTCCCACATAACGCGGACTTAGTTTTCCTTTCTTCCCAAATCTCGTTACCCCTTTCATAGGAGCCACCTTGACGAATACCAAATCTCCTATATCGAATTCCAATGGCCTACGCTGGACATCCGCATAATTCTTCTGTCGGCTCTGAGCAGCTTCTATCCGTTGTCGAATGTTTTGTATAGCTCGGGTGGTGCCGTCTATGAAATCTGTCTTGAGCCCCATTTCCTTCTATTCACCACCTTCGTACCAATAGATCGGAGACCTACATCTCCTCCCGTACAAAGCTTCATAAGGTGTCATTCCGATAGTAGCTTGGTAGCTATTATTGTAACCGAATTCCGCTAAACATAGATATCGGCACCAACTCCCTTTGAAATCCAGGGCACAAGCTCACAACATATCCTCCAGTACTTGATTCACTCGTTCAGTTTGCCTGTCAGTCTGAGGGTGAAAAGCGGTGCTGAATCTTAGTTTAGTGCCGAGAGACTTCTGGACGCACTCCCAAAAATGTGAGGTAAAGCGACCATCCCTATCTGAGATGATGGTCTTGGGAATTCCATGAAGTCTGATTATCTCCTTAGCATATAATTGAGCTAGTTGCTCAATTGAATAAGTCATCTAGATTGCTAGGAAGTGAGCAGACTTCGTCAACCTGTCCATAATTACCCATATCGCATTATATCCGTTCGTAGTCCTGGGAAGCCCTGAGATGAAATCCATAGAGATATCTTCCCATTTCCATTCTGGAATTGGAAGTGGTTGCAGAACTCCTCCGAGTCGCTGGTGTTCTGCTTTCACTCGTTGGCAGGTCAGGCAAGTGCTGACATGCTGAGCCACATCTCTCTTCATACCGGACCACCAGAATTTCTCCTTCAGGTCTTGATACATTTTGGTGGATCCCGGATGCATCGAATAAGGGGTTCCGTGAGCTTCTGCTAATATTTCTCTCCGCAGCTCCGGATCATTAGGGATACATAGACGATCCCTAAGGTATAATACTCCCCCGTCGGCGATACGAAAACCATCGCCCCTTCCTTCTAGAATCTCCTGCTTGATTCACCGAAGACTTGGATCACCATTTTGTTTTTCCAATATGTCCTCGAATAGCGTCGGTGATATTGTCATGGTAGAAAGCCGTCCGGAGATAACCTCCTGTGTGATAATTAAAGGGAAGAACATCAGGGATAATGAAAGGAAGAATCGAGAATCCCGGAGTGAACTTGATTCTTACTTTCATTTAGCGCCTTCCTTTGCTGATTGATATTGTTCAGATAATGCTCAGTGAGTAGGGCACTACTAAATAGCTCCTCGGCGGTCTGCGGTTTGCGGTCTATTAACTCCGTCGGCCACATTCAAGGCTATTTCGGGCTGCAACATCTTCAGCATAAGTCGGACCCTTTCTTTCTTGGTACGGACCAGCTCGGGGCATAGGCGAGCCAGTCGGTTAAATTTCTTCACGGCTTCATTGATCGAGAGGTCACCCTGTCGGAATTCCGTGAACTCGTCGTAATGTTTGTTTGTGACACGCATGTTGAAGAATTCTTCGAAGAATTCCGATTCGAAGTCTGTCCACTTCATCTGGTTCACCTGTCTTTTGGCCCTGACCCTCTCCCACCACATTCTGGCGTCCCCAGAAAGGCAGAATGATGCACACTTGATCTTCTCATGTTCAGGCCAGTCCAGCAGCTCCATTGTACTCTCCACTATCTTGAACCACGCTTGGGCGTCCCATGGTTCGCTAGCACCCAGGAAATTTTCCGGCTTCAGCTTCAACCACTGAATCAGATAAGCCTCTTGTCGTGCTACAGTGGCAGGGCCTGTCGGAGGGGCTTGCGTAACCGTAGGCATGACGGGTAACACCGTCGGGTTCGCCGGTGGAGTAGTAGAATTTTCTTGCTGGTTCATCAGGGTATTAATGGTTTGTTGCTGCTCGATAACCAGACGCTGGAGTTCGGTCACCAATTACATCAGGTCGGGCGATGTGGTAGTCTTATTAACTCTGTTACTCTGTCTTCTAGCCATGCTTCTCTTCATAAAAGACAAGTAAGGCTAATATAAGTTTTTGTAATTCCTACCCGCATATCAAATTCTAAAGTATTCGATTTCATAAAATAAGGTAAGGTATCGTTCATATTTACATATCCTAAAAGTACTTTCTATCATAAGGTATCATTCATACTTGCATATTCTAGAATCATAAGGTATCATCCATACTTGCATATTCTAGCATATTCTAGCATCATAAAAGAAGATAAGGTATGCATAGAGGTACTTACTTGAAGCTGCAGGAAGAAAGCTTGATGTGTGTGTAGTGTGATGGCAAACTGCTCTGATACCAACCTGTAACGCCCGCCTTTTTCCACATGCGGAATAATTTAAAACTTTATACATACATGCAACTAACACTTGAACTATGTAGACATGTCTTAACTATCATTACTAAACATAGTGACATGGTAACTTGCATGTTAACATCATACGTAACATCATAATATGAAAATCACATAAATCATCCATAAGCAACATAAGTAGTAAGTTATTCTTTAGGCATAACTATCATATGTATAGCATGAAACTTAAGAAGGCAATGCAAAACATAAGACATGTGACAAAGCAGAAATATGAGAATTTTTTCCTTTTTTCATTGCCATGTCACTGCCACAAACACACTCTTCCCCCTCCTGCTGCTTCCCTTAATATCCTCTTGCTTGATCTGCGGTATAAGAAAATAAAACTATAAGCAAATAGACTTAGTAAGACTCTTTCCTACTCACCAAAATCATACGTCACATAAAATAAAACATATAACGTACTTATCGTAGAGAAGTTCTTGATATAAAACCTAAGCATATGAAATACTAACATGGCATGGTTCTTGACATAAAACATAAGCATATGAATCATTTAACATGCCATGGTTCTTAACATAAAACATAAGCATATGAAACACTTAACATGGCATGGTTCTTAACATAAAACATAAGCATATGAAACATTTAACATGGCATGGTACTTGACATAAACATGAGCATAAAATATACTTAACATGAATGCATAACATGAATGGATGCATGAGTCAAATGCATATAACCTAAGGATGGTTATTTGAAAATCATACTTATAAATACTTAAATATAATCATCACATCATAGGGGCCCTGGCTTGTACCACATACATACATCATATGCGCGTATCCCTAAGTAAATGCAAGGTAGCTAATCATGACCTACTAGGGTAAGGACAGCTACGGTAGTCCCAGAACCGAGGCTTTCATGAGGAGCCCATCCTTGTTGCACAGCTGCGGTAGTCCCAGAACCGGGGACAGCTTCGGTAGTCCCACACCGAGGCTTACATGAGGAGCCCATCCCTTGGACCCTTACTTCGGTCCAGTACAAGCCCATTCATAAAGTAAAATAGCTTCACATGCTTCATCATTTATAGAACATACATAACATATTTAAAAGCATAAACATGATAGCATAAAACATACTTAGCATTTCATCATTCATAATTCATGCATAACATCATAATGCCTTAAAGGCATAAACATCATCTTCATTCATCATCTTCATTCATAAGACATGACATACATACATAATTATGCCTTGAGGCATAAACATCATCTTAGTTCATAAAGCTTGCATATCTTAGCTCATAAAGGTTGCATGATCATCGTACATAAGGTAAGCATGCATTACATACATGGTACATATTACGTAGCATACGTAATCATAGTATCTATCATAAAGCATGCATGAATAGGATTCATATGAATATGATACATACTACCTAGGATCATGACATTCAATATAGAACATGCATAGGTCTACTTAACTATATATCTATCATAGGCGTTTAACTTAAAATATGCATCATTCTACACAAACATGAGACCTTCTTCATAACACATGTGTTCATGGTATAGAGCTTAAAACATTCATGAATGAAACCTACTAAAACATGGTATCTAACATAAGCATACAAAAAAAAATCATGAAGCATAGCACATAAGGTTAGGGTTTTAGGTAACATAAAATTCATACCACATGCTTGAACATATATATACATCATAATAAGCCATAAACAAGTATACTTGAAACTCTAACTCAACCTAAACCCTAATTGAGGTGCTTGGCCGAAAGTTGGAAGAAGAGAGATCCTATTATTCAAGTAACATGTAAGGTACCATAAGTAAAGAAAAGCCCATACATTACATACAATGCCATTGGAAACCATTAAAACCCATGATTAGGGCTAACCCTAAGTTCTAGCCCTACAACTTGACCTTGGCCGAAACCCTAGAGGGTCACAAGTACATGGAAAAATTCATATAATTCACCATAAATATCCAATCCAATACATACAATACCATAAGAAGACATTAGAACCCTTTATTGGATCTAACCCTAAGTCCTAGCTCTAAATCATGCCTTGGCCAAAACCCTAGAAGGGTAATAAGTTCATGGAAAAATTCATATGATTCACAATTAATATCCATTATATCATAGGGAAACATAATAAACATGCATGAAGGGTTGGATTTATTCCTAACCATGAAACATGGATGGTGGCCGAAACCCTAGAGGGTCTTAGAGTGCTACAAAAATTCCCCAAATCATAATTTATTCTTTATTTATCATGAGAAAGCATTAGGAAACATGAGTGAGGTTTTAACATCATCTTAGACCCAAAAACATGACTTGGCCGAAACTTTTAGAAACCCTAGTTCATGGTTTTCTCAATATAGATCCCAAACAGCATCTTGAATCATGAAAGATAACATCAAAACTATTATACCACAGGTGAGGGAGTCTTACATTTCTTTATCTTGGTTATAAACCCTGAATAGAGAAGCAAAAGAAAACCTTCTTAACCATAGGCCACGCCTAGCCCTTGTGGCCTTATATGAAGCTTTGGATCTTCAATAGGATTCTTCTTGTGAAGCTTTTCCAAGGGAAAAGCCCCTTGTGGGTTTCGGCTAGAAGAAGGAAGAAGAGGGAGAGGAAGAGCCTTGGTGGAAGAAGAAAAGAGAAAGCAATAACTTAAGTGCCAAGTTACCTCTCCACTTCTCATCCCCTCTCTTTTATAATAAGTGAAGGGGCAAGTGAAGAGGCATGGTGCCTCCTCTCATGGTGACTCTTCCCTTCCTTTAGCCTCAACTAAAATCCTCTTCCTTTTCGACTAGCACTCCCTTGCTAGGTGAATTGGTTAGTACATGCATGATGAGGCTTTGCCTCTACCTTCGGTCCAAGGTTCAATCCTTGGTGCATGCACTTTATTTTTATTCCATTTTCTTTTCTTTTTTTTTATTTTTTGGCAAGGCCCACATAAGGCCCACCAAGAGTCATGCTAATATTCCTATTTGAAACCCATTTCTATTTATGTTAAATTCTACCTAAAATTCACTAATAACCATGGTACTAGAAGAGTCCATGTAAGGCCCATTAGTGCTTAGTTTTTAATCCATATAAGGAATCATGCTAAGGTTCCTATGTTACTCACGAATCCATATAGGCATGATCAATATTTTCAAGAAAAATATTGAAAGCATTTTTCGGGCCGTTACAATCCCCCATACCTCGTGAATGTTCGTCCTCGAACTTAGAATGGCTCTGGGTACTTGCGTCTCATCTCTTCCTCACGTTCCTAGGTAGCTTCCTCGAACCCTTGACTTTGCCATAGGACCTTGACTAAGGGTACCTCCTTGTTCCTTAGCTTTTTGATTTCCCGATCTAGGATCTGGATAGGTTGGCTTTCAAAACTTAGGTCCTCCTGCACTTGTACTGTCTGCGGCTCGATCACTTGGTCGACGTTTGGAATACACTTCTTAAGCATCGACACATGGAACACGTTATGAATAGCAGACATCTCTTGGGGCAGCTCCAGCTCATAAGCTACCCTGCCAACTCTTTTCAGGATCTGGTACGGTCCCACATAACGCGGACTTAGTTTTCCTTTCTTCCTAAATCTCGTTACCCCTTTCATAGGAGCCACCTTGACGAATACCAAATCTCCAATATCGAATTCTAGTGGCCTACGCCAGACATCCGCACAATTCTTCTGCCGGCTCTGAACAACTTCTATCCGTTGTCGAATGTTCTGTATAGCTCGGGTGGTGTCGTCTATGAAATCCGTCTTGAGCCCCATTTCCTTCTATTCACCACCTTCGTACCAATAGATCGGAGACCTACATCTCCTCCCGTACAAAGCTTCATAAGGTGTCATTCCGATAGTAGCTTGGTAGCTATTATTGTAAGCGAATTCCGCTAAACATAGATATCGGCACCAACTCCCTTTGAAATCCAGGGCACAAGCTCGCAACATATCCTCCAGTACTTGATTCACTCGTTCAGTTTGCCCATCAGTCTGAGGGTGAAAAGCGGTGCTAAATCGTAGTTTAGTGCCGAGAGACTTCTGGACGCACTCCCAAAAATGTGAGGTATAGCGACCATCCCTATCTGAGATGATGGTCTTGGAACTCCATGAAGTCTAATTATCTCCTTAGCATATAATTGAGCTAGTTGCTCAATCGAATAAGTCATCTTGATTGCTAGGAAGTGAGCAGTCTTCGTCAACCTGTCCACAATTACCCATATCGCATCATATCCGTTCGTAGTCCTGGGAAGCCCTGAGATGAAATCCATAGAGATATCTTCCCATTTCCATTCTGGAATTGGAAGTGGCTGCAGAACTCCTCCGAGTCGCTGGTGTTCTACTTTCACTCGTTGGCAGGTCAGGCAAGTGCTGACATGCTGAGCCACATCTCTCTTCATATCGGACCACCAGAATTTCTCCTTCAGGTCTTGATACATTTTGGTGGATCCCGGATGCATCGAATAAGTCGTGAGCTTCTGCTAATATTTCTCTCCACAGCTCCGGATCATTAGGGATACATAGACGATCCCTAAGGTATAATACTCCCCCGTCAGCGATACGAAAACTATCGCCCTTTCCTTCTAGAATCTCCTTCTTGATTCACTGAAGACTCGGATCACCATTTTATTTTTCCAATATGTCCTCGAACAGCGTCGGTGATATTGTCATGGTAGAAAGCCGTCCGGAGATGACCTCCTGAGTGATAATTAAAGGGAAGAACATCAGGGATAATGAAAGGAAGAATCGAGAATCCCGGAGTGAACTTGATTCTTACTTTCATTTAGCGCCTTCCTTTGCTGATTGATATTATTTGGATAATGCTCAGAGAGTAGGGCACTACTAAATAGCTCCTCGGCGGTCTGCGGTCTATTAACTCCGTCGGCCACGTTCAGGGCTATTTCGGACCGCAACATCGTCAGCATAAGTCGGACCCTTTCTTTCTCGGTACGGACTAGCTCGGGGCATAGGCGAGCCAATCGGTAAAATTTCTTCACGGCTTCATTGACCGAGAGGTCACCCTGTCGGAATTCCGTGAACTCGTCGTAATGTTTGTTTGTGACACACATGTTGAAGAATTCTTCGAAGAATTCCGATTCGAAGTCTGTCCACTTCATCTGGTTCACCTGTCTTTTGGCCCTGACCCTCTCCCACCACATTCTGGCGTCCCTAGAAAGGCAGAATGATGCACACTTGATCTTCTCATGTTCAAGCCAGTCCAGCAGCTCCATTGTACTCTCCACTGTCTTGAACCACGCTTGGGTGTCCCATGGTTCGCTAGCACCCGAGAAATTTTCCGGTTTCATCCTCAACCACTGAATCAGATAAGCCTCTTGTCGTGCTACAGTGGCAAGGCCTGTCGGAGGGGCTTGCGTAACCGTAGGCGTGACGGGTAACACCTTCGGGTTCGCCGGTGGAGTGGTAGAATTTTCTTGCTAGTTCATCAGGGTATTAATGGTTTGTTGCTGCTCGGTAACCAGACGCTGGAGTTCGGTCACCAATTACATCAGGTCGGGTGATGTGGTAGTCTCATTAATTCTGTTACTCTGTCTTCTAGCCATGCATCTCTTCAAAAAAGACAAGTAAGGCTAATATAAGTTTTTGTAATTCCTACCCGCATATCAAATTCTAAAGTATTCGATTTCATAAAATAAGGTAAGGTATCGTTCATATTTACATATCCTAAAAGTACTTTCTATCATAAGGTATCATTCATACTTGCATATTCTAGAATCATAAGGTATCATCCATACTTGCATATTCTAGCATATTCTAGCATCATAAAAGAAGATAAGTTATGCATAAAGGTACTTACTTGGAAGCTGCAGGAAGAAAGCTTGATGTGTGTGTAGTGGGATGACAAACTGCTCTGATACCAACCTATAACGCTCGCCTTTTTCCATATGCGGAATAATTTAAAACTTTATACATACATGCAACTAACACTTGAACTATGTAGACATGTCTTAACTATCATTCCTAAACATAGTGACATGGTAACTTGCATGTTAACATCATACGTAACATCATAATATGAAAATCACATAAATCATCCATAAGCAACATATGTAGTAAGTTATTCTTTAGGCATAACTATCATATGTATAGCATGAAACTTAAGAAGACAATGCAAAACATAAGACATGTGACAAAGTAGAAATATGAGAATTTTTTCCTTTTTCCTTTGTCATGTCACTGTCACACACACACACTTGCCCCTCCTGCTACTTCCCTTAATATCCTCTTGCTTGATCTGCGGTATAAGAAAATAAAACTATAAGCAAATAGGCTTAGTAAGACCCTTTCCTACTCACCAAAATCATACGTCACATAAAATAAAACATATAACGTACTTATCATAGAGAAGTTCTTGATATAAAACCTAAGCATATGAAATACTAACATGACATGGTTCTTGACATAAAACATAAGCATATGAAACATTTAACATGGCATGGTTCTTAACATAAAACATAAGCATATGAAACACTTAACATGACATGGTCCTTAACATAAAACATAAGCATATGAAACATTTAACATGACATGGTACTTGGCATAAACATGAGCATAAAATATACTTAACATGGATGCATAACATGAATGGATGCATGAGTCAAATGCATATAACCTAAGGATGCTTATTTGAAAATCATACTTATAATTACTTAAATATAATCATCACATCATGGGGGCCCTGGCTTGTACCACATACATACATCATATGTGCGCATCCCTAAGTAAATGCGAGGTAGCTAATCTTGACCTACTAGGGTAAGGACAGCTACGGTAGTCCCAGAACCGAGGCTTTCATGAGGAGCCCATCCCTGTTGGACAGCTGCGGTAGTCCCAGAACCGGGGACAGCTGTGGTAGTCCCACACCGAGGCTTACATGAGGAGCCCATCCCTTGGACCCTTACTTCGGTCCAGTACAAGCTCATTCATAAAGTAAAATAGCTTCACATGCTTCATCATTTATAGAACATACATAACATATTTAAAAACATAAACATGATAGCATAAAGCATACTTAGCATTTCATCATTCATAATTCATGCATAACATCATAATGCCTTAAAGGCATAAAGATCATCTTCATTCATCATCTTCATTCATAAGACATGACATACATACATAATTATGCCTTGAGGCATAAACATCATCTTAGTTCATAAAGCTTGCATATCTTAGCTCATAAAGGTTGCATGATCATGGTACATAAGGTAAGCATGCATTACATACATGGTACATATTACGTAGCATACGTAATCATAGTATCTATCATAAAGCATACATGAATAGGATTCATATGAACATGATACATACTACCTAGGTTCATGGCATTCAACATAGAACATGCATAGGTCTACTTAACCATATATCTATCATAGGCGTTTAACTTAAAATATGCATCATTCTACACAAACATGAGGCCTTCTTCATAACACATGTGTTCATGGTATAGAGCTTAAAACATTTATGAATGAAACCTACTAAAACATGGTATCTAACATAAGCATACAAAAAAAATCATGAAGCATAGCACATAAGGTTAGGGTTTTAGGTAACATAAAATTCATACCACATGCTTGAACATATATATACATCATAATAAGCCATAAACAAGTATACTTGAAACCCTAACTCAACCTAAACCCTAATTGAGGTGCTTGGCCGAAAGTTGGAAGAAGAGAGATCCTATTATTCAAGTAACATGTAAGTTACCATAAGTAAAGAAAAACTCATACATTACATACAACGCCATAGGAAACCATTAGAACCCATGATTAGGGCTAACCCTAAATTCTAGCCCTACAACTTGACCTTGGTCAAAACCCTAGAGGGTCACAAATACATGGAGAAATTCATATAATTCACCATTAATATCCAATCCAATACATACAATACCATGAGAAGCCATTAGAACTCTTGATTGGATCTAACCCTAAGTCCTAGCCCTAAATCATGCCTTGGCCAAAACCCTAGAAGGGTAATAAGTCTATGGAAAAATTCATATGATTCACAATTAATATCCATTATATCATAGGGAAACATAATAAACATGCTTGAAGGGTTGGATTTATTCCTAACCATGAAACATGGATGGTGGCCGAAAGCCTAGAGGGTCTTAGAGTGCTACAAAAATTCCCCAAATCATAATTTATTCTTTATTTATCATGAGAAAGCATTAGGAAACATGAGTGAGGTTTTAACATCATCTTAGACCCAAAAACATGACTTGGCCGAAACTTTAGAAACCATAGTTCATGGTTTTCTCAATATAGATCCCAAACAACATCTTGAATCATGAAAGATAACATCAAAACTATTATACCACAGGTGAGGGAGTCTTACATTTCTTTATCTTGGTTATAAACCCTGAATTGAGAAGCAAAAGAAAACCTTCTTGACCTTAGGCCACCCCTAGCCCTTGTGGCCTTGTAGGAAGCCTTGGATCTTCAAGAGGAAGTCTTCTTGTGAAGCTTTTCCAAGGGAAAAGCCCCTTGTGTGTTTCGGATAGAAGGACGAAGAAGAGGGAGAGGAAGAGCCTTGGTGGAAGAAGAAAAGAGAAAGCAATAACTTAAGTGCCAAGTTACCTCTTCACTTCTCATCCCCTCTCTTTTATACTAAGTGAAGGGGCAAGTGAAGAGGCATGGTGCCTCCTCTCATGGTGACTCTTCACTTCCTTTAGCCTCAACTAAAATCCTCTTCCTTTTCGACTAGCACTCCCTTGCTAGGTGAATTGGTTAGTACATGCATGATGAGGCTTTGCCTCTACCTTAGGTCCAAGGTTCAATCCTTGGTGCATGCACTTTATTTTTATTCCTTTTTTTTTTTTTTTATTTTTTGGCATGGCCCACATAAGGCCCACCAAGAGTCATGCTAATATTCCTATTTGAAACTCATTTCTATTTATGTTAAATTCTACCTAAAATTCACTAATAACCATGGTACTAGAAGAGTCCATGTAAGGCCCATTAGTACTTAGTTTTTAATCCATATAAGGAATCATGCTAAGGTTCCTATGTTACTCACGAATCCATATAGGCATGATCAATATTTTCAAAAAAAATATTGAAAGGATTTTACAGGCCGTTACAATGTTTATCTACACCCTAAATGGGTTTAAAGTGTGTCAATTCTAATTGTATGGGTAGTTAACCCATCCATGATAATGTTGACACTTTAAGACATTTTTAAGGTATTGTGATACCTTAAAAATGAAGAGTTGACTATTTTCTCTTAAAGAGTAAATGTATGCCAATAAAATTTTTGAAAAATTTAGATTGATCAAATTGGATATAACTCAAAGAAATACCAAGTTAGGATTTTCGCATTTTCTTTAGAGATGAGGGCAACATAGATTTATTTTTGACTTAGCAATTAGTTAAGTGATACTTATAAAATATAGGTATTTTCTATATGCATGATTGTACGCCCTATCACCTGCCATGACATCAAAATATACACTTGACATTACATTTTGCCATGAGGTTTGATATATGTCATGTCATACATTCATCATTATTTATGATGGTCTTTTATTTTAAAATATACATTTAATGTATGTCATAATCATTATCAAGAATTATTTCAATTTATTGAAATTAAGAATAATGACATCAATTGACATCCTAGGTTGGATGACCAAAGTTTAAAATACTTAGTTAGATATGCATGATCCCTTAGTTTTAAAGAAACCTTATTTTACATCTCATTAAGACTATAGTTGTTAGTGATATGAGAAAAGTGTCCTAAGGCAATCGCCTTATGATTGTAATCATTTATTTTGATAAATGAATATTCACTATTTGAGTATACATGTTTATGTATTTGATTGAGATCTTAAACTCATTTACTGAATGTCCGCAATACAATTCACAGCATGAGAGAATTTGTGATGAATTCACAACTAGTGATTATCTCTACATGTGCAATTGTGAAGTATTGAAATTGTCCCTAGTCGATGAATTGATAAATACGAACACTATCAATTCTATTGAGACTAGCATGGGTTATTCTCTAATCAGCTGATTCTCACTGGCTGGTAACATTTGGATGTCCGGAGATAAACATGAATGCTAGTTAAGGGAACTAGTTCATTGGAGTGACTGGCTATAAAACTTCATATGGTAGTCTATATATAGATATGTCAATGAAGTTCTTACTGCAGCTTAAGTGCGATGTTCCTTTGACTTGCGGTGTTCAAGTCATCTTGGTCATGGAGACTTATACTTTGACATCTTAAGAAAGCATCTCCAAGGAGGTGTGGACCCAGGATGATTGGGTATAAGCCGAAGTGCCCGAAGATGTTTGAACAGCCTACAAAGGATTCACCACTCCTTGCGAGGAGATGTATACCCAAGGCCTATCGTCGGATTGTTACTCGAAGCCTCTGGCCAGAGCATGACATGTTCAGAGTATGAATCTCTTAAATACATGAGAGTAATTAGAATCCGTAGGATAAGAAAACGTTACTTGGGCTAGGTGTGACGTAGTCAGCCTTGTGGGGACTGACACACATAGACCATGTCCTGAACCAAGTGGGTATAAGATGGTGAAGGGAATGGGGCATGATTCATTATAGTTGCTGAAGGGTTTCAGAATAGTTTCTGAGGTCAACCGTTGATCTTTCGATTAATTGGGGATCATGATGTACTGCTAGGTGCCACTCATGATCGTTCTATAATTGGTTAATTATAGACGGCCAACATAAATCGAAAGCCTATTTAGTCACACGCACTACGAGTAATCTGAGGGATTTAAAACAAGTTGAAAATTGGATTTTCCATTCAAGAGAGATTAGGTTTGGTTGAGCCAAACGATAAGTCGAATCTGAATTTATCAGAGACGCATCGGAAGCATAAAATGGCTAAGTCTTTTGAAGACTTAATAGATGAATTAAATAAGTTTAATTCATTGGGGCGTGGCTTGGATGGGCCGGCCAAAGAGGGTCTCCATCCTCTTTGCTTGGCCGGCCACAACAAAGGGAGAGAACCAAGTTTTTGGTTCAATTTATAAAATAAACCAATTGTGTGGTTTGTTTTATAAAATTTTGGATGATATAAATTTTTATATAATAAACCAAGGTTTGGTTTATTTTTCATGGAAATTAAAATGAACCATGGATTGGTTTATTTTATTTTATAAAATCAATCATGGATTGATTTACCATGATAAGAAAATTTATTCCATAAGAAAAAAGGAGACTTGGTCAGATTTTTATCATGAATTAAAAAATGATAAAACTTGGCATGATGGAATAAGTCATAGAAAATTTTATTCCATAAGAAAAAGGAGACTTGGCGGTTGAGAGGCCACTATATAAAGGACCCAAGGCAAGGCTTGGAAATTAATCGAAGTATTCTTGCCTGGGCTCTCCCCCTCTCCTCCCTTCTTTCTCTTGGCCGGCCACAAGGCTCTTCTCCCTTCTTCTTGCCGTGAGCACAAGGAGAAGCACCGAGGCGACAAAGTTCTTCCGTTGGGACGATCTTCCTCTCCGGCCATTATCACCTTGGGATTGGGCGCAAGTCATCTTCCTCCTTCTCGCCAGAATTGTGATTCCGGTCAACCTTGGTAGTGAGTTTTTCCGATGTGATTACTTCTCTCTTGGTTTTCTTGTCGTGTTCTCGGAGAATCTAGTAGTTCTCGAGAACACTAAACTCGTGGCTTTGCGAAGTCATCCCGAAGATACTCGGCGTGGACGCGAATAGTGGCAGAGCTTCCGAGGGACGCTTACGGTTGGATCTCATCCCTTCCTTCGAGTTATGTGAGGTAATACGTAAATTAGTTTATGTTTCTGTAAAATTTTAAATATATGATCATGTCTACACAAGATAAAGTTGCATACTTAGATGTGTGGTTAGATAATTTGAGAAATTATTTATTCTAAACCTTCCGCTGCACGTAATTAATTTTAAAATTACGAACCCCCGCATCCATGTCAACATGCACCCGGTCCCAACAGTGGTATCAGAGCCGGTTAGTGTTCGACATAATCATATAATTGTTTTGCGGAAAACTTTGTCATGATCTCAATTTTGGAAAATTTTCCAATTATGAAAACTTTCCAATTATGGTAAATTTTCGATTTAGGAATTTCAAGGTTTGGAAATCCTCATGAAATTTCGCAAACTTTTGAAATACCTCTGTTTTTGAAATTTTATGATAATTGTGAAAACTTTCTATTTTTGGAAACTTTCCAATTTTGGAAATTTTCCAATTTTGGAAATACGTAAGTTTTCTTTGTACCAGAAACTTACAATTATTCTAAGAACCTTTTATTTTTGGAAACTTTCCATTTATGGAATGCTCGCAATTTTGGGCACTTTCTTTCAAGAAAGTCTAGACAAATTATGGGAATATTAATTGACATTTAAATTCATAATTGGAAATTAAATTATTTACAAAATTCTTTATTTTGGATTGAGCCTCGGGGAGCCGTCCAATTTAAAGTTAGTTGTTATAATTAAATTTCCTAAATTGAATTTAAACTGTCAATTAATGAAAGGTATATGCTCAAGGTTCATCAGATATAATGAAAGGTATGAGAATTTCATTAGGTTGTTTTGAACAAATTGACTCTTGGGAAGAGTTTTTGATTTGTGTCAAATAGAGAGAAAAATATAGGGTTTAAGTTAGAAACCCCTCATTTATTCATTGGCATGGGAAGAAAAAGGGAATTAAGCTAATATGGGTTAGCATAACTTAAACATATTGTTAAACATTAAAAAGAGAGGATAAGTAGTAAAATCTTCTTTAGAGCAATGTTGACTCGTTTGAATAAGCTCAGGTTGACTTGAACTTGATGATGAGTGTAGATTTGATACCTTTTCATCCTTGTTTTCATGCTCAATTACTTGCTTTTATTGATTCATATTTGCATTATTATGCCCCTTTCTTAGCTTTTATAAGTATATTCCCTATTTTTTGTTTGACGATTTAATTTTCCTCTATTTTCACTTTCAGGAGCATTTTGGAGCAAAAAGAACGCAAAAGGAGCAAATCAAAGTCAGAGACGCGCAAGATTGGTTATAGGCCAAGAGGAGCAACCCCCCTGGCATGGCCCATGCCTTTTTCCCAACCAAGGTCGTGCCATCCAGGCATGACCTTGCGAAGTGAAGCCCAGATCAAAGACCTGGTCATGCCCACTAGCAAAGTCATGCAAACATCATAGATAGGGTCATGCCCCAAGGCACAACCCATGGTGTTCATTTCATTTCCTGTCGTGTCTTATAGGATTGGCCATGCTCGGACCATGTTCAACATCCAAGTCAGGCCATGTCATCTGGGCACAGCCCTTCTTCGCCCGTGCTCATATTTCAGCTCTGCTTGTGCTAGCAAAGCACAGCTTGCCTTTGGTCGTGCTCCACTTGACGAATGTGGCACGGCTAAGCCGTGTCACTAGGCATGACCCTATCTTTGGTCGTGTCACCCTGCTCATGCTTGGCATGGATTAGTTGTGCGACCATGCATGGCCCGTTCCACGAGGGTCATGTTGGTGGCGGAAGCACCATACCGAACCTTGTTTTGATATTGGCAAAGGGTTCAATATTAAGTATTATTAGTGATCTAATGTGTTTCATTATGTAGGAAAGTCCTAGTTTACCTAGGCACGAAGCCTTGACCTGCAAAGTTGAGCATGAAATCCTGGCTGAGGGTTGGGCACAAAGACCTGGTTTGAGGAATTGGGCACGAAGTCTTGGCCAAGGGCTGGGCACCGAAGACCTGATTAAGGGTTGGGCATGAAGACTTGATCCGGAAGATCGGGCAGAAGACTTAGCCGAGCGAGGACTACTGACAGAAGTCGAGATGGGCCGAGGATCAGACGTCTCGAGACCCGGGAGTCTAGGAGGCTGAGCAAAAGTCCAACCGGAGGAGCCCGTTGGCAAAAGGTAACTTCTCCATAGTGGATTAGGTGAGGACGCGTTCCCCGGAAGAGGGAACAGTAGGCGTCGGATCGACCTAGGATTATATTTGAAATCCAAAGTTAGAACCAAGATAGCTCTGGTTGTTATTCATGCATATTTATCATATTATTTTGTGTTCTTGGACTAACCCTAGTTGCAGGCTGAAAGGAGTTGGTTGCTACGATCCCAAGCGCCTGAATGGGTTCAGGCGTCCGTGAACCCAAGCGCCTGAATGGTATCAGGCTCCTCGAAAGGGGTTCTTCCAGCAGTTGCGCCAAGTCAGCTCCCAGACGCCCATGAGCTCCCAAGCGCCTCAGTAGTCCCAGGCACCCATGAATGGAGATAAACGTTGGCCAAGTCTGTGATAGGGATGCGACTAAATGGGGTGACGTGGAGGGTGCCCCATACCCTATCAGGCGCCCGAGAAGCAACTATAAAAGCGGCTTCACCCCTTTGCTTCCAAAAAACAACTCAAGCACTCAAACACGCTATGACTAGCTTTCGTGCTCTAGGTTTCTGTATCGACGACATTCATGATCGACGACACGTCGCTCCAACAAACTCAACCTTTCTTCATAAGTGTCGTTGGTATAAAGTTATAAATTCTATTCTATACTTAAGTTCTTATACTTGTAAATCATTTTCTGAACTATAGAATTGTCTAACAAAATTGGTGAAGGACCGTGAGCCTTGGAGTAGGAGCCCTTATAGACTCCAAACCAATTAAACAAACTGCATTAGCCGTGTTTGAATTATGCATTTTCCACTGCGTTTAAATCTGTGTTTCCGAAAAATTTATGTTATCGATATTCACCCCCCCTGTCGATTATAATGATCCCACAAGTTGTACCAGGGTGGGTTGTTCTGAATTGGTGAAACCAGCTTTTGAGCAATTTTTTCGGATTTTTTTCGCCTTTTCTTTCAAATAAAATATATTTGTGTAGGGTCTTAAAATATTCTTACGCCTTTTTCAATTTTGAATTCTCATTTTTTCACCATAAGTTAGAATTGATAAAACCATCATCATCTGAAAATTTATCATAATTTTTTTATTTTATTATTATTTTGTCTCAAAATTTGTTCAACACCTTATGAGCTATTTTTTCTTCTCTCGCACTACTAATCCAAGACCAAGTCTTAGTACATTCTTTGTTGTTTTTCTTGTGTGTGAGATTTATCCTAAATGACCCATCAAGAATGGAACAATGCCTATGCACCTCTATTATCCGGCGAGAATTTTAGATCCTTGAAGGATCTAATGGAGTTTCACCTGAAGGCTCATATGGATTTGTGGATGATAATCCAAATGGGATTCACATTCCCCATAGAAGATGGAACATCAATCGCCTAGGGACAAATTAGACGAACCAACACTGAGGAAGATAGAGATCGATGCCAAGGCAACAATAATCCTACAATGTGTCTTGACCAAAGAAGAATTAAAGTGGGTCGGATCCTTCAACTGTGCCAAAGAGATATGAGAGAGACTAATTGACTTACACGAAGAGACTTCCAACATTGAGTTCTTAGAAGGTGTATTGTTCGAATCATCGGAAGAATCGGATGAAGAAGAACAAACTCAGCCGAGCATCCTTGCACTACCGGTTCAAGTTCACCTTACCGATACCGAGTCTGAGTCTGAATATGAAGAAGAGCTGAAACAAAGCAATGAATCGATATTCATCTCTGAAGAAGGTCAACTCACTGTAAGTGACTATTCTAAATCTGATTTATGTGAATTAATTTCTTATCTGTATCATAAGTTGGCAAAAGCCAACATCCGGGTTAAGTCCCTTCAATAGAAGGTAAAAGTTCTGAAGGAGGAGGCCAACTCAAGATCCTTGAATGAGACCATTCAGGAAGGAACCTCAACTCAAGTTCAACAACTTGAGGAAGAGAATTCCTCCTTGAAAACTCAAGTGAAGGAACTTCGAGTTGCGCTGGAACGGTTTATTTCGGGTTCCAAGAATCTTGACTTGATTCTTGGAAAACAAAAATCTGTTCTCAACCAATGTGGACTTGGTTATCGAACCAAGTCCATATTTTCTTGTACCTATAGTACCATGTCAGCAAAGAGATAGAACTGACCGGGGATATAAATAGGCCCCAGAGCTCAGTTCCACAATCATCCATCAACTACATACGAATTGTTTCTTATTTTCTTGTATCTTGTGCTTCAAAGTTTGTAAAAGGCTTCTCCACCAAAAGGAGGTTTTGATAGTGAGCTTCAATCATCTTGGATTAGCAACCACCTAGGTTGCAACCAAGTAAATTTCTGTGTCTTAGCCCTTTTACTAGTTCAATTAGTTTATGTTTATTTTAATTGACTATGGCAACTAATCTAGAATCTTTGTCAGCCATACAAAAAATGTATTTTAATTTTATAGCAGCAATTCACCCCCTCTTGCCAATCCACCTTGATCCGACAAGTGGTATCAAAGCCAAGATGTCGCTTAAAGGAATAATCGTCAACTACAACAAATTCTAAAAAATGGTTGAACCAGTAATCTACCCACCGAAGTTTGAGGGGGAGTTCATAGCATGGAAGAGGAAAATGAAGGCATTTTTTACTACTGATTATGAATTATTACTGACAATGAAAAATGATTTTTCAACTCTAAATGATAATGAAGGATCAAGGAACCTGATTCCTCGAACAAGAATGAGCAAGTGGACGTTATAGTAAATGGAAAGGTGGAATTCCATCTACTGACCATCCTCCCCAAACAAGATGTTAATCGAATCGGGATGTACGATTCGCAAAGGAACTTTGGAAAAAGTTTCTGGAATTGCACGAAGGCACCTCGGAGGCAAAACTGGCACGATGAGATAACCTTCGAAGCCAGCTTACCAACCTCCAAATGGAAGACGAACAATCAGTAACCCAACTACATGCCAAGGTAAAAGAGCTAATCATGAGCCTTGAGAACCTCGGTAAAAAGGTAACAAGTCATGACGCTCAATGGTATGTACTAAATGCTTTCCCAAGAACCCCAGATTGGACCTCAGTAATTGATGTATATTTCATATCAAAATACCTTGAGGTAAGTACTCTGGAATAACTTTTTTCGATTTTAGAGCTTCATTAATCTCGTTGTGTAGGGAAGAGCAAGAAAGCGGACAATGTCGCTCTGAACACAAGGTAAAACTAGATAGAAGAAGTGTCATCAATGGATGATGAAAATATGACGGAAATGGTAAAAAACCTTAAAAGTTTCTTTAAAAAAGCTAATAAATTTTTAAATTTTTAGGGTAAAAGACGATCTCCAAAGAAACGTACAGTCCGATGCTATAATTGCAAAGAGGAGGGTCATCTAAAAGATTAGTGTCTGAAACTCAAGAACCAGCCAAAGAAGAAGAATGCAATAAAAGCCACCTGGGATGAGACCTTGTCCGATGAATCGGAAGCTGAAGAATATGTTGGACTTGCGCTGATGGCATGTCATCAAGAGAAGAGCACTGATGAAGGCGGAGCTACGTCAGAAGAAAGTAGCAACGAAGGGGGAGTCCCTTTTTTCGAAAGCGACCCGGTAAGTGAGGTATGTCTTCTCCCTCACGATCAATTATATTCGGGAATAAAAGCAACGCTTAAAGCTAAATGTAAATTAGAAAAAGAAAATTGAAAATAAAATTGACTAGTGCATGTTCTTCTGATGTTTCTGAGAAACTGATAATTAAAAATGTTAATTTAAGAAATTTAGTTAAAAAAATTAGAATTTGATATTGCATGTTTACGCCAAAAGAAAAATAGTTATCCTGATAATTTGAACTGGTATATTAAAAATCATAAGGGCTAACATAGGAAAGTGTCCAAGAACTATATTCTTCCTAAATTTTTAATTAACCCTGTAGATAGACACTTATTTTGGGTTTTAAGTCACCTCTAAATTAAATTTTCAGTTATGTTTTAGTGATATCTAGAAATATTCTAATATTTGTTTCAATATTTTGTTTGCTCTCACTCATTGTTATTAACCCTCTTTGTAGTGGAATTTTACATTGATAAAATCATATTCATATTTTTATCTCAATACATGAATATTATTTTTTTACTTACTATGAATTTTTGAGAATATTTTGAATATTCATGATTTTTTGTTTGAAATTCAAATTTTAAAATTTTAAAAATAGTTAAAAATGTTATTTTCACAGACGCAATTTTTTTTGAATCTAGATATGATTAGTAGACTTTAGTAAAATTTTATTCCAATTTTTTGAAGTGTTTTTGAATTTTAAATATGTATTCTTCAAAAAATACTACTCTATTAGTATTTGATTTATTTTTTGACTTAGATAATATTTGCAAAGTTGAAAATTATTTTACAAGCTCAAAACTCTATTTTCCATTTATACAAAAATTTTAGATTTTTCTAACATATTTTCGAATTTCTATGAATTTTTAATTGAAAATCTACTTTTAAATTATAAATTTCAATAGAAAATTATTTTTATCAAATCTAATTTTTCTTGATATACTCTTCATCTGTTGACTTTAATATAAATTTCTTTAAGATTTTTTGATATAATTTTGAAAACTCAATCTTCAAGACTTTTAATCTATGAATATTTAATTTATTTTCGATTACAAAAGATCTATTTCATTTAGAAAATTTTTGGCCTGTTCTCAAATATTTCCTTATACCTACACAAAAAAATTTAAATTTTTTCCAACGAAAATATTTTTTTAATTTTTGTTAGAAATTCATATCATTTTCTTTCCCTTTCCCTAATTTTTTTGTGCCCCATTTTTGCTATGATCAAAGGGGGAGAGTAAGTTCAAGGGGAGGTTGTAGTTTTAAAATTTGCAATATTTCTTTTTTGTTTAATTGTCTTAGTTAGTGTTGCTATTTTTTTAACCCTAACTGAACTTGGGTTGATAGACATCAAAAAGGGGGAGATTACTGGTGCCCCAGTTGGTTTTGATGTGATCAACCAAGTCAGGTTAGGTCCTATTGTATTTTTGATCTCTCTGTCTAAGTGTGCAAGAGTTTAGGAGCAAAGGAAGTCGAGCGCAAGATGCAGTGGATGAGAATGATAGCACGGGGAAGTGACCCGACTAGCTCGGTGCATCTGAGGGATGCGGAAGCTATGGAAAAGTCCACTAGAGGAACGAGAAGGATGTGCGCAACGTCCGAGGGACGAGAAGCCAGGAGGAAGAATGCTCGAGGGGCGAAAGGCTGGGGTCAGGTTCAGGCGAGTCTAACTCCGGTTGGCAAGAAATCACCCAAGAAGACCCACTGGAGCAAGTTGCCGACCAAAAGTCACTCAGGCGCCCGTATGCATACGGGCGCCCGAGCTCTCGGGGCGCCGATATGCATAGAGGCGCCCGAGGCCGCCCCTATGCTTACAAGCACTCGAGAGCAATTTATATCCACCCAGCTAGACGTTTGTGACTGTTACGTACCGGATAACGCACAAGCCATGTGTCAGACACCCACAACAACTCAGGCACCCCTATAGTGCCACATCAGCAAATGGATAGAACTGATCGGGGATATAAATAGGTCTCTAGAGCTCTGTTCCACAATCATCCATCAACTACATATGAATTATATCTTATTTTCTTCTGTCTTGTGCTTCAAAGTCTGTAAAAGGCATCTCCGCCAAAAAGAGATTTTGATAGTGATCTTCAATCATCTTGGATTAACAACCACCTAGGTTGCAACCAAGTAAATTTTTGTGTCTTGCCCTTTTACTAGTTCAATTAGTTTATATTTATTTTAATTGACTATTGCAACTAATCTGGAATCTTTGTGAGCTACACAAAAGATTTATTTTAATTTTACAACCGCAATTCACCCACCTCTTGCCGGTCCACCTTGATCCGACATCTTCTTCATCACTACTTCTTCCTCTCTCTCTCTCTCTTTCTCTTCCATCAAGCTCTGTCACAACCTACCCTGCGATGTCTAGATAGATTGTCTTGCAAAATCGACTAGTGCTTAATCAATAATCCTTGTGGATACGATTATTTTTTATACTACTTGACTTGATGATGGCTCGTGCACTTGCATGGAGATGACCAAGTTTTTGGCGCTATTGCTGGGGATTGATCGCATTAACATTAGATGATAAGTAAATTAGCTAGTCTAGAAATTTTTTCTTTGCTTTTTGTCTATAGTCTGCTTTTCTATTTCTCTTCCTTTCATTTATGCATTTCTTTAATTATTTTTAATTTTTGTATTTTGTTTATAGTTTTTCGTTATATAATCCCATGAGCTCTGACATGAGAGATAGGTCTTCAAGAGAATTTTTCACACTTGTATCTACAAGATATCTATCTCTCAATGTGCATCCTTAGATGGAAGATGATGATTTTATTAAGGATCAATATGAGTACATTTGTGGAGTATTTGGAAGCATGACCCATCCAACTGCATTGTGTTATTTATTCCAAAGAGTTGCTAGCAGTTCTATAGAATTTTAAAGTCTATTTCAATCTCAACAAATTCCTGAACAGCAAGGATATTTCCAACCACAATAGCTTGTTCCTGATCCATCTCAGTATTATAATCAAGATTGGATGGATCATCAATATTTTGACTACAGAAACATGCAAGGAGTTGAGCAAGCTTCTCAAGAATTTCAGTGTCCACCAAATTCCAAGATGGTTCAATATTTGATGGACCACATCGATCTCAACATATTAAGTAAATTTTCTAGGAAGAAATCTAAGACTTAGAAACTCTTACTCTCAGTCAGATGAAGACCACATTGTAAGATTCTAAAGAGCTCTTAGTGCAACGGAGAGCTTAGTTTCTACGGATACATTATCAAATTAATGGAGACACTGACTCTAACTCTATATCTCTCCATGACTCCTCCATTGCCTTGCATGACATTAACGTAGTTAATGGTAGTCAGGACAAGGACAAAACCTTTGTTGCATTTCCACCCACACTAGCCAATGTTCCTGTTGAAGCCCTCAAAGATGATGAAGATAGTTCATATATATTTGCTAATGAAGCTAGAGATGGGGCAGATATTGATGTAAATAGTTGAGTGAATGGTAATGAAATAAGTGGACTCTTTGAGTCATTTGATGAAGTTGATACAATGGATGTAAGTGTAGGAACTCATGAATTGGAAGACTCGTCCCAAGGATCACCTTCTGTGCTTACTCAACCGACTGGAGAAGTTGGATCTGAAATGGTTGAGGATACATGTGTAGGGACTTGTGTAATGGAAGCAAAGCCCCAAGAATCACTAGTTTCAGAGACACCACAAGAATATGTGTTTGGGAGTTTCAGGTAACTCTCAGCAATGCAAGGTCAGTATTTCTAGAGATATTTTTGAAATTTTCATAGAGGTACCAATTGTTGATTTTGTAGGATCTCACTCATATTATAATTCATGCATAGTTAAACTTAATATGATTCTTGTCCTTTCTTATCTTACCTGTGATTGGGAGTTGTGCTTTTTTTGTTGGGTGTGCAAATTTTCATTAAGTCTACAATTAGATCCTGCATATGAACCGTCTCTGACCACCCAAAAAGACTTTAAAGGAGACAATAAAGGAATGAGCTTTACTCCATCCTCTGCTGAAAGCTCTTTCCCAACCTTGGGGAATTAGAAAGAAAGTCCGAAAGTATCTCACTTTGGCAAGATCGAGATTTAGATGTATTCTCCAAGGTGGTCGAGCTAATGTAAAATTCCTCTACTTAATTTTAGTTTCAAGCGCAACTTGGGAGGCAACCCAAGCTCTTTACTTGCTTTCACTTTAGTTTTAGTCCAATCTAGTTTCAGAATCTAATCCCTCTACTTAATTTTTCTTGTCTATTTGTCTCATGTAAAATTCATATCCAAGAAGAAGTGTGGATATAAACTAGAGAATGATGACATGTGATAGACTCAGAGATTTGACAAATACCACTAGATAACACTCTTCACTTTTAAATCTCATCTATATTAGTATTTTATTTTCATTAAGACAATGAAAAGTTTATGTAACGCCCGCCCTTATATCTACTCTCGGGGCGGGTTACGTAACATCAATCATATAAATTTTTCTTTCATAACATAAAATAAAAACACAAGGGCAAGGACTAAGTACTGAGCATGCTTGTCTAAACTATCAGGTGATATTTACAAGTGCTAAGCATACTAGTCAATACATACCAATCAAATATCATGCTTGAATCATTAGAACATGGTAGGTGCATAGTAAGTTTAGTAACACATAAATTAGTGAGGTTATACATTCCATTGCAAGACTTCATGAACTCATATCCTAGAACATCATTTGAAATATTTTAATCAAGAGTTATCCTATGACATGATAGGTTCACAATTTGTTCAACTCAGAACATAATCAAACAAAATCAAGTATACGAGAATTCCAAGTGTAGTCACTATCATGCAATATCAATCCTAATCACTAACATTTATTGTCAAGGAAACATAAACATGGGCATGATAAAGTAGATATAAGAATCTTTCTTTCTCGAGCCACCACCCCACACATCTTCAGCCCTCCTGCCTCTTCCTTTAGTTTAAGTGTCCCTTACTTTTATCTGCACCATAAGACAACACATAAACTAGTAAGCACAATGCTTAGTAAGGATCCTGTCCTACTCGCAAAATCCGTACGAAAGAACACAACATGTACACATAATAAATCATAAGCATGAGTTCCTCATAGCATACTAAACATCAAAGTTTCTAAGCATGCCGTATAAAGTATCTTAAGCATACCCTTCACATATAATAAATGTTTTCAAAACAATTCCATAAAGGTATTACTTAAAAATACATCAACATCATATAGGGCCCAGTTGTGTACCACATAATGCGCGTTCCCTAATGAATTAGGGTAGCGAGCCACCAATCTCATTAGAGCAGGACCCTTCCGTCCTACCGGAGCCATGACCTTAAGTTAACATGCACCCCGGATTTGTTTAACGACCCCCTTCCGAGTCGGGTACCACAACTTACAAAGTAAAATACTTATCATGTCTTTACATATATGCTAAGGAGTACTCCAAATATCACTCTCAAGGGACACACCACTCTTCAAGGGTGCTCATGATCTCATAGGGACACACCACACAACATAAGGGGTGCTCTTGATCCCATACTTAGTGGAGTATCCTTTCAAGCATTTTAACATACACATCACATGCAATCTCATAAGGGTGCCCCATGGGCTATAAGACATGCTCATACATACATTATATTTCAACCACTTAACATACTTTATATATGACAAGATTGGTCACATAAATCATACTCATATCATAGAAAGTGGTAGCATGCTTCATGGATTAAATTCATTCTTCCTAACCCTAAACTAGGGTTTGTCCGAAATTCATAAGGTAAGGATAGGTTAGGTTTTTGACATCAAACTTCCCATACAAGCATCACATATATATACATCATGTATCATACTAAGCATAGCATACATCATGGGGAAATCGACCTTCACAACCCTAATGTTCCTTGCCTTGGCCGAAAGTCATGCTAGGGAAAAATTAAGTTTTCCAATCAAGCATTCCATTTAGACATCACATGCATATACATATCATCATCCCCAAACATAAGCATATCTCATAGGGTACATCCCATACAAGCATCACATATATATATATCATGTATCATACTAAGCATAACATACATCATGGGGTAATCAACCTTCACAACCCTAATGGTTCATGCCTTGGCCGAAAGTCATGCTAGGGGGAAGTTAAGTTTTCCAATCAAACATTCCATTTAAACATCACATGCATATACATATCATCATCCCCAAACATAAGCATATCTCATAGGGTACATCCCATACAAGCATCACATATATATATATCATGTATCATACTAAGCATAGCATACATCATGGGGTAATCAACCTTCACAACCCTAAGGGTTCATGCCTTGGCCGAAAGTCATGCTAGGGGGAAGTTAAGTTTTCCAATCAAACATTCCATTTAAACATCACATGCATATACATATCATCATCCCCAAACATAAGCATATCTCATAGGGTAGTTTAACCTTCACAAACCCTAATCTTAGGGTGTTGGCCGAAAGTCATAGGGTAGGAGTATTAGGGTTTTTGGCAATGAAACATTCACACAAACATTTATACAAACACCTTGTATACACCATCATACAATACGCTAAGCATGGATATATTATAGGATAATTCAACCCTCACTAACCCTAGTTTCCATGCCTTGACCGAAACTCATCCAAACCCTAAACCCTAGTTTTTGTCATCACAATATGAAAGGACACAACATATATGTATACCCTAAGTTCCAAGGGGTCTTCTCATGCATCAAGGAGTAACCATGGTCTCCCCCTTAGGGGTGGCCGAAACCTACACAAGGGCAAAACCCTAGGGTTTTGTTCCTAACATCATGAAGGAAACAACATATACATATACCCTAAGTTCCAAGGGGTCTTCTCATGCATCAAGGAGTAACCAAGGCCTTCCCCTAAGGGGTGACCGAAACTTACACAAGGGATTTTCCCTTTTTTCGAAAAACAAGAAGAACAAAAGATTCATGCACAACAATTACACTGCAGGCGAGGGGATACTTACATCCTTTCGCTTGAATTTCCCTTCTCTAAATCTTTAGGGTATCCTTGGTTGAAGGAGGGGTGAGTGTTTCCTTCACTAGAACTTCTCTAGAATTCTTGGCCCTAGTAGAGGGCAAGATCCTTGGATGGGATCTTCCTCCTTCCAATTCCCTAGGGTTAGAACCCTAGGGTGTACTTTTCGAAAAAATGAAGAAGAAGGAGAGGCTCTAGGTTTCGGTTTTGAAGTGGGGAAGAAGAAGAGAGAAATGCAACTTCTTTTCCCTCTCTTATTTATACTCTTCTCATGAAGAGACATGTCTCTTCACTTCCCTAGCTTTAACAAGCATGTTTCTTATTCTCTCAACAAGAAAACATCCTTGGTGCAATGGTTAAGACATGGTTAGTGCAACTAGGAGGTTCAAGGTTCGATCCTTGCTTCCTCCTTTCTACATCTTCTTTTTATCACATTTTGCACTAATCCATATCAAAGCCCATTAAGCTAAGCCCATCATGACATTTCATAATAATGTTTCATGAATTCTTCATATTTCATATGGGAAAATTTTGGGGTGTTACAATCCCCCATACCTTATAAAAAGTTCGTCCCGAACTTAAAACAGTTCCGGATACTTTAATCGAAAAATTGGGGTGTTACAATCCCACGCACCTTATAAAAAGTTCATCCCGAACTTTAAAACAGTTCTGGATACTTTAATCGCATTGCCTCCTCTCGTTCCCAGGTGACTTCCTCGAATTGCTCGTTCCGCCACAGAACCTTTACTAAGGGCACTTCCTTGTTCCTTAGCTTTTTGACTTCCCGATCTAGGATCTGAATAGGTCGGCGTTCGGAACTTAGGTTCTCTTGGTCTTGTACGGGTTGGGGCTTTATCATTTGCTTCACATCAGAGGTACATTTCCTGAGCATTGATACATGGAAGACGTTGTGGATAGCCGACATTTCTGGCGGTAGTTCCAGTTCGTAGGCCACTTTGCCTACCCGTCTCAGGATCTGATACGGTCCCACATATCTCGGACTCAGCTTCCCTCTCTTCCCGAATCTCATCACCCCTTTCATAGGGGCTACTTTAAGGAATACTGAATCCCCAACATCAAACTCTAGTTGTCTGCGTCGCTTATCCGCGTAACTTTTCTGCCGACTCTGAGCAGTCTCTATCCTCTACCGGATATTCTTTATAGCCTGAGTGGTTTCATCTATAATATCAGTCTGGAGTCCCATCTCCTTCTTTTCACCACTCTCAAGCCAGCATATAGGAGATCTGCATTTCCTTCCGTATAATGCTTCGTACGGTGCCATCCTGATAGTAGCCTGATAACTGTTGTTATAAGCAAACTCTGCCAGGCTCAGGTATCGACACCAGCTTCCCTTGAAGTCCAAGGCACAAGCTCGTAACATATCCTCTAATATTTGATTCACTCTTTCAGTTTGCCCGTCAGTCTGGGGGTGAAAGGCCGTACTGAATTTCAGCTTCGTGCCGAGAGCCTTCTGTACGTGTCCCCAAAAATCTGAGGTAAATCGACCATCCCTATCAGAGATAATGGTCTTGGGAACCCCGTGCAGTCGGATAATTTCCTTGACATACAGTTGAGCCAGCTGCTCCACTGAGTAGGTCATCCTGATAGCCAGAAAATGGGCAGACTTGGTTAGCCTGTCCACAATAACCCATATACCATCATATCCATTCGTCGTTCTAGGCAGCCCAGAGATGAAATCCATAGAGATGTCTTCCCATTTCCACTCGGGAATCGACAGAGGTTGCAGAACTCCTCCAGGCCTCTGGTGTTCAGCTTTGACCTTCTGGCAGGTCAAACACATACTGATATAGTGGGCTACATCTCGCTTCATACCAGACCACCAAAACTTACTCTTCAGATCTTGATACATCTTGGTAGACCCAGGATGCATCGCATAAGGTGTTCCGTGAGCTTCCTCGAGGATTCTTGTCCGTAAGTCAAAGTCGTCGGGAACACATAATCGATCCCGAAGATATAAGACTCCGCTGTCCGAAATCCGAAATCCATCGTCCTTGCCTTCGAGAACCTCTTGCTTGATTCTCTGAAGACTCGGATCATGATTCTGTTTTTCCAGAATATCGTCGAATAATGTCGGCGTAATCATCAGAGTGGACAGCTGTCCTGATATGATTTCAATCCCGTAATTCATAATTTCTTCCCCTAAGGGTTGTGACAAAGCTGATAAAGACATCAAAGCAGCACATGATTTCCTACTGAGAGCATCGGCTACCTTATTGGCTTTTCCCGGGTGGTACAGGATCTCACAGTCATAATCCTTGACCAATTCGAGCCATCTGCGCTATCTCATATTCAGATCTTTCTGGGTGAAGAAATACCGCAGACTCTGGTGATCTGTATAAACTTTACACTGAGTTCCATATAGATAGTGCCTCCATATTTTCAGTGCAAAGACCATCGCTGCTAACTCTAAGTCATGGGTAGGGTAGTTTCTTTCATGTTCCTTCAGTTGCCTAGAGGCATAGGCAATTACCTTCCCATTTTGCATAAGCACAGCTCCGAGTCCAAGTTTGGATGCGTCGCTGTACATATCGAAACCCATATCGCTCTCTGGAAGAGTCAATATTGTAGCGCTAGTCAGCCTCCTTTTCAGTTCGATAAAGCTCTTCTCACATTCCTCGGTCCATACGTATTTCTTGTCTTTCTTTGTAAGAGCTGTCATAGGGGCTGCAATCCGAGAGAAGTTCTCTACGAATTTTCTGTAATAGCCTGCTAGCCTGAGGAAACTTCTGATTTCGCTGGCATTCTTGGGTCTGGTCCAGTTACTCACAGCTTTAATTTTAATTGGGTCCACCATTACTCCTTCCTTGGAGATAACATGTCCCAAGAATGATACTTGATCGAGCCAGAACTCGCATTTGGAAAATTTAGCATACAGTTGTTCCTTCTGAAGAATCTGTAGCACTATACTCAGGTGCTCAGCATGTTCTTTGGGAGTTCTCGAATATATAAGGATATCGTCGATAAAGACGATCACCAATCTGTCGAGGAATGCCGAGAATACCCGATTCATTAAATCCATAAACATAGCTGGAGCATTGGTAACTCCAAATGGCATAACTACGAACTCATAATGTCCGTATCTGGTTCGGAAAGCCGTTTTTGGTATATCCTCCTTTTTCACCCTGACTTGGTGATAACCAGATCTCAGGTCAATCTTAGAGAAAACCGTGGCTCCCTTCATTTGGTTGAACAGGTCATCTATCCTGGGTAGAGGGTACCTGTTCTTGATAGTCACGTTGTTCAGCGCCCGATAGTCGATACACATTCGCATCGACCCATCCTTCTTTTTCACGAACAGTACGGGAGCTCCCCAAGGAGAATGACTAGGGCGGATGAGTCCCTTGTCAAGCAGCTCCTATAACTGTCCCTGTAATTCCTTTAATTTCGTCGGCGCCATACGGTACGGTGCCTTAGAAATGGGGTTAGTACCAGGAACCAACTCAATTGCAAATTCTATATCTCTTTCAGGTGCTAACCCTGGTATAATCATACACATACATCGTAACTATATACTTATCGTGATTATGGGTAACCCAACTCATATTATGCTTCCCCTAATATTCGTCCTTATTTGTTGCATGATTAATATAGGGTAAATGAGATCTTATTTATTATATCACCAAAATTTATTTTATTCCGTCTTATAATTCTACATACAAAACTAGTCCAACTCAGTGAACAAGATGGGCTGCCGTTATGCCCAATATAAAGAATATCATAGCGATGACTACTACCTCCTCGCTCATCTCCCCTTGGCCCGCCTTAGGATCCTCTACTGTTCCCATCGGGTCTTCTTCTTCAACCTCGAGAATCTCCTCGACTGCTTCAAGGTCTTCCTCGAACATCTCCAGTATCTCGGGATCCTCCTCGAAGGGCTCGGGATCCTCCTCGAAGGGCTCAGGGTCCTCCTCGAACGGCTTGGGATCCTCCTCAACGGGCTCGGGGTCCTCCTCGGACGGCTCGGGATCCTCCTCCGAGTCTCCCAGATCTTCTGGGAACTCATGGCGGAGAAGCTGCCTACATAAGTCCGCATATGAGATACAGCATCTGTGCTGTCCCCAGATCTGATGCGCGACCTCTCTCGCCCGATTGGGCAATGAACGAAGCAGAGCTCCGATCCTAAGATCGTCCATGACTGGAAACCCTTCCTTCTCCAGTTTCCAGAATAGCCGATCCAAAAATCCCAGGTTGCCTTGAATTCCCCGGGTCGGACAGTACTCAACTGCCTCTATCCGCTCCATCAGCTCGCGACACCTCTCAGTGTAGTCCTCATGTAACATCTGGAAAAGAAAATGACATGGTTAGTACTAAACCATTCCTTTTTCAATTCGCAAATATATACAGAGGAAAACACACACCCAATCGGTGTAGTTTACCCTAGTGATTACCATATGTAACCACCCTCTTACCCCAAATTCTAAATTATTAATGCATACACATATATATATAAGAGGAAGTATCGTTCATGTTCACATATCTTACAATTACTGGTTATTATCTATCGTACAGGTGATAAATAACTAATGTGAGAATTAATAATACTTTCATTAGTTATGCAAGCATAAATCATCTCCATATAATCATTACTGTACATGAAATAAAGTAAAGCGAGGTTAGGATCTCTTACTTGGAAGCGGCAGGATGAAGCTTGATGTGTGTGTAGTGGAGGGGAAACCTGCTCTGATACCAACCTGTAACGCCCGCCCTTATATCTACTCTCGGGGCAGGGTTACGTAACATCAATCATATAAATTTTTCTTCATAACATAAAATAAAAACACAAGGGCAAGGACTAAGTACTGAGCATGCTTGTCTAAACTATCAGGTGATATTTACAAGTGCTAAGCATACTAGTCAATACATGCCAATCAAATATCATGCTTGAATCATTAGAACATGGTAGGTGCATAGTAAGTTTAGTAACACATAAATTAGTGAGGTTATACATTCCATTGCAAGACTTCATGAACTCATATCCTAGAACATCATTTGAAATATTTTAATCAAGAGTTATCCTATGACATGATAGGTTCACAATTTGTTCAACTCAGAACATAATCAAACAAAATCAAGTATACGAGAATTCCAAGTGTAGTCACTATCATGCAATATCAATCCTAATCACTAACATTTATTGTCAAGGAAACATAAACATGGGCATGATAAAGTAGATATAAGAATCTTTCTTTCCCGAGCTACCACCCCACACATCTTCAGCCCTCCTGCCTCTTCCTTTAGTTTAAGTGTCCCTTACTTTTATCTGCAGCATAAGACAACACATAAACTAGTAAGCACAATGCTTAGTAAGGATCCTATCCTACTCGCAAAATCCGTACGAAAGAACACAACATGTACACATAATAAATCATAAGCATGAGTTCCTCATAGCATACTAAACATCAAAGTTTCTAAGCATGCCGTATAAAGTATCTTAAGCATACCCTTCACATATAATAAATGTTTTCAAAATAATTCCATAAAGGTATTACTTAAAAATACATCAATATCATATAGGGCCCAGTTGTGTACCACATAATGCGCGTTCCCTAATGAATTGGGGTAGCGAGCCACCAATCTCATTAGAGCAGGACCCTTCTGTCCTATCGGAGCCATGACCTTAAGTTAACATGCACCCCGGATTTGTTTAACGACCCCCTTCCGAGTCGGGTACCACAACTTACAAAGTAAAATACTTATCATGTCTTTACATATATGCTAAGGAGTACTCCAAATATCACTCTCAAGGGACACACCACTCTTCAAGGGTGCTCATGATCCCATAGGGACACACCACACAACATAAGGGGTGCTCTTGATCCCATACTTAGTGGAGTATCCTTTCAAGCATTTTAACATACACATCACATGCAATCTCATAAGGGTGCCCCATGGGCTATAAGACATGCTCATACATACATCATATTTCAACCACTTAACATACTTTATATATGACAAGATTGGTCACATAAATCATACTCATATCATAGAAAGTGGTAGCATGCTTCATGGATTAAATTCATTCTTCCTAACCCTAAACTAGGGTTTGGCCGAAATTCATAAGGTAAGGATAGGTTAGGTTTTTGACATCAAACTTCCCATACAAGCATCACATATATATACATCATGTATCATACTAAGCATAACATACATCATGGGGAAATCGACCTTCACAACCCTAATGTTCCTTGCCTTGGCCGAAAGTCATGCTAGGGAAAAATTAAGTTTTCCAATCAAACATTCCATTTAGACATCACATGCATATACATATCATCATCCCCAAACATAAGCATATCTCATAGGGTACATCCCATACAAGCATCACATATATATATATCATGTATCATACTAAGCATAACATACATCATGGGGTAATCAACCTTCACAACCCTAATGGTTCATGCCTTGGCCGAAAGTCATGCTAGGGGGAAGTTAAGTTTTCCAATCAAACATTCCATTTAAACATCACATGCATATACATATCATCATCCCCAAATATAAGCATATCTCATAGGGTACATCCCATACAAGCATCACATATATATATATCATATATCATACTAAGCATAGCATACATCATGGGGTGATCAACCTTCACAACCCTAAGGGTTCATGCCTTGGCCGAAAGTCATGCTAGGGGGAAGTTAAGTTTTCCAATCAAACATTCCATTTAAACATCACATGCATATACATATCATCATCCCCAAACATAAGCATATCTCATAGGGTAGTTTAACCTTCACAAACCCTAATCTTAGGGTGTTGGCCGAAAGTCATAGGGTAGGAGTATTAGGGTTTTTGGCAATGAAACATTCACACAAACATTTATACAAACACCTTGTATACACCATCATACAATACGCTAAGCATGGATATATTATAGGATAATTCAACCCTCACTAACCCTAGTTTCCTTGCCTTGACCGAAACCCATACAAACCCTAAACCCTAGTTTTTGTCATCACAATATGAAAGGACACAACATATATGTATACCCTAAGTTCCAAGGGGTCTTCTCATTCATCAAGGAGTAACCAAGGTCTCCCCCTTAGGGGTGGCCGAAACCTACACAAGGGCAAAACCCTAGGGTTTTGTTCCTAACATCATGAAGGAAACAACATATACATATACCCTAAGTTCCAAGGGGTCTTCTCATGCATCAAGGAGTAACCAAGGCCTTCCCCTAAGGGGTGGCCGAAACTTACACAAGGGATTTTCCCTTTTTTCGAAAAACAAGAAGAACAAAAGATTCATGCACAACAATTACACTGCAGACGAGGGGATACTTACATCCTTTCGCTTGAATTTCCCTTCTCTAAATCTTTAGGATATCCTTGGTTGAAGGAGGGGTGAGTGTTTCCTTCACTAGAACTTCTCTAGAATTCTTGGCCCTAGTAGAGGGCAAGATCCTTGGATGGGATCTTCCTCCTTCCAATTCCCTAGGGTTAGAACCTTAGGGTGTACTTTTCGAAAAAATGAAGAAGAAGGAGAGGCTCTAGGTTTCGGTTTTGAAGTGGGGAAGAAGAAGAGAGAAATGCAACTTCTTTTCCCTCTCTTATTTATACTCTTCTCATGAAAAGACATGTCTCTTCACTTCCCTAGCTTTAACAAGCATGTTTTTTTTCTCTCAACAAGAAAACATCCTTGGTGCAATAGTTAAGACATGGTTAGTGCAACTAGGAGGTTCAAGGTTTGATCCTTGCTTCCTCCTTTCTACATCTTCTTTTTATCACATTTTGCACTAATTCATATCAAAGCCCATTAAGTCAAGCCCATCATGACATTTCATAATAATGTTTCATGAATTCTTCATATTTCATATCGGAAAATTTTGGGGTGCTACAATCCCCCATACCTTATAAAAAGTTCGTCCCGAACTTAAAACAGTTCCGGATACTTTAATCGAAAAATTGGGGTGTTACAGTTTAAGTCTGGGGGATGAATGTATACATTGGGTTGTGAACTAGTTTTAATTGTGTTTTCCCCCGTTTTAGTTATGTTTTTCTTTCATAATAAAATTTTCATAGTTGCATCTGTTATCACATTATTTTGACTTTTTTTATCACATTATTTTGACTTGTTCTCAAGTGAAAATACTAGCACGTTTATTCATTATTCATATTACTTGGTTTAGTGCTGGTATGTTTGGTGGATGATTTTCCTCTATCTCTAGTAACATGAAGTGAGCATAGTCTTATTGATATATTTGAGCATTGGTCTAGTTTTAAAATCTCCCTTCACTTTGCCTAATTTTAATAGTAGATAACTTCATAAATAGTCATGATTCATATAATTTATTGTTGAGGCAATCGGCCCTTAAATGATTGGAAGATCATGGTTTTGATGTGTGGGCGAATATGTTCAAAGATAGAGTATTATTTTGTATTTGATATGTGTGATTGAGTTTGCAGGACTTGGAGAATCACACATAGTGGACTTATCCGAGGGACGAGAGCCGAGGGAGGAGAGCTCCAAGGGCAAGCCGGGATGTGGACTTCAAGGGCACACGTGAAGGGTGGCATGGAATCAAGTCAAGGGAAGGCTTGCGTGCGCATCCGAGGGACGATAGCTAGAGGAAGAGGACTTCAAGGGGCAAGCCAAGGGAGCAGACCTGAAGGCACACGCGAAGGAGAAGGTCCGGAGTGGCTGGAGTTGAGCTGTGAGGCAAGGCAGTCGACTGGCCCTATGGCAGTCGACTGCCAAAACTCACAGAAAGTTTGCAGCGTCGGACCAGTCGACTAGCTGTTGGGCAGTCGACTGGTATACCCCGAAACTAGCCATTAGCTAGCAATTAATGCTAGGCCAGTCGACTGCCCCAGGGGCAGTCGACTGGTGCGGGCTGGACAGATTGCGAATCTGTCCTGTTCACCTATAAAAGGAGCACTTTTTGTACGTGCACGGTACGGTTCCGTATAGTGACGAAGTGCTGCTCGTGTGTAGAGTGATTGTTGCTTCCTCTCTCTCTTATTTCTGCATCTGTAAAGACGAAGATCTTGCTGTAAAGGTTTCTCCACCTCAAGGAGACTTTAAGATAGTGAAAAGTGGTGCTCACGGCGTGGATTTTTGGACTAGTCACCCATCTGGGTGGATACCAAGTAAACGATAAGTGTTAGCATTGCCTTGAATTTCTTTTGCATATTATTTCCGCTGCGCTAACAATTCTGTAGAGATCCAAGATCCGAAAAAGTGCATTCACCACCCCCCTCTGCACGCCTTAAACGATCTTTCAGTTGGTATCAAAGCAAGGTTCGTTTCGGAAGATCTAACAGTCAACCAGAACAATTGTGATGGCGTTTCAAGAGGGATACTCAACCGCACGACCACCCTTCTTCGACGGGAACGACTTCGCCTATTGGAAAGGTAGGATGCAATACTACCTCATGAATGACATTGAAAATTGGATAAGTGTTGCAGATGGCTTCGAGGTGCCCGTCGATGAAAGAGGAGACCCAACACTTATGAGATCATGGTCAAAGGAGGTGATGAAGAGGGCGCAATCTAATGCCAAGGCCACCACCACACTGCAATGTGGGCTCTCGAAGGAGCAACTGAACAAAGTGGGGCCTTTCAAGAGCGCCAAAGAACTATGGGACAAGTTGGTTGAATTGAACGAGGGGTCAAACGAGTCCAGAAGAGCCAAGAAGGACTTGTTAGTGGCCCAACTGCAATCCCTCTCCATGAAGAGCAACGAGACCGTCAGCCAGCTACATGGAAGGGTGAAAGAGGTGATCAATGAACTCCATGTGATTGGAGAGAAGATCGAAAATCGGGACATCATCAGGTATGTTTTACAAGCCTTCCCGAGAACCACCTTGTGGGCATCCATGGTTGATGCATACAAGGTATCGAGGGATTTGTCAATTGTTAAATTAGACGATCTTTTCTGTGAATTTAAACTACACGAGCAAGCTAATGTCTCAACAAAAGAGAAAGGTATTGCTTTTGTTGCAGAAAAGGAGAAGAAGAAGAGGAAGGAGAAGAAGAAGGTGGTTTACTCATCCTCATCAGACTCAGAAGAATCTAGCACCTCCTTGGATAGCGATCAAGAGGCGTTCATGGTAAGAAAATTTTGTAGAGCGTTCAATAGTTTATCTAACAAATCCTATCCTAGGAAAGGGGCCAAAGGTAAGGGTAAGGCCAAGGACATAATCTGCTACAACTGCCATCAAGAGGGGCACATGAAGAATGAGTGCCCTCAATTGAAGAAAAGGGAGGACAAGAAGGAAGAGAAAAAGAAGAGTGACAAGAAGAAATCAAAGGGAAAGGAGAAGGGTGCCACCAACCTTAAGGCAACTTGGGATGATCCTTCATCCTCAGAGGAAGAAGAAGAGCAAGTCTCTCACTTTGCTCTTATGGCACAAGATCACTCGGACTCTTCAGACGATGAACGAAGCTCAAGTAGTGAAGATGAGAGCTCCTCCACTTCGTCATCAGAGTCAGAAGCTTCGGTAAGTGAGGTATACCACTTACCCTCCTCCACTTTGGTAAAGATAATTTCTAGCACAAATATGGACTTAGCTAAGGCTAGAAGTAAAGTTAAGGATCTAAAAGAACAAATTGGCATGCTTAGAGTAGAAGCTACTGAACTTAAAGATTTGCATGCTAGTTCTACCTCTTCACATGCTTCACACCTTGAAAATGAAAATAGGGAATTAAGGAAACAGGTAGATGACCTCATAAAGGCCCTTAGGAAATTCCAAGTAGGATCAAGTAACCTAGATATGATCATTAACAGTCAAAGGGCTGTGTACAACAAAGCCAGGTTGGGTTATAGGCCTAAGACAAAGGAGGTAGCCTTTATCTCACTTACCGGTAGGATTGGTGCATCTAGGAGACTAGAGGCTAGGGGAACCACAAAGAAGGCATGAGTACCTAAGAGATTTCTAAATGATGCTTATGGATCAAAGATTTGGGTACCAAAAGAGTATATTTTCCGTGTTGTTTAGGTAAAGGTGAAGGAGGCCCCAATAATGTGGATAGTAGATAGTGGATGCTCAAGACACATGACCGGGGATGTGAGCAAGTTCACCACTATTAGCTACCTAAGAGAAGGGACGGTCTCCTTTGGGAATAGTGGAAAGTTGAGGATCATTGGTAGGGGCACAATTGAGGTATCTCCCACCATTTCCATACATAAGGTACTTTTGATCAAAGACATGAAGTTCAATTTATTAAGTGTAAGTCAATTATGTGATGCCGGGTTCAAAGTTGAATTTCATGCTAGAAAATGCATCATTAGACATAATGAATCAAGTGCTACCATATTAGAAGGGTTTAGAGAAGCGAATCTATATTATCTTGATCTTACCTATGCTACTAACAATGTTGTTAAGTGTCTCATGTCTAAAGAAGAAGAAGGGTGGTTGTGGCACCGGAGACTTGGACACGTCAACATGAGGAGCATTGCAAAAGTGGCCAAGGAAGAGTTGGTGAAGGGGCTACCAATGATCAAGTATGAGAAGAACAAGTTGTGTGATGCATGCCAAGAGGGTAAGCAATCGAAAGCATCACACAAAGGTAAAACCCTAACCACTACTTCTTTACCTTTAGAACTTTTGCACATAGATTTGTTTGATTGTCATAGTACTCCCTCACTTGTAGGGAGTAAATATTGCCTAGTCATAGTAGATGATTTCTCTAGATTTACATGGGTTTATTTCTTGAAACATAAGGATGATACCCTAGAGATTTTTATAGGATTTAGTAAAAGGGTAGAAAATGGAAAGAACATCAAAATAAACTGAATTAGGAGTGACCATGGTAGGAAGTTCCAAAACGCTAATTTCACACAATTTTGTGTTGAAAATGGGTACAAGTATGAGTTTTCATGCCCGAGGACTCCTCAACAAAATGGGGTAGTTGAGAGGAAAAACAGAGCCCTACAAGAAGCTGCTAGGACTATGCTCAATGCATATTCTCTTCCTAGCTATTTTTGGGCCGAAGCAGTTAACACCGCTTGCTATATTCAAAATCGGGTGTTGGTCCATAGGTTTCTAGGGAAAATACCCTTTGAATTGTGGAATGGAAGGGTACCTCAAGTCCACTATTTTAGGGTCTTTGGATCATCTTAAACACCAAAGATGACCTAAGGAAATTTGAGTCAAAAGCCGATGAAGGAATTCTAGTAGGGTACTCGTTGACTAGTAGGGGTTATAGAGTATACAACAAGAGGACAAAGGTGATTGAGGAGTCCTCAAATGTCAAATTTGATGAAACAACTAGTACCTACCCTAGAAAGGCTTCAATTGATAAGGATATAGAAGAGGTTCAACCCCTTGTCCAAAGAATCCAAGACCTACATTTGGAGGGCAATGATCAAGGGGGAGTAAGAAGTACCCTAGAGGATGAGGAAGAAGGTGTAAATGAACCTACAACCTCTAGGCCCTTGAGACATCACCATGATCACCCCATTGACCAAATAGTAGGTGATGTAACACAAGGAGTAAGGACTAGGTCCTATTTTAGGGATCAAACTAGTCAAATAGCTCTAATCTCCCAACTAGAACCCAAGACCATTGATGAAGCATTGGGAGATGTTGATTGGGTGTTAGCTATGCAAGAGGAGCTAAATCAATTCGAGAGAAGTGAAGTTTGGGAGCTAGTTCCTAGGCCCACTGATTGTACCATTGTAACCACAAGATGGGTTTTTAGGAACAAACTAGATGACCAAGGTAAAATCACTAGGAACAAGGCTAGATTGGTAGCTAGGGGGTTTAACCAAGTTGAGGGACTAGATTATGATGAGACTTATGCCCCCGTAGCTATATTAGAATCAATTAGAATTCTATTAGCCTATGCCGCTCACATGGTTTCATACTCCACCAAATGGATGTGAAGTCGGCATTCCTTAATGGGATCATTAAGGAAGAGGACTATGTAGAACAACCCCCCGGGTTTGAGGACCCCCACTATCCAAGACACGTGTTCAAATTAAGAAAAGCCTTATATGGATTGAAACAAGCTCCCCGGGCTTGGTACGAAAGGCTTTCTTCATTTCTAGTGTCTAAAGGGTTTAGGAGAGGAACAATTGACCCTACATTGTTCCTAAAATCTAAGGACAAGGACATATTTGTTGCCCAAGTCTATGTAGACGATATCATTTTTGGGTCAACAAATAATGACTTCCTACAAGAATTCATCAAGTGTATGGAAGATGAATTTGAGATGAGTCTTGTAGGAGAGTTAACCTTCTTCTTAGGCCTTCAAGTTAAGCAAACTAATGAAGGTACACATGTCTTTCAAACCAAATATGCTAAGGAGATGTTGAAGAAATTTGGTTTAGAAATGCTAAGGTAGCATCTACACCCATAGGAACCAATGTGAAAATGGATAGTGACCTTGAAGGGAAAATGGTCGACTTTAAACAATATAGGAGCATGATTGGTAGCCTCCTATACCTAACCGCTAGTAGACCCGACATACTTTTTGCGGTAGGTATGTGTGCAAGGTACCAATCTTGTGCCAAAGAGTCCCATTTGGTTGTAGTCAAGAGGATCCTAAGGTATGTGAAAGGTACCCTCAATATCGGACTTTGGTATCCTAGAACTCCTAGTGTTAATCTAATTGGATACACCGACTCGGACTATGCGGGTTGTAAGTTAGATAGGAAGAGTACAAGTGGAGGGTGTCAATTCCTTGGGTCTTCCTTAGTTAGTTGGAGTAGTAGTAAACAACCATGCGTTGCCCTATCAACAACGGAAGCGGAATATGTGGCAATGGGTGGGTGTGTTTCCCAACTCCTTTGGATCATGCATACCCTAGAGGATTATGAGTTACATTACACCAAGTCAAAGTCTTGTATGATAATGTAAGTACAATCAAACAATCAACTTAACCAAAAATCCGGTTCACCATTCTAGGACAAAACACATTGAAGTGAAACATCACTTCATTAGAGACCATGTGGCAAGGGGAGACATAAAACTACACTATGTTGAATCAAAGTCGAACCTAGCCGACATATTTCAAAGTCTCTTCCCGAATCGGAGTTTACATCCTTAAGAAGAGACCTTGGAATGTGTTTTTTGGAAGTATAGGATGAACTTGGAGACATTAGCTTTGAAAAAGGGTGCTTGATCCATTAGGATGATACATTTGGATCACTTGTGGTTGTGGCACATTGTTGAACCATTGATAGTATCAAAATATGAAAACTAGACCAACTTTGGGGAAGGCAAGTGTTTAATCAATGGACACTTTGCCCAAAGATCATAGTTGGACATTTTAAACATTGAAAAACCATTTTATGCTTTACATACTTTGTCACGTTTTAAAAAGACATATGATTGCAAAATTGGTTTCAAAGTTTGATACAAAATGTAGTGGTTTTCAAAGCTTTTGGATTTTTATCAAAAGTCATGCATGTTTGAAATTTTATATGGTTTAATATTTTTCCCTGATAGAGTATAACATTTCAAACATGTATGCAAAATTTTATAATTTTTGAAATTTTCTAGAATTTTCTGGGAGTTTCTGAAATTCGGCAGAAAAGCTGAAATGGGTTACTGATAGCGTATCAGTCGACTGCCCCATGGGCAGTCGACTGGCACGCAAGTTTTCAGCCACTGTGAGAAATTTCAGAAATTGAATATTCTCTCATTTGTTACCATGGGTTTTGGTTGCTTGAGGCAATCATTTTGATGGTGTCAAAGGGGGAGAATGAGTGGTTTAAGTTAGAATTTCAACTTAGAATGAATGGTTTAAGGTGTTCTTTCTAACTTAGAAATTGAATGATTAAAAATGAGGAGAAGACATGGATTAAGGGGGAGGTACCTCTTAGGTTCTGATATGTCTTATATTTTTAACATATTGCTGTTGTTAAGTGGAAACTTAACTTGGATTGTGACTAGAATTGAAAATGGGGGAAGACATAGGTTAAGGGGGAGGTTACCTCTTAGGGTTATTATGTCTCATGCTTTTTCAATTGCTATCTGTTGCTATTGTTATTGTGGCTGTTATTTATCTCTAACTTAAACATATTGCCACACATCAAAAAGGGGGAGATTGTTGAGGCAATCGGCCCTTAAATGATTGGAAGATCATGGTTTTGATGTGTGGGCGAATATGTTCAAAGTTAGAGTATTATGTTGTATTTGATATGTGTGATTGAGTTTGCGGACTTGGAGAATCACACATGGTGGACTTATCCGAGGGACGAGAGCCGAGGGAGGAGAGCTCCAAGGGCAAGCCGGGAAGTGGACTTCAAGGGTACACGTGAAGGGTGGCATGGAAGCAAGTCAAGGGAAGGCTTGCGTGTGCATCCGAGGGACGATAGCCAGAGGAAGAGGACTTCAAGGGGCAAGCCAAGGGAGCAGACCTGAAGGCACACGCGAAGGAGAAGGTCCGGAGTGGCTGGAGCTGAACTGTGAGGTAGGGCAGTCGACTAGCCCTGTGACAGTCGACTGCCAAAACTCACAGAAAGTTTGCAGCGTCGGACCAGTCGACTGGCCGTTGGGCAGTCGACTGGTATACCCCGAAACTAGCCGTTGGCTAGCAATTAATGCTAGGCCAGTCGACTGCCCCAGGGGCAGTCGACTAGTGCGGGCTGGACAGATTGCGAATCTGTTCTGTTCACCTATAAACGGAGCACTTTTTATACGTGCACATCGTTGGACTAGTCACCCATCTGGGTGGATACCAATGTAAACGATAAGTGTTAGCTTTGTCTTGAATTTCTTTTGCATATTATTTCCGCTGCACTAACAATTCTATAGAGATACAAGATCCGAAAAAGTGCATTCACCCCCCCCTCTGCACGCCTTAAACGATCTTTCATTTATTAGTACTTATGTTTCTTTGATGATCTCTTAGACTACATCTTGGTTATTGAATGAGGCTCAGGTTATTAATGCTCACTTTAAAAAATCGTAATATCCCAATATTTGTATTTGTAAATATGTATATATGTGTTTGTGTTACACTTTTAAAGCACAAAACAACATAGAATAAGGGATATAAAAAATAGTTTCGTGAGTGGAATCTAGTAGCTTACCACTTTGAGACCGAATTTGGTTACTGGGGAAATAAGCACTATGTTTCTCTTGACTCTGAGCTCACCTTTGAAACCTTGGGTAGACTAAGAATGATGAATCGAGCGTAAGGTAGGTAAGTGTCTATCGCCGGAAACATAAGGAGCACAATTTAATAATGACTTGATTAGGCATAGAAATTGAAACTTGACATACTATGGCCACTTATTGCACCGAGTATGGAAAACTAACACTTAGGTCACACTCATATTGTTTTGATATCATGGTTACCAATGGAACTAGTCGATAGAGTTAGATTAATTCATTGAAGATGATAATGCACTATATTAACATATGGGTTTAGATTGTGGATTTTTGCTTGAGGACAAGCAAAAGTTTAAGTCTGGGGGTGTGATGTGCATATATTATACATGGTTTTGTGCATTGTTTAGCGCATATCTAATTGTATTTCATATTCATGACTTAGTTTATTACACCCTATTTTGTATGACTTTGTTACTATTCATTCTTTTTATTCGGAGATCTACTCTTTATTTGTTTTCAATGATAGGATACAAATTGGAGCAAACCTAGAGCGAAAACAAAGTGAAACAGGAGCCGAAGCCAACCAAGGCAGCAAATGCAGCCCCCTAGATGGCTTAGCCGTGTGGGGTGGCATGACCCGTGCACCTCTCATCGAGAGGTGCACGACCGGGCTGTATTGTTTTGCACGGCCTGTGCTTCGATCGTGCTTGGTTGGCCAAGACCCACAACTAAGTTGTGCCTATTGGCATAGCCTATTCCAGAGCCGCTGAAACTGACACGGCCTGTGCCGCCTCCCGTGCGCCCCCCCCCCCCCAATAAAAAGAGGCATCTTCTCTTGGAGAAACATATTTAGCTTTGGAACTCCACCCCTTCGCTCGGAGAAGGATTTTCCTCTCAAGCGGAAACCCTAAAGCCTTCACCCTCGATGATCGCCCACCTCCAGCGCAAGGAGACATCTCAAGAAGACTGACAGCACCATGATAACTTTCTTTTTTCCCCTTTCCTACAAGTTTAGGATTGTAGAAGTTTTTATCTTGTTTTCTTATTGTATCTCCTTTGCGATGGAGTAGTTCTCCATATCTAAAATGTAGGAGGTAGGTACAATGCGATGATATTGTATAAACTATGTATTGAAGCATTTCTTATCAAATGAAATGGTCATGCTTTATTTTATGTGTATGTTGCCAATCATGTGTTTGTTGAAATGATTAAATGATAAATACATATAATTGTGAGGGTTTGGTAGCCACGTAGAGGGAGTATCCGTGATCGTATGACCGGGGAGCCTTAGTGGCAGGGAGTACCTTTAATCGGGTATCTCAAGCATTGACTCGAAATAGAGGTCAATCCCTTACAAGAGGTTAGCTAACACAACTTAATGGGTTTCTCTCTATCCTGAGTTAGGAAGTGTCTAGCATAACCTAGAGACGTATAACCGGGGAGCCTCCATGATAAGGGTAATCCTTTAACCGAACTCTCAGGTTACCTGTAGCGACCCCGCCTTCTCTACCTTAGACGGACCGCTACTTGTCTACTTCTTGACTCTAATGCACGACTAAAAATGTGGAACTTTCTTTTTTTTTGTATTTAATCTATCTAAGAATGAGATTCTAACTTTAATAGTCATGCATGATACAATGGCACATTACTAGCAATTCTAACCATTTAAACTCATCACACAAGGTTCTATAACATTACTAAAGCACAATGGAATATGTATGCAACTTTTCTAAGCATATTTAAAGTAATAAGACTTAATTCAAAACTAACAATATCTTGGCACATGCAATAATATTTCTAGGACTTCATAGAATGTAAATCTTACTTTTCTACCGAATTCACAAGCATTTTAAGCACAATTAGGACTTAGTCCAAAAGGGAATAATAATAAGCTCAAGAATAAGTCTAAAATGCAATGTATCCATATGTTAAACTACTCATGCCCTTGCTCATCTAGTGCATTCACAAAAGTATGCATTCTAATTGAAATGACATGGAATCTTCATTCTACAAAATTGAGCATGTAAAACTATCCGAAGCATAAATGTTTAATAAACTCCATAACACAATAACTTGGAATTTGGAAATCTTAAACATTGCATTTCAAATAAGCTAAACTGTCTCGTCCCAAGGATCTCTCCAAGGTCAGCCACCACACACACGTCACTCAGCACCACCTCGTCGCCTTCCTTCAGAATTGCTTGTCTTTACCTTTACCTGCAGTAAGAGGAAATGCAACTAATAAGCATAAAGCTTAGCAAGTACTATCTAGCTCACAAAATCTCGAAATGTGCAGGCATGCTTTTTAAACAATATGAAATCACATGAGATACTTTTATGCTTAAAAGAAACACTAAAACATGTATAACTCAAAACATGCATACTCAAGCATTAATAAGTCTTAACTCACTTTTTCTTGGCTTAACTTGAAACTTTAGCAATTCTTTAATTTTAAATTTTTCCTTAACTTTTAGAAAACTTCCTTAAATTTTAGAAAAACTTTGCTAAAGCATATACTTGAAAATAATACTCACTTGGATCCACTTAAGACGTAAGTACCATCTTATGCGCGTTCCCTAAAAGGTTGGGGTAGCGAGCCGCCAATCCTAATAGAGCAGACCTTGGTCTACCAGGGCCAAGACCTTGGAATTGGACACCTGGATTTCTTTAACGACGCCCTTGGACGCCGGGTACTGGCCTTAGAAAATAAAATAGCTTTTCTTTCTTTTCTTTCTTATCTTTAAATGCCTTGGCATTTTATCGAACACCTTGTGTGCCCAAATCCCTAAGTCTTGACTTTTGGGGATTTCGTAAGGCCTTGGCCTTCTCTTTTCTTTTTCTTTATCTTTCTTTTCTTTTCTTATAGATTTCTTAGACCCTAAACTCACATAGGGTACTCTATCAAATATATATAAGCATATAATGAACTAAGATCACATGCAACATCTTAACTAAAAGTAAATATCTCCTTTAAAACTTTTAAGGGAAAATTCTTGCGGAAAACCGCCTCTTACTGCAGGTGAGCAGTACTTACCTCGATATCTTGGACTTACAACCAAGAACGGCGTCGGAGGTTCCGGAGAAACTCGGAGTCTCGGAGATTTCTTCGCGCTCACGCGTTCCTCTCGTCGTGGGGATTCCGAATATCGGAAAAATCTCTCGGAGGAGAGCCTTGGCCGGCCACCGGAGGAAAGCCCTAGGGCTTGGTGTGGTTTCGCCCAAGAGAGGAGAGGAGAGGGGCGGCGTGAGGGCTTGGGCGAGGGAGAGAGGGTTTTGGTTGAGAGAAAATAAAATTTCTCTCTTTAATTATCTATTTATACTTATGGGGGCGAATTTACCTAATTATACCTTATCTATCGTTTCGCTTAATCTATTTCAACAAAAACAAACCAGCCCAGCTGGTCCACCTATTCTTCTCTCACAGCGTAGGTGAAGTGATCGATTCCCACTTATGCGATTTTCTGTTTATAACCGTTTTTGCCACTTTCGTTTACGAAAAAATTCTATAAAAATATTCTAAAAATTCCTAAAAATATCTAGAATATTTCTAAAATATTTTTAACTAATTTCAAGGACTTTAAGGATTTAAAATGGAAATTTTGGGGCGTTACAATCCCCCATACCTTATGAAAAGTTCGTCCTCGAACTTAGAATAATTCTGGATATCTTTCTCTCATGCTGTCCTCACGTTCCCAAGTAGCCTCCTCATGCTTTTGATTCTGCCAGATGACCTTCACTAGTGGCACTTCTTTGTTTCTTAATCTTTTAACTGCTTTGTCCACTATCTGTGTCGGTCTGCTCTCATAGCTAAGATCTTCTTGGATCTGTACTGACTGAGGCTGAATCACTTGGCTAGGATCGTGAATACACTTCTTTAGCATAGAGACATGAAATGTACTGTGGATAGCTGACATATCCTCTGGCAAGTCCAGCTCATATGCTACCTTACCAACCCTCTTTATGATCTTGTAGGGTCCTATGTAGCGAGGACTTAGCTTGCCCTTTTTGCCGAATCTCATCACTCCCTTCATAGGAGCGACCTTGAGGAATACTGAATCTCCAACTTGGAATTCCAGTGGCCTATGGCGGGTGTCAGCATAACTTTTCTGTCTACTCTGGGCAGTCTCAATCCTCTGGCGGATCACCTGGATAGCCTGAGTGGTCTCATCTATAAGCTCAGTCTGGCTGCCTAGTCCTGACTCCATCTCTTTCTTCTCACCAGCTTCTTGCCAACATATGGGTGATCTGCATTTCCTTCCATATAATGCTTCATAAGGTGCCATTTTGATAGTGGCCTGATAGCTATTGTTGTAGGCAAATTCAGCTAAGCACAGGTACTTGCACCAACTGCCTTTAAAATCTAGTGCACAAGCCCTGAGCATATCTTCTAAAATTTGATTTACTCTTTCTGTCTGTCCATCAGTCTGGGGATGGAAGGCTGTGCTGAATTTAAGTCTGGTGCCTAGTGCGTGCTGAACACACTCCCAGAAGTGAGAGACAAAGCGCCCGTCTCTGTCAGAAATGATAGACTTCGGAACTCCATGAAGCCTGATCACCTCTTTCACATATAACTGCGCCAAATGCTCTACTGAGTGCGACACCTTGATGGCTAGAAAGTGGGCAGACTTGGTCAATCTGTCCACTATCACCCAAATTGCATCGTGTCCATGGGTGGTTCTTGGAAGACCTATGATAAAGTCCATGGATATTTCTTCCCACTTCCACTCTGGAATGGGAAGTGGCTGTAGAACTCCTCCTGGTCTCTGGTGCTCTGCCTTGACTCTCTGGCATGTCAGGCAGGTGCTGACATATTTAACTACATCTCGCTTGAGTCCAGACCACCAGAATCTTTTCCTTAGATCTTGATACATCTTGGTGGAACCTGGATGCATCGAATAAGGAGTACTGTGGGCTTCTTCTAAGATGCTCTTTCTCAGTTCCTCGTCATTGGGGACGCAAAGGCGATCTCCAAGGTAGAGGATGCCACCGTCTGATACTCGAAACTCTGAATTTTCTGCCTCTTGGATCCCCTGCTTGATCTTCTGGATCTCTGGGTCTTGATCTTGCTTTTCTTGTATATCTATAAGCAGGGTTGACTCTAGGGTCAATGCAGAAAATTGCCCAATCATAACCTCGACTCCAAAATCTTTTATTTCTTTCTGAAGTGGTGGAGACAGTGATGATAGGGACATCAGTGCTGCACAGGATTTCCTGTTCAGTGCATCTGCCACTTTATTAGCTTTACCTGGGTGGTAGAGGATTTCACAGTCATAATCTTTGACCAACTCTAGCCACCTGCGCTGCCTCATATTCAGATCCTTCTGAGTGAAGAAGTACTTCAAACTCTGATGGTCTGTGAAGATTCTGCACTGCACTCCATACAGGTAGTGTCTCCAGAGCTTCAGTGCAAAAACCACAGCTGCTAGCTCAAGGTCATGAGTAGGGTAATTCTTCTCATAGTCCTTGAGCTGTCTGGAGGCATATGCTATTACTTTACCGTCTTGCATGAGGACAGCTCCAAGGCCCATCTTGGATGCATCACTGTAGATGTCAAAGGCCTTGTCACTCTCTGGAACCGTCAGGATGGGAGCACTGGTCAGTCTCTTCTTCAGCTCTAGAAAACTGTGCTCGCATTTATCTGACCATTCAAACTTCTTGTTCTTTCTGGTCAAGGCTGTGAGTGGAGAGGCTATTCTGGAAAAGTCCTCCACAAATTTTCTGTAATATCCTGCCAGGCCTAAGAAACTCCTGATTTCACTGGCATTCTTGGGTCTACACCAGTTGCTGACTGCTTCTATCTTGGCTGGATCAACTTGAATGCCTTCTTTGGATACAATGTGACCTAGGAAGGTCACCTGATCTAGCCAAAACTCACACTTTGAGAACTTTGCATAGAGCTTCTCCTGCTGAAGGATCTGCAGCACTATCCTCAAGTGTGTAGCATGGTCCTCTGGAATCTATGTGTATATGAGAATATCATCAATAAATACAATGACGAATTTATCGAGATACTCCCTGAAGATGTGGTTCATCAGCTCCATGAAGACTGCTGGAGCATTGGTCACTCCAAAAGGCATCACTACAAATTCGTAGTAGCCGTATCTTGTCCTGAAGGCCGTCCTGGGGATGTCACTTTCTTTAACCTTTAGCTGATGATACCCAGAACGCAGGTCTATCTTCGAGAACACTGTAGCCCCTTTGAGTTGATCAAATAAATCATCTATTCTAGGAAGGGGGTACTTGTTCTTGATGGTTACCTTGTTCAGAGCTCTATAGTCTATGCACAGACGCATAGACCCATCCTTCTTCTTGACGAAAAGTACAGGAGCTCCCCAGGGTGAATGACTCGGGCGGATGAAGCCCTTGTCTAGTAGCTCCTGGAGTTGCTCTTGCAATTCTTTCAGCTCTGCAGGAGACATACGATATGGGGCTTTTGAGACCGGACCGGTACCTGGCACCAGCTCAATCTCAAATTCCACCTCCCTGTTGGGCGGTAGTCCAGGTAGTTCTTCTGGGAACACTTCTGGATATTTGCAGACTACCCGTACATCCTCCTGCTTGAGTTCCTTCTTTGCTTCTGAGTCCACTACGCGTGCAAGAAAACCAGTACACCCTTGCTCTAGCATCTGGTGGGCTGCCAAGGCTGAGAGGAATTTCTGAGTCTTCCTCTTTGGGGCTCCTTGAAACTCGAATGGTGGTTCTCCTTCTGGGCTGAAAACCACCTTCCTTCTACGGCAGTCCACTGAAGCGCTGTACTTACTGAGGAAATCCATGCCCAGTATGATGTCGAAGTCTTGCATCGCAAGGACTATCAGATCGACATATAGCTCTCGGTCTGAAATCTTGATTGGCACAGCCCGGAGCCGCTGGGTGGATTCCATGATCTCCCCTGAAGGGAGAGTTGTCAGGAATCTGGACTCCCAACTCTCTGCAAGCACCTGTAACTTACTAGCAAAAGGTACTGATACGAAAGAATGGGTCGCCCCAGTGTCAAACAGTGTAGTAGCTAAATGCTGAAAAATAACTATTTGACCTGTTACGACCGTGGAGGCGCTGGCAGCTTCTTCCTTCGTGAGGGAAAAGACTCTGGCATTGGTTGGAACTGGTGCTGCTTCCAACCCTCCCTGACTGATCTGAGGTCCCTCCAGTATAGTAGGCATGTAATGTAACTGAGGCTTGCCTCCATACTGTACGGACTGCTGAGGAAGTACCTTAAACTTGTTTGGGCAGTCTTTGGATCTGTGTCCCTCTTGTCCACATGAGTAGCATCCAGTTACACCCAAAAGGCATGCTCCTGGATGGTTCCTCCCACACTTAGGACAAGGTGGATACCTAGCTTTCTTGTTCTCTGGGTCTTTTTGGCTGCCAGGCCACTGCTTCCTTTTGTGGTTCTTGTTCTTCCAGTTCTGGTTATTTGGCTGAGGCTTCTGGCCTCCGGTTGTCTTGTTCTCAATCAGGACTGGCTTCTGCTGTGTTTGTTGTGCCTTGATGCTATTCAGATAGTGCTCTGAGATTAGAGCACTACTGACCAACTCCTCGCTGGTCTGGGGTCGGTGCGTCCCGCTGTTCACGTTGAGTGCTATTTCAGGGTTCAGCATGCGGAGCATCAGTCTGACTCGCTCCTTCTCTGTGCTGACTAGCTCTGGGCAGAGGCGAGCTAGTCTGTTGAACTTCGCGACTGCTTCTCCCACTGGTAGGTTACCTTGTCTGAACTCCATGAAGTCCTCGTAGTGCTTGTTGGTAACCCGCATGTGGAAGAACTCCTCATAGAACTCTTGCTCGAAATCTGTCCAGCTCATCTGGTTGACTATCCTCTTACTCTTGACTCGCTCCCACCACATACGAGCATCTCCAGTTAGGCAGAAGGAGGCACATTTGACCTTCTCGACTTCTGGCCAGTCAAGAAGCTCCATTGTGCTCTCTAAAGTCTTGAACCAAGCCTGGGCATCCCAGGGCTCAGTCGTGCCTGAGAAGCTTTCAGGTTTCAGCCTCTGCCACTGGACGAGGTATGCTTCTTGTCTTCGGTTCACGGCAGGGGTCTCCTGTGTGACTGGTGGAACTTCGACCACCACTGGAATTTCCACTCCTGCCGTGGGTGGTGTAGGGGGCACTGGGTGCTGATGTGCCATCAGTGTGGCGATGGTCTTCTGTTGCTCTGAAATCTGGACTTGCATTTGAGCAATGACTGCCATCAGGTTTGGCTGTTCTGTGCCAGGCTCATTGTTATCTTGAACTGGAGTTCTGTTCCTTGCATTAGGAGCTCGGCCTCTTCTTGCCATCTAATAATGCATAAGGGAACAAGAAATCACTACTACATCTCTAGGTATAAACTTGTCTTCTTACTTAGTAACCTAATATCCATTCTAGGGATTAAACATGATTCCATGATACTAAGGTATTAAACATGCTTCCTTGTTCTATGTACATATGAGTAAGTACTTAAGCATTTCTCTATACTGCAATTAAATAAAGGAGCAATAGAAAAAACTGAAACTTAAAGCTTTCTTACTTGAAGACAGCAAGGTTGATGCTGATGTGTGTGTGATGCTGGAGAATGGGAACTGCTCTGATACCAACTGTAGCGACCCCGCCTTCTCTACCTTAGATGGACCGCTACTTGTCTACTTCTTGACTCTAATGCACGACTAAAAATGTGGAACTTTCTTTTTTTTTGTATTTAATCTATCTAAGAATGAGATTCTAACTTTAATAGTCATGCATGATACAATGGCACATTACTAGCAATTCTAACCATTTAAACTCATCACACAAGGTTCTATAACATTACTAAAGCACTATGGAATATGTATGCAACTTTTCTAAGCATATTTAAAGCAATAAGACTTAATTTGAAACTAACAACATCTTGGCACATGCAATAATATTTCTAGGACTTCATAGAATGTAAATCTTACTTTTCTACCGAATTCACAAGCATTTTAAGCACAATTAGGACTTAGTCCAAAAGGGAATAATAATAAGCTCAAGAATAAGTCTAAAATGCAATGTATCCACATGTTAAACTACTCATGCCCTTGCTCATCTAGTGCATTCACAAAAGTATGCATACTAATTGAAATGACATGGAATCTTCATTCTACAAAATTGAGCATGTAAAACTATCCGAAGCATAAATGTTTAATAAACTCCATAACACAATAACTTGGAATTTAGAAATCTTAAACATTGCATTTCAAATAAGCTAAACTGTCTCATCCCAAGGATCTCTCCAAGGTCAGCCACCACACACACGTCACTCAGCACCGCCTCGTCGCCTTCCTTCAGAATTGCTTGTCTTTACCTTTACCTGCAGTAAGAGGAAATGCAACTAATAAGCATAAAGCTTAGCAAGTACTATCTAGCTCACAAAATCTCGAAATGTGCAGGCATGCTTTTTAAACAATATGAAATCACATGAGATACTTTTATGCTTAAAAGAAACACTAAAACATGTATAACTCAAAACATGCATACTCAAGCATTAATAAGTCTTAACTCACTTTTTCTTGGCTTAACTTGAAACTTTAGCAATTCTTTAATTTTAAATTTTTCCTTAACTTTTAGAAAACTTCCTTAAATTTTAGAAAAACTTTGATAAAGCATATACTTGAAAATAATACTCACTTGGATCCACTTAAGACGTAAGTACCATCTTATGCGCGTTCCCTAAAAGGTTGGGGTAGCGAGCCGCCAATCCTAATAGAGCAGACCTTGGTCTACCAGGGACAAGACCTTGGAATTGGACACCTGGATTTCTTTAACGACGCCCTTGGACGCCGGGTACTGGCCTTAGAAAATAAAATAGCTTTTCATTCTTTTCTTTCTTATCTTTAAATGCCTTGGCATTTTATCGAACACCTTGTGTGCCCAAATCCCTAAGTCTTGACTTTTGGGGATTTCGTAAGGCCTTGGCCTTCTCTTTTCTTTTTCTTTATCTTTCTTTTCTTTTCTTATAGATTTCTTAGACCCTAAACTCACATAGGGTACTCTATCAAATATATATAAGCATATAATGAACTAAGATCACATGCAACATCTTAACTAAAAGTAAATATCTCCTTTAAAACTTTTAAGGGAAAATTCTTGCGGAAAACCGTCTCTTACTGCAGGTGAGCAGTACTTACCTCGATATCTTGGACTTACAACCAAGAACGGCGTCGGAGGTTCCGGAGAAACTCGGAGTCTCGGAGATTTCTTCGCGCTCACGCATTCCTCTCGTCGTGGGGATTCCGAATATCGGAAAAATCTCTCGGAGGAGAGCCTTGGCCGGCCACCGGAGGAAAGCCCTAGGGCTTGGTGTGGTTTCGCCCAAGAGAGGAGAGGAGAGGGGCGGCGTGAGGGCTTGGGCGAGGGAGAGAGGGTTTTGGTTGAGAGAAAATAAAATTTCTCTCTTTAATTATCTATTTATACTTATGGGGGCGAATTTACCTAATTATACCTTATCTATCGTTTCGCTTAATCTATTTCAACAAAAACAAACCAGCCCAGTTGGTCCGCCCATTCTTCTCTCACAACGTAGGTGAAGGGATCGATTCCCACTTACGCGATTTTCTATTTATAACTGTTTTTGCCACTTTCGTTTACGGAAAAATTTCTAAAAATATCTAGAATATTTCTAAAATATTTTTAACTAATTTCAAGGACTTTAAGGATTTAAAATGGAAATTTTGGGGCGTTACATTACCTATTCTACTTAGTGGCATTAGATGTCAAAGGGTGAAGCACTCTAATGCGCTTCTATAGGGCTAGCACTGATACATAGTTAGGATCTCGATAAGGACTTAGACATGCAGATTAGGATATGAACAATATATATGGTATCATCTAGCATTGTAGCGAAACCGAAATCCTAGATTCCACTCATCTGTCCCTTCCCCGATGTACAAAGATCTTCTCTCTTCTTCCTCTCTCTCTCTCTCTCTCTCTCTCTCCTTTTCTAGTAAGCTCTGTCACAACCAACCCTGTGACATCTAAATAGTTTGTCTTGTGAAATCGACTGTGCTTAATCAAAAGTCCCTGTAGATACGATAATCTTTTTTTTTCAAATAGGTACATTGTATAAAAATGTTTCATGAGGTAAAAGCATCAATCCATATATCATGAGTACAGTACATCAAGATACCACTACATCGAGACTCCATACATCAACCCAAACATTGAGCTAGCCCCACGCTAACATCCCAACACCACACAAATATACCACACAAAATAGGTCGCATATTAGCCCTACAACCCAATCAAAATATCACACAATAACAGCCCCAACACATGGGCAAAACATCATATAATGAGACGCAAGAAATCTGCACATTACATATGAAAACTGCATGTTTTAGCACCAAGAAATCTGCTCATAGGCGCCCCAAACATCTCCTATCCATTAGAACACCGCTTGCTCCTTGATGCATACTAACTTGCCGAGAGGTGATCTACATGAATTTGTATCTTGCGGGATGCTCCATCCACATTTGTAGGTACTCCTTCGACCTTGCATTTGTTCCGAGATGCCCATATGTAATAGATTGCACTTGAGATACCAAGAAATCTTGCTTTTGCTTTCCGGTTCGCACCTTTGTATCGTTCTCGCCCCATTAAGTAGTTCCTCCATTGTTTGGAAGTCAAATCTGATCTCAAGCCAATTTTTAACCTTCTCCCATAGAGCATAAGCAAAGGGGCACTTGAAAAATAGATAATCCATGGATTCCTCCCCTTGCCCACATACCGGACATTGCTTATTTGGTTCAAAAACCATTCTATCCACTGTCCAAATCTTCTTTTGCACGAGTAACCATGATATAAATGGATGCTTTGGCATAATTTCGGACCTCCATAGAGTTGCCACCCAAGGGGGGTTCACGGTGGCACGCCTAAAGAATTCATAAGCATTGACAACTCCTTTCTTTTCCATTGCAAACCACTCAATTAGCTTCATATTTGCCTCACCTATTCCATTTACTCCTCCCTTGATTTTATCCCTGATTTCAACCAATCTTTTCATCAATGGAGAATCTGAAGGTTTTGTCTCCCAACATCAAAAATCAGCCCCCTTGATGTAATGGTGATGTACCCACTTGATCCATAAGGAGTCCGCTCTTGATTGGATTTCCCTTAACACTTTGGCAAGCAATGCCTCATTTCATGCACATAGATCTCTAAGTCCATATCCACCATTTTCTTTTGGCAAACAAATAGTGTCCCAAGATATTGGAGGTACTTAGAACCCCAAACAAACAACCGGCATATGGTCTTGATTCTGTCAATGATCCCACTGAGAATAGGAAGCATGGAAAGCCAATAACATACTATACCTTGAAGGACCGACTTTACTAACTCCAATCTTCCTGCATATGATAAAGTGTGCTTGGGCCAAGCATTCACTTTCATGGCAATAGTATCTAAGAGTGGCCCATAATTTGCTATACACAACTTTTTCGCCGCCAATGGGATGCCCAAGTACCGAAATGGAAAGCCACCTTCTTGGAAACCCAAAATTTGAAGCAACTGAGCCTTCGTGCTTCCACTTACCCCGGCCATATATACTTGTGACTTTAAGGAGTTCACTCTTAGCCCAGCTTCTTCCCCAAAACTCTCCAAATAGTCCCTTAATAGTCCCATAGAGGTATCATCCGCTCTTGCAAAAATCATCAAGTCATCCGCATACACAAGATGTGTGAGGCCTATTTCTTTGCATCTAGGGTGGAAATGAAAGGATGCCAATGATGACATGACCTTCAACCTTCTTGATTGCACCTCTAAACATAATCCGAAAAGGAGGGGAGACAATGGGTCACCTTGTCTAAGCCCCCTCCGTCCACGTACTAAAGAAATCGTAGATGCCACCATTTAGGGATATCGAATAGGAAGCCGTAGTGACACATTCCTTTATCCAATTTGAGTATCGTTGGGGAAAACCAAAATCAACGAGTGCATTTAATAAGAAATCCCAATGCACCATATCAAAATTTTTTTGTAGATCTGCCTTAATCATGCATCTTGGAGAGATTCTCTTCCTAGCATATCTCCTTAATAACTCTTGGATTAGGAAGATGTTGTCACTAATGTTCCTCCTTTGCACAAAAGCCGCTTGTGCTAGATCAATAAGATAACCCATCACCTTCGAAAGCCTACCTGCAAGAATCTTTAAGATTACCTTGTTGAAAACATTACAATAAGAGATAGGTCAATAGTCCTTTACACCCACCGCATGGTCCCCTTTTGGCACAAGGGAAATCAAAGAATGGTTCCATTGCTTCAATAATTTGCCTGTGTTAAAGAATTCCTGCACTGCTGTAGAAAAATCTGCTCCTACTATATCCCATGAAGAGGTGAAAAATTTTGCTCCATTGCCATCCAGACCAGGTGCCTTGTCACTACCAATGTCGTATAAAGCTGCCTTTATCTCCTCAACCTCCACCGGCTTCTCAAGGTCAACTTTCTGCCCATTTGTAAGCATCCTTCCACCAATTGTGCTAGATATGATAATCTTTCATACTACTTGACAATGGCCTGTGCACTTGTGGGTTCGCCACCACACACTCATTGCATGAACATAGATTCAGAGAAGAATCACGTTCATAATGCTAGCTACTAGGATGTTTTGGCCATAATCAAGGAGAATAGAAAGACTTAGAGAGAGGAAGAGGATCAACTACTCTTTCGTTTTCGAAATAGCATTTTGTATTCATCCAATGAATACTAAAAGTTTTGCCTCTTGGTCTCCCTTTGATTAATGTCCATTAATCTCAATGAATACAAAGTCCATTGCCTCTTGATCTCCCTTTCATCAATGCTCCATTAATCTCTATTAATTAATATTAATCCTCTTAAGTGGTTGAGTCTAATCCAATTACTCTAATTTGGATTAGACTCAATCCAATAATTCAAAGGTTGGATTCATATGACTCTAACTCAATTAATCTAATCCGGATTAGACTTAATCTATAATCTTCAGGTTCATCATATTTTAGTCAAACTAAAATAAACCTATTTGCAATCCAATATGTTCTTTATGTGTGACTCAATAGGCTCTCGTAATGTTAGCAATATCTCTAAAACCATTTTAGATACATAAGCAATTAGTAACTTTTGGCAATGCATCATTGTTATCCAAGTGACAAGAATATTGAGATCTGACCTTACCTTTCTATGTCTATTATCTTGTATGACATGGTCCTTCTATCTTCGATACTAGATCGATCAATAAGGCATAGACTGTGTCATCCTCTTATCAATTTTTATATTTCTTGATCTCTAAATAGACTCACTTAACAATATCTCATATTGACTTATTTGAGCATAGACATGTAGTTTAGTAGTTCTACATAATTAATAGGCTAACAGATATCACTCCCATTATATGGAAGGGATGGATTCCATCTACGTTACTCACATCCCTTCGCATAACTTATTGTATATCTAGTGATCGACTTTATAGTCCACCTTATTATATGTGATGTTTGCCAATACCAAAGTAGACAACTCCTTATGTAGGGAATCGGAGTGACTTTAGGTCTAAAAACTATTCATACCAATAGTCACTATAAGAATATTTTTGACACTCATATAACGATCTATGAAATCATCTCATGGCGGTCAATTCAATACATATTCTTTAATATATACTCTTGTGTCAACTTCATATCCTATACCTATGATGTGAGATTAAGTCATCAATTGACCTATATGCTAACCTCAACGAATTAATATTGCCCTTGTATATTAATGCTTGACTAGGAATAGTTCAAAGTAGTGTTCTATATATATACCTATAGCCTCCTACTATCAATTTAACCAATTGATATATTGTAGACTAGAACATACTACCCTAGGGTATTATTACACTTATTTATCTGGCACTGGTCTGAAGTAAATATAATAATCATAAATTTTGCCTTTTATTAATAAAATATGATACAAAAGTTTCCATGTCAATCATCTCATAATTAGCTCTAGAGCTAATGCTAATACTTTTAAATCATTGGAGAGTCACCAGAGATAAATGGTGGCAACAAGGTGGGATCTCCCAAGGGGAGAAACTTCCTCCCCAAGAAAAGGGGAGGAAAGACACTTTTAGAGCAGGGACATGCCCCCTGCTCCTCTCGACGGCATAGCCGTGTGAAACCACACGGTACGGTGAAGAAGCAGCACGGTCATGTCACCTTGCATGGTCATGCCATGCAAGTTACGGACAAAGGGGACGCATGGCCGGTGCCATTTGGCACGGGTATGTCATGAGACGTTCGACTAGACTTGCATGGTCATGCCATTTGGCACGGCCATGTGAAATCACATGGCCCCTGGCTAGTTCCGGCTTTGGCTTCCGTTCTGCTACGTTTCTACTCCATTTTCTCTAAATCACACCTTGTCAATGAAAACAATCATAGAGCATATCTCTAACCCAAGGGAAGTAGTTATGCTGATAAAATGATAATAAGTGGCACAACAATGTAGACTAGAAACAAGCAAAGCAAGTGAATGAGTATTAATAAAAGTATAAAAACATGTCTAACCTACGCTCATCATTGACCTAGACTGGATAATTGTCATGCAAGAGGAATTTAAACAATTTGAAAGTAATGAAGTTTGAGATTTAGTACCCTTGCCTAAAAACAAATAAAAATATTGAAACATAATGGGTATTTAGAAATAAACTAAATGATAACGATGAAACAATTAGAAATAAAGCAAGATTAGTAGCTAAAGGGTTTAGTCAAATAGAAGGGCCTAACTATGATAAAACGTACGCTGCCATTAGCCAGACTTGAATCCATTAAAATATTACTAAGCTATGTAGCACATAAATGTTCATGTTTTACCAAATGGATGAAAATTGGTCTTTTTGAATGGGCTAATAAAAGAAGAAGTATATGTAGGTCAACCACCTGCATTTGAAAACATAGATCACTCTGACCATGTATTTAAACTTAAAAAGATATTGTATCGTCTAAAACAAGCTCCTAGGATTTGGTATGAAAGATTATTCACCTATTGATTTCTAAAGGATTCAACCAAGGTCGAGTCGATTTAACACTATTTATAAAAATTCTTAAGTCAGATATCTTATAGTCTAAGTATACGTAGACGATATAATCTTTGGGTCAACAAACTCAAAATTTCTACAAGAATTTATAACATTAATGAAACAAGAATTTAAAATTAGCCTTGTAGGTAAACTAATATTTTTCTTAGGTTTACAAATCAAACAAACTAATAAAGGAAATTATGTTTAGCAACAAAAATATACTAAAGAATTGCTTAAAAAAAGAATGGAAAATACTAAAGAAATAAAAATACCAATGACAACAAACTTAACTTTGGATAGTGATCCAAATGGAAAATTAGTAGATCTAAAATATTATAGAAGTACCATAGGCAGTTTACTATATCTAATTGCAAGCTAATATGATATTTTATCTGCAATTAGTATGTGTGCTAGATATCAAACCTATGCAAAAGAGTCCCACCCAATTGAAGTTAAAAGAATTTTTAGATATGTAAAAGGCACAACTAATGTAGGAATGTGATATCCTAGAACAACCCACTTTGAACTCTTAGGATTTTCTAACTCAGATTATGCTGACTGTAAATTGGGCAGAAAAGTACAAGTGATGGATTTCAACTTCGTAGACCATTACTTGTTAGTTGGTTTAGTAGAAAATAATATTGTGTTGTCTTATCTACTACTAAAGTAGAATATATAACAATGGGTGAATGTGTATCATAGTTATAATGGATGATGCACACTTTAAAAGATTTTAACTTGTAATATAAAAAAGTAAAGATCTTCATTGACCACATTAGTTCAATCAACTTAACCAAAAATCCAATGCATCATTTAAGAAGCAATCATATTGAAATAAAATATCACAGTGTAAGGGATCATGTGCCGAAGGGGATATTAAACTTAACTACGTTGTGTTAGTGTTGAAAGCATTAGCTAATCAAACTTGGCTATTGATATTGGTAAATGTTCAAAGTTGAGGGTTGTTTATCATCTAATATGTTGAACTGAGTGTGTAGATGTAACGACCGCAAAATCCTCTCAATATTTTTCTTTAAAATATTAGTCATGCCTATATGGATTCTTGAGTAACATATGAATACTAGCATGAACCTTAGCATGATTTTTTATATAGATTAAAAAGCTAAGTACTAATGGGCCTTACATGGGCTCTTCTAGTACCATGGCTATTAGTGGACCTTAGGTAGAATTTAACATAAATAGAAATGAGTCCCAATTAGGAATATTAGCATGACTCTTGGTGGGCTCTTATGTGGGCCTTGCCAAAAATAAGAGTAAATGGAATAACAATGAAGTGCATGCACCAAGGATTGAACCTTGGACCTAGAATAGAGGCAAAGCCTCATCATGCATGTACTAACAATTCACCTAGCAAGGGAGTGCTATTGGAAAAGAAAGAAGAATTTAGTTGAGGCTAAAGGAAGTGGAAGAGGCACCATGTGAAAAGGCACCATGCCCCTTCACTTAGTACAAAAGGGATGGATGAGAAGTGAAGAGGCTTAAGTTACTTTTCTTCTCTTTTCTTCCACCAAGGCTCTTCCTCTTCCCTCTTCTTCCTCCTTCTTGCCGTGAGCCACAAGGGAGATCTTCCCCTTGGAAAACTTCACAAGAGGACTCTCTCTTGAAGATCCAAGGTTTTCTAGAAGGCTACAAGGACAAGGGGTATTCTAAGGTCAAGAAGGTCTTCATTCTTTTCTCTGTTTAAGGTTGATAACCAAGATAAAAAGAGGTAAGACTCCCTTACCTATGGTATAATAGTTTTTATGTTGTCTTTCATGATTTAAGATTTTGTTTGGGCTCTATGTTGAGAAAACCATGGGATTAAGGCTTTCTAGGGTTTCGGCCAAGTACCCTTTTAGGGTTTGGGATGATGTTAAAATCTCACTTATGGTTCCTAATGCTTTCTCATGATAAATAAAGAATGAATTATGAGTTGTGGAATTTTTGTAGCACCCTAAGTCCCTCATGAAGTTTCAGCCACCTTCCCCATTTCATGGTTAGGATTAGATCTAACCCTCCAAGCATGCTTATTATGATTCTCTATGATACAATGGATGTTAATTGTGAGTTATATGAACTTTCTATGTACTTGTGACCCCTCTAGGGTTTCGGCCAAGACCTAATGTAGGACTAGAAATTAGGGTTAGCACCAATCATGTGTTCTAATGGCTTCCTATGGTATTGTATGTATTATATTGGGGGTTATGTTATTTATGGTACCTCACATGTTACTTGAATAATGGGACTCCCATCTATAACTTTCGGCCAAGCACCAAGTCTAGGGTTTGGGTTAGTCTAAGGTTTCAAGTATACTTGTTTATGGCTTATTATGATGTATATATATGTTCAAGCATGTTGTATGAATTTTATGATGCCTAAACCCTAACTTTATGTGCTATGCATCTTGACCTTGTATGCTTATATTATGTGCTATGTTTTAGTAGGTTTTATTTATGAATGTTTTAAACCATATTCCATGAACACATGTGTTGTGAAGTAGGCATCATGTTTATGTAGAATTATGTATGCATTATGTTAAATGCCTTGAACATATGTATTATGATATGTATATTATGGTTATGTAGACCTACGCATGTTTTATGTTGAATGTCATGAACCTATGTAGTATGTATCATGTTCATATGGATCCTACTCATGCATGCTTTATGATAGATATCATGATCATGTATGCTATGTGATATGTACCATGTTTGTAAAAACTTATCTATGCATGCTTACCTTATGTACCATGATCATGCAAGCTTTATGAACTAAGATGATGTTTATGTCTTAAAGCATAATTATGTATGTAAGTCATGTCTTATGAATGAAGATGATGAATGAAGATGATGTTCATGCCTTTAAGGCATAATGATGTTAGGCATTAACTATGAATGATGAAATACTAAGTATGCTTTATACCATGCTTCATGTATTAAGATCATGTTTATGTCTTTAATTATGCTATGTAAGTTCTATGAATGATGAAATGCCAAGAGCATTTCTTACGATGTAAAAAGAAGCATGTGAAGCTATTTTACTTTATGGATGGGCTTGTACCGGACCCAAGTAAGGTCCAAGGAATGGGCTCCTTATGAAAGCCTCGGTGTTAGGACTACCGTAGCTGTCCTCGGTTCTGGGACTACAGTAGCTGTCCAACAGGGATGGGCTCCTTATGAAAGCCTCGGTTCTGGACTACCGTAGCTGTCCCTAGGTTGAAGGTAACCTAGTACCCTAGTAGGTCGAGACTAGCTACCTCGTATTTACTTAGGGATGCGCGCAAATGATGGATGTATGTATGTGGTATAAGCCGGGGCCCCCCCATGATGTTGAGATTTATGTTTAAGTATTTATAACTATGATTTTCAAGTAAACATCCTTATGTTATGTGCATTTAACTCATGCATTCATTCATGTTATGCATCTATGTCATGTCAAGTATGTCATATGCTTATGTTTATGTCAAGAACTTCTCTATGTCAAGTATGTCATATGCTTATGTTTTATGTCAAGAACTTCTCTATGTTAAATATTTTATGTGTTTATATTTTATGTCAAGTACTTCTTATACCATGAGCTCTAGGCACTTTCATTTCATGTTAAGCACTTCCATATGATTATGTATTTCCATGTACATCTATATGCCTCCTCATGTCAAATGCTTTATGAATACCTACTCATGATATTCTTTTGTTTTATGTTACACTCTCTATGTTATGCCTTTCTATCGACGATATGTAACGGTTTTAGTGAGTAGGAAAGAGTCTTACTAAGCCTATGTGCTTATAAGTTTTATTTTCTTATACCGCAGATCAAGCAAGAGGATACTAAGCTAAAGGAAGCAGTAAGAGGGGCAGGTGTGTGTGTGTGGCAGTAGCATGGCAAAAGAAAAAGAAAAATATCCTATCACTCATAATTGTCATATGTCTTATGTTATGCATCGTCATCTTTAGTTTCATGCTATACTTTATGATGGTTTTCCTAAACAACAACTTACTAGTTACTTATGTTGCTTATGAACAACTTATGTTGATTTCTATATCATGCTTTATGGCTATAGTTATCATTGCTAAATTATGGTGTAAACATGCTATACCATGATGTGTTCGTTTAGAGCGATATGTTGGTTTTAAGCTTGATGATAGGATAAGTTATGTTTAATGCAAGCATGTTCAAGAATGTTATGTCTCACATGTTATGTCTTAGGTTATGACAATGCTAAGTTTACCAAGTAACCGCGTTTAAGAATGATAATTAAGATGTGTCAACATGATTCAAGTTTTAATTGCATGGTTTAAACGCATATGTATAAAGTTTTAAATTATTCCGCTGCATTAAGATATCCATATGCGTGTATGTATGTTCGCGTAGCGCCGCCTCCCGCCTACAAGTAGGGTGGGAAGGGCGGGTGTTACAGTAGAGAAGTCCTAGTTCATGCTAGGCACTAAGCCCTGGTCATGTGAACTGAGCAAAGAATACTTGGTCAGGGAAATTGGGCACTATGTCCTGGTTGTGTGGACTAGGTAAAGAAGTCCTAGTCGGAGGATTGGGCACGAAAACCTAGTCATGGATTAGGCAATGAAGTCCTAGTTAAGGGGGTATGGTAAGAGTCTTGGCAGGTCGAGGATGACAGACAAGAGTCTAGGCAGGTTGAGATTTAGATGACTAGAGTCCCAGAAGTCATGATCGGATGCTGAGCAAAAGTCGAATTAGGTATTTGGAAAAAGATAACTTCTCTTGAGAGGAGAAGGTGAGGACGCATTCCCCATGAAGGGAACAGTAGGCGTCGATTCGACCTATGATTTGATCAAAATCTAAAGTCAGAACCAAACAGTCTGAGACTATTAAAATGCATTTCATTTCATACTATGCTTTATTTCTCTAACCTTGTGATGCAGAAAGATGAAGCTGAAGGATGGTTGGAAAAGTGGCTTCAGCCGCTTGGAGCTAGTCTAGGCACTTGGAGGTCCAAGCACCCTGAAGTGGTCCAAGCACCCGAATCGGTTTGACGCAGCCCCATGAATGACTGAGATGGAGTACACAGATTGGTCGACCTACGTCACAGTCTAGGCAACCGGACTAGGATAGACTTCGCCGAATAGAGTTTTTGCCGAGTCTCACCACGTCAGCACTACAGAGTTGCCCGGAGGAGCTTCTAGGCACCCGGAACATCCTTTATAAGGATCTTCAACCAGGAGCCTCACACATCAATTCTATATGACTTTCGCTCTCAAGTGCTGCTCCGAAAACTACTCTACGATACTGTTATGCTATCCGGACAATGACGCTCAAGCCTTAATATCCAAGTTGTTGGTGTATTTAAGTTTTGCAAATGTATCTTAAATTCATGTTACAATAATATTTCAGATTGATACTGATTGCCTAATGAACGTGATTGACGATCGTGGACCTTGGCGTAGGAGTCATCGAAGGCTCCAAACCAAATAAAAGAAATGTGTTAACGTTGTTTGCTTTATTTGTTTCCACTGCATATTTACTTTCGAGTTTGACTAAAAGTGAAAAAGCCATGAGCGCTATTCACCCCTCCCCCTCTAGCACTTTCTCAATCCTACAATTGGTATCAAAGCGGGGGTGCTCCTAATTGGCGCAACCACCAATCAAGCAACTTTTTCGATTTTATGCTTTTTCATAATTAATTAGAATCGGTGTGATCACCCCTTCTAATATTTTTTATTCCTCATGTTTTCTTGTTTCTCAAAACTGGTGTAACACCACTCGAGTAATGTTTTTCTCTCTCTTCTCCTACACTATTAATCCAAGACAAAAGTCTTGGTACCATTTTATTGTTCATGTTTTTGCGAGGTTTTTTTTCTCTCCTCTTCTAGATGGACCACCAAGAAGGATACAATACCATTCGCCCTCCTTTTTTCTCCAGTAAGGATTTTAGATACTGGAAGGGTCGGATGGAATTCCACTTGAAAACCCAAGTACAAATGTGGATGATCATCTAGACGAGTTTCACACTATCTCTTGATGCAAATTAAGAACTGGTAGGTTGTGAGCATTGGAATGCATCACTAATGAAGAAGATTAAGGCACACGCTAAAGCCACTCAAACCCTCCAATACGACTTGACGAAGGAAGAACTGAACCGAGTCGGTCCCTTTAACATGCCAAAGACCGTGGAACAAGCTGGTAGAGCTACACGAAGGTACCTCTGACACTAAAGTTAGTAAACATGATTTATATTTTAATAAATTATATAACATAAAAATGCAGAGGGAGAGTCATCTAGTCAGCTCCACACACACATCCAAGACCTTCTCAATAGACTCCACACAATTGGTCAGAAGGTGGAGAATCGCGACATAATAAGGTATACCCTAAAAATCTTTTCGAGGAACACCTTGTGGGCATATATGGTAGATTCTTACAAAGTGTCTAAGGATCATTCCCCTCATAAGTTAGATGAGCTATTTTCGAAATTTGATTGCATAAACATATTAATCTGCGTCTATTGAGAAAGAATTTGCTTTGCTTGTAGGTAAAATCAAGACGAAGGCACCAAAGCAAAAGTTGCGACTTGAGCCCAAATCTAACAACGGATCTGATTCCGAAGATGATGAGGAATTCACTGCTGAACTAGTCAAACTAGTTCAGAAAGTATATAAGAAAAAGAAGATTTTTTCCCCAAAATCAAGAATGGAGACCAATCAAAAGAGGCTCAATCTAGACCAAGTCAGACCCCGAAGAATAAGTCCGAGGTAACCTACTACGACTGCAATCAAAAGGAGCACTTCAAGTAAGAATGCCCTTGTTAGTAGGAGCCCTAGAGCCAATTATGTGATGATTGACTAGGGACTTTTTGTATCATATTCTATTAGTAATAAAGGAATGTTTGGTTATTATACATACATTATATTTGTGCCAAATAACTAAGTATAATAATGTCCTTAGGTAGTAGGTTCTTATCTGTTGATGCAGTCTGACCCTGATTGTTATTTTGGTGTTGACACCGATTTTAGTTTAGGTTGATGAGATGATTATGATTAAGTCCTGGTCGTGGACTAGGAATACATAGTGGGACTAGGTTTGATAAACCCTGGCTTGGAGGGCCAGGTCCTAGCTTAGAGGGCTAGGTGGATGAAAGCCTAACTTGGAGGGTTAGGTGTGGAAAAGTCGTAGCTTGGAGGGCTAGGTGGATAAAATCCTAACTTGGAGGGTTAGGTGTGGAAAAGTCCTAGCTTGGAGGGCTAGGTGGATGAAATCCTAACTTGGAGGGTTAGGTGTGGAAAAGTCCTAGCTTAGAGGGCTAGGTGGATGAAAGCCTAACTTGGAGGGTTAGGTGTGGAAAAGTCCTAGATTGGAGGGCTAGGCGTGGAAATTCCTAACTCGGAGGGTTAGGTGATTGGAAATCCCGGTGAGTAAAACCGGGTCCTAGTGAGTGAAGCCAGGTTGACTGAAGTCCTGGTGAGTGAAGCTAGGCACGGAGTCTTGGTCCGAGGAACTGAGCACGAGTCAGGGGAGGCTGGGAGCCAGTTCTCTTGACTTAGAGTGGGTTTGGCCTAGCATGGATCAGTCTGGTGACCAATCAGGGAAGTTGGCACGGAGTTCCCTCGTGGATCGGTCTGGTGACTGATCAGGGAACATACAATGACTTTGGCAAACCTATTGATCGGCTCCTGATCGGTCTGGTGACCGATCAGGGAGCATACAGTGAGTTTGGAAAATTTTCTGTGTGGCTCCTGATCGGTCTGGTGACCGATCAGGGTAACTATTCAGATCGTTCTGGTGAACGATCAAATGTCGCGAGTTCCTCACTATAACCAATCAGGATGGAGCCTGATCAGTCTGAGCATGTCCTAATCCGTCTGGTGACCGATCTGGAGGTTTGGACTCTGAAACGGGGAAATCACCCTGCAAAGGGGTGGATCGGTCTGGTGACCGATCCATGACTTGAGATCAGTCTGGTGATCGGTCCCGGAGAAGTCACGATTTCTGATTACGCGTTGGGGACCGATCAGGATGGAGCCTGATCGGTCTGAACCCAGCCTGATCAGTCTGGTGACCATCAGGAGTCACTCTGATCGGTCTGATGACCGATCAGTAGCTGGCAGCTTTAATTTAAAAACGCTGTCAAAGCTCTGATTACGTCTGTTTCTCTGCTGATTCGCTACTGATCTCTGCTCCTATCTTTTGATTGTTGATACTCCATTGATTTGCTGAGCTAATGAGCTGCTAAGTGTGCAGGTGACTTAGAGATCATCCAAGGGAAGTCAAACGAAGGTTTTCACTACAGCAGGTTTGTCCGTTTGTTTCCACAGGTTGTAACGTCCTCTGGCGTGAGCTGCAGCGGCTGAGGAGCTGATGACCTGGGGCTCAACTAGAGGGGTTTCAATGAGTCCAGAGGAGGTCAGGGGTAGCTGGCTGCTGTAGGTGAGCAGCTGGGAGCTGCTGTAGAGGAGCGTGTGACTTGGCGATGGAAGCAGGATAAGTCGAGTGGAGAAGGAGCTAGAGAATTCTTGCGACATCTCTTGTTCTGCTCTTGCGACAACTCTGATCTGTTGAGCATCACTCTGAATCTTGAAGCAACCTGCTGTTACTTGAGCACTTGGGAAGAAGAAACAAGAAGCTTGGTGAGTCCATCAGCGAGAAGACACGAAGAAGGGAGTTCTTGCGTGAGATCTGTGCTGAGTGGAGCTCGGTGAGAAGTTTGCTTGTGTTCTTGCGGTTCTAAGTGCTCAGTAAGATTTCTTCTTGTGTTTCCTGTACTTAATACTTTATTCATCTTGAAACGCTGTGGAGAGGTTACTCCACCGAGAAGGAAGTTGCATTCTATCCGGATTTTCCAGGGCTTGATCTGCCGACGATCAAGGGATCGCCTACCTTAAGGGTACGCCAAGGAGTAGGGGCAAGTTATCCCCGAACCTTGTAAATCCTCTTTGTTAGCGTTTTGATTTGTCTTTAGTTCCTGCACTTTGTTCTTGCTGTTATACGTTGTATTGCTTCCGCTGTGTTACTAATCCTAAGTGCAGAAGTGTAAAAGAGAAAGCGATTTTCGGTGTCTAGCTATATTCACCCCCCCTCCCTCTCTAGCCATCCAAGTTCTAACAAGTGGTATCAGAGCTTGGGGCTCTGTACAAGCGGTTTAACATCCGAGAGTCAAGGACAATGGCCTTGAGAGAAGGTTTTAGCACCATCCGACCTCCCTTCTTCGATGGAGCAAATTTTCAATATTGGAGATCGAAGATGGAGTACTATCTAAAGATGGACATCAACACATGGTTCTCTGTGAAGGAGGGTTTTTCCCCTCCAAAGGATGATGAAGGAAAAGAATTGGAATCTTGCGTTGGTCGGCTGAGCAAACCTGGAAAAGTGAAGCTGATGCAAAGGCTGTGGTGACTTTGCAATGTTGCATGAACAAAGATCAACTGATCAATGTTGGTCCCTTTACAAGTGCAAAAGATTTGTGGAATAAGCTCATTAAACTCCATGAGGGCACCCGAGACTCAAGAATCGCCAAGAGGGATTTGTTCCTCAACCAACTACAAAACCTCTCCATGAAGGAGAGTGAAACGGTGAGTGAACTACATAGTCGGTTGAAGGAAGTCCTCAATGGTCTCCACTCTATTGATGAAAAGGTCGAGAACCGCGACCTTATGAGGTATGTGTTGAAAGCTTTTCCAAGGAACGCTTTGTGGTCATCCATAGTGGATGCCTACAAAGTTTCTAAGGATTTATCAATTGTAAAGTTAGATGATTTATTTTGTGAAATGGAGCTTCATGAAATGGCTAACAAAGGCCCCAAGGAGAAGGGGATTGCCTTAGTTGCAAGGGAAAAGACCAACAAGAAGAAGAAGAAGAAGGAAGTCTCTTCATCTTCATCTTCATCAAGTCCGAATCCGAGGAGGATTGCAGCGGGTCTTCTTCCTCCGAGATGGCCAATTTTGTTAGAAGGATGATGAGGAAGAGTCGGCGCTTCAAGGGTAAAGGTAACCCTAGTGAAGTTAAGATTGATAAGTCTAATATTACTTGTTATGAGTGTAGCAAGAAAGGGCACTTCAAGAAGGACTGCCCAAAGCTCAAGAAGAAGGAGGATAAATCCAAGAAGAAGAAGAAGGCCTTGAAGGCCACATGGGATGAATCCTCCTCAAGTTCATCCGATGAGGAGAAGGAGGAGAAGAGTACTCGCCATATAGCACTCATGGCCCTTGAAGATCAAGAAAGCAGTGATAAATCGAGTGACTCATCAAACGCCGCTTCATCATCTTCGGATGATGAAGAGGTAATCACTCCCGAACTAGATAAATGCTATAGGACCATTGCATGTTTAACCGATTTGTTGAAAAAGTCAAAAAATAAAGTTAAATCATTGAAACTTGAGGTTGAACAATTGAAATCATCTAAGGATGAGGATGTTGATGATTTACATGTAGAAATGTTAGAGGATGAAAATAAATCTTTGAAGAGTGAAGTTGAGAGACTCAAGAGTATTCTTGAGAAATTCTCAACAAGCTCAAAGACTTTAAATATGATTTTGAATGCCCAAAGGGTAGTCTACAATAGGGCCGGTATTAGTTACCGACCCAAAGAACCATCATTTGTGTCCTTAATATCTAGGACTGATGTTAGATAATTTAAGACTCCTAGGGTTCAAAGGAAAGTAGTTAAGGCATGGGTGCCTAAGTCTTGCTTAGTAGGTGCTTTAGGTCCCAAGATTTGGGTACCTAAATCTTCTATTTTTCGAATTGTGTAGGTTGTGATTGAGGGGAGCATCTATCAACTTGGTTCGTTGATAGTGGGTGCTCCAAACACATGACCGGTGATAGATCCTTATTCACTACATTTCAAAGAAAAAGTAGAGGTAATGTTTCCTTTAGTAACAATGGTAGTCTTAAGGTTATAGGAGTAGGAGACATTCAAATATCCGAATGTCTTAGAATTAAGAATGTCCTTCTAGTCAAGGGGATGACATTTAATCTCCTAAGTGTCAGTCAATTGTGTGATGCGGGTTACACAATGGATTTTAGATCAAGTCAATGTCTAGTTAGACAACATGACACATTTGACATGGTACTAGTAGGCACAAGGATAGATAACATTAACCAAGTTTCATTTAAAAGTGCTACTAATGCTTTTGTTAAGTGTTTCATGTCAAGAGAAGATGAGTCTAACCTTTGGCACCGGAGACTAGCACATGTGAACATGAAGAATATCCAGAAATTGGCCAACAAGGGACTAGTTCGTGGCTTACCAAGCATCAAGTATGAAAAGGACAAACTTTGTGATGCATGTCAAATGGGTAAGCAAACGAAATCTGCACATAAAAGTAAAAGCACTGTAAGTACTTCTACCGCATTGGATTTACTTCACATGGACTTGTTTGATTGTAGTACAATCATATCCTTGAATGGTAGTAGATATTGTTTTGTTATCATTGATGATTTTACTAGATATACATGGACCTATTTTCTAAAGTATAAGGATCAAACTTTAGATGTTTTTATTTCCTTTTGTAGAAGGGTTGAAAATGAAAAATCATCAACAATTAAAACAATTAGGAGTGATCATGGAGGTGAATTTCAAAATCAAAGATTTTTAGAGTTTTGTCAGGATAGAGGGTATAGGCATGAGTTCTCCACTCCTAGAACACCACAACAAAATGGTGTTGTAGAGAGGAAGAACAGAGTCATACAAGAGGCCGCACGAAGCATGCTCAATGAGTACTCATTACCGGGGTACTTGTGGGCCGAAGCTGTAAACACAGCTTGCTACGTGCAAAACCGGGTCCTCATTCACAGATTTCTAGGAAAGACTCCTCATGAACTTTAGTTTGGAAAACCACCTATAGTTAAACATCTTAGGGTGTTTGGTTGTAAGGTGTTCATTCTAAACACCAAGGACCTATTGGATCGAGAAAACACGATAGAGGGGGGGTGAATATCGTGAAAACGTTTCGGATTAGAAAAGAGAATGCGCAGCGAAAAATTAAAACAAAACAGACACGAACACAAGGATTTTTACTTGGTTCAGAGTTGCAGCTGGCTCCTACTCCAAGGCCCACGGTCCTTGACTATTTACTGCGGGCAATTCTATAATCATGTAAGTTTTTACAAAGATTTGTACAGTAATGGTGCAGTAAAAAGAACAATTATACTCTTCATTACCAACGCCCGGTGTGGATCGTACTTCGGTGTGGAGGGTCGTCGTCAGCACTTGAATCTCGAGATTGGAGGTTTCCGGAGCAGAGCGCTTGAGTCGAAGAGTGTAGAGGCGTTAGAAAAGTTGATAGTGAAGCCTTAGGGGTCGAGCCCCTTTTATAGCACTCCTGGGGGCGCCCAGGACGCTGGGGGCGCCTGACACATGCCTTCGGATCTAAGAACTCTCATCCGAAGCTCGGTCAACGCTTATCCCTCCAGAATTGTGCTCGGAGCTGACGAGGGCGCCCCGATTGACTTGGTCTGCTGGCTTCTCGGCTGAATTCGCTTCGATTGCTTGATTGGCTTGGACCCAAGGCGCCCGAGGCATCCGGGGTGCCCGGGACCATGAGGGCGCCCGGGAGCTTGAGGGCGCCTGGCCCAGTGTGCTTCAGAAGTGATTCTTGCTCAACTGCTCGTTTGGCTTTGACCTTGGGCGCTCGGGACCTCCCGGGTGCCTAGCCCAGCTGCTGCCCCTCTCCTTTGGGGCGTTTTGAGCTGCAGAAACACGTTCCTTTGGTCCCTGCATCCAAGGTTAGTTCGACAACAAACAAGGCAAGAAATGTTAGGTTTATACAGCCTTAGCTGTCTTGGTTCTGACTTCGGGTCTCCCAAATGGAACCCTAGGTCGAACCGACGCCTACTGTTCCCTCGACGGGGAACGCGTCCTCACCTACTCCTCTCAGGAGAGTTTACCTTTTGCCAACCGGCTCCTCAGGTTGGACTTTTGCCCAGCAGTCCTTCGCCAGATCCCTAGCAGCCCTTCGCTAGGTCTTCAATGCCTAGCAGCCCTTCGCTAGGTGCCTAGCAGTCCTTCGCCAAGTCTTCAACTCCTAGCAGCCCTTCGCTAGGTGCCTAGCAGCCCTTCGCCAGGTCTTCAACGCCTAGCAGCCCTTCGCTAGGACTTCTTTCTGCACACTTAAGTAACTTCGTTAGATCACAAATAGTACTTAACTTTGAATCCTTTGCCAATATCAAAACAAGGTTCGATATGGTGCTTCCTGCACCAACAAGACCATCTTGGAAAGTTCACAGCAAAAGCTGATAAAGGGATACTGGTCGGGTACTCCTGAGTCAGCAAAGCTTACAGAGTCTACAACAAGAAATCTAGATTGGTTGAAGAGTCTTCTGATGTTGTCTTTGAAGAAATTCCCAAAGTAAATGATCAATCAGAAGATGTTGAAGGAGCTCAATTCGAACTCAGGCAACTGGGTTTGGATAAAAGTTCAAATGTTGTAGATGGTGGTGATGAGTCTGATGACGGTGAGCCTAGACAACTTATAGATCAGCCGGATCCTGAGGCTGAGCTTGTGTCAAGCGACACCATCCAAGAAGCACCACCAACACCAAGGACAACTAGGTTAGCCTCTAGTCATCCCCAAGACCAAATTATTGGAGACATCCATCATGGGATTAGGACTAGATCATTCTTTAGGAATGAGGCTAATGAAGTTGCCCTAATTTCCTAAATTGAACCTAGAAAAATTGATGAAGCATTAAATGATCCCGATTGGATCATTGCCATGTAAGATGAACTAGGTCAATTCAAAAGAAGTCGAGTTTGGGACTTAGTCCCTAGACCTAAGAAGACCACCGTTATTGGAACCAAATGGGTCTTCAAAAATAAATTAAACCATAAGGGAGAAATCATAAGAAACAAGGTACGCTTAGTAGCCAAGGGCTACAGTCAAGTTGAAGGCCTTGATTACGATGAGACCTATGCTCCCGTGGCACGATTAGAATCCATCCGATTGATACTTGCATTTGCAGCACATCATGGTTTCAAGCTATCTCAAATGGATGTCAAATCGGCCTTTCTAAATGGTTTAATAAGAGAAGAGGTCTATGTCGAACAACCTCCGGGGTTTGAGAGTACCGAATTCTCAAACCACGTGTTCAAGATCAAGAAGGCGCTCTACGGCCTTAAACAAGCACCCCGAGCTTGGTATGAGCGGTTATCGACATTCCTCATTGAAAACGGTTTTGTGAGAGGACAAATAGACCCTACACTATTTCTAAGGAGAGATGGTGATAATATATTTGTAGCCTAAGTATATGTTGATGACATAATTTGTGGCTCAAACAACAAGGGCTATTTAAATGAATTTATTGACACATGGAGAGTGAATTTGAAATGAGTCTAGTGGGAGAGTTGACTTTCTTCCTTGGACTTGAAATCAAGCAAACTTGTGACGGAATCCATGTGCACCAATCAAAGTACACACAAGAGATGCTCCGTAAATTTAACATGAGTGATTCGAAGGAAGTTACCACTCCCATGGCTACAAACACAAGATTAGACAATGATGAGAGTGGTAAACCTATTGATCTAACTCAATACCGGAGCATGATAGGTAGTTTGCTATACCTCACAGCTAGTCGACCTGATATACTTTTTGCTGTGGGTATGTGTGCTAGGTATCAAGTCTGTGCCAAGGAATCTCATTTAATTGTGTCAAGAGAATTTTGAGATACCTTAAGGGCACAGTTGGAGTTGGTCTTTGGTACCCCCGTACCGAGTCTTTTGACCTAATTGGCTATACCGATTCCGACTATGTTGGATGCAAGTTGGACCGGAAAAGCACAAGTGGGGGTTGCCAATTCTTAGGTTCATCTCTAGTTAGTTGGTCAAGTCGGAAGCAACATTGTGTTGCTCTCTCCACGACTAAGGCAGAATATATCGCCATGGGAGAGAGCGTATCACAATTGTTGTGGATGATTCATACACTTGAGGACTATGGATTGACTTACAAAGGTGTGCAAGTGTTGTGTGACAACATTAGCACAATAAACCTAACAAAGAATCCAGTCCACCATTCTAGGACAAAGCATATTGAAGTGTGTCACCACTTCATTAGAGATCATCTTGCTAGAGGAGATATTATACTCTCACATGTAGCTAGAGTCCAAATCGAATCTAGCGGACATTTTCACTAAACCACTCCCCGAGAATGAGTTTAGCTTCTTACGAAGGGAATTGAGAATGTGTCGCACTTCATAGGATTAAAATGCATTCAAAACCCTTCATGATTATTTCTAATTGTTGGGAACAATTATTGGGTAACTTGGGGACATCTCACATAAACTATAAGGTTTAACAAAATATTTTTGTTTGCTAGAAATGGGGTGAGATGCTAGGATCAACCTAATTACTCAAAATTTCTATGCATCCCTTGAGAAATTAGGTTGACGAGACAATAATCACTACGGTGACCAAGTATGGGGAAAACCAATGCATAGCATATGTGTACTTGGCTCCATGATCATACTTGGACATTCCAATCAAGGAAACTTGATTGGAGACTTTATATTTATACAAACTTGGTGACAATTCATTGGATGGTTGTGGTTGAGTTTGCCTTCACTTTAGTGGAGCAAATTGATTTGTTAGACTCATAAGGACCTTTGATCCTTGTAAAAGGATCAATTTTAGTCAAGGGATCACTTCCAAGATTGATAATTTTCATCAAATCTTATCAGAAATCGATAGGGAGTCTGAAACTGAAATTTCAGATCGTATCAGAAATAATCCTGTTAACTGATCGGTCACCAGACCGATCAGGAGCATGTCTGATCGGTCCAACTGACCGATCCAGCCAAATTGCGAACCCTTCTGCAATCTCTCTGTGTTGGCCTGGATCGGTCCACAGACCAATCTGGCTCACTGTGTGGATCGGTCCACCGACCGATCAGGAGACTCACAGAAAACCTCCCAAACCCACTGTTCGCTCCCTGATCGATCAGCCGATCGATCAGGAGCCTGCCTGATCGGTCACCCGACTAATCAGGACCAGGCCAGACCGATCAGTCTGGGGCCTGATCAGTCTGGGTGCTTCCAGATCGAACGGTGATCCGTTCGATCACATTAAATTGCGGTTGGTGGACCGATCCACCAACCTATTAACTCCCTCGAAACCTTACCTTCCCAAGCCCTAGCGCCGAAACCCCTCATCCTCCTCTTGCGCGTGCGACCTTCTCCCTGTGCGTGTGACTTCTTCCTCCTGCGTGAAATCTTCTCCCGTTCTCTGGGAAGTTGCGGCTTCTCCATCTGTGAGCGCTGGTGGAGTTCCTCCTTTGCTCCCAAGATCTCTCCTGCTACGTTCTTTCATCTCTTGCGCAAGTTCTCTTTCAAGCTCTCAGGATCTTCTCAATCAACTTGATGGCACCAAAGTAAGCATTTTATGCGATTTTCATTTGGTGTTTATCATTCTTACAGTTATCATGCTTTTTGGAGCTAACCATGTTATTTCTTATTGTGTTTTCTCTTTGTGGTGTGATCTTCCCCCTGTCGTGACCCTACTCTTGCCGTGACCTTCCCTTACCTTGACATGGGTCTTATTGATTAAACCAAATTTCATTTGATCATTTTCTATTATGATTTATGTGATCCATGTCTTACACTACAAATTCATCCTTGTGCCATCCAAATCTGTGCCATTGATTATAATCTCACTTCATTTGATTCAATTTGTTGCCATAACCTATTCCACACTTTAGGAAATCCACTAAGGGCAAGGAACCCACTGTAGGGTCCTCCAAGGGCAAAGGCCCTTCATCATCTGCCCCTTCTCGAAGGCCTCAGCCTTCGTCAAGTTCCCGATTCCCTAACGCTGCTTGTGAGCAAGCATTCCAGTCCCGAACCTTCAAGTTGCTTCCTTGTAGGTCCATTGATGGAACTTTCTTGATTGAGCATTGTCCCTCTATTTTAGAGGTGATTGACTTCTACAACCTCGGCATTCTCCTTTCCCTTGAGCGGACAATCAACTATGACCTAGTGTCTGAATTCTATAATAACTTGCAACAAGAACCTCAAGGGGGCTTTGATTTTACTACCCGAGTCGCCAAGAGAAATCTTGCCTTCTCTTACGACATCTTGGCTGAGTATCTGGGTGGTCGACGATCGCCTAATTTTTATTCTATCTACCCAGAGCTTCCTGACCCTTTATTAGCTCCATTCGCGGGCGTCACCCCCGATACCATATACCAGCACTTCTTTGGCCATCCTCGACCAGCCGGTCTTGATGAGTTAGGGCCTGACTTTCCGACCTTTGCGGCCCTCCGTCTTTCCCCTATTGATTACATTCTTTTCAAGATAATCACCAACTGCATTTTACCGATCACCTCAAAGCCCTTGACTGAGATCCGACCGTATCACTGTCTGATGCTTTATGGCATGCATCGCCACCTTGACTTTGACATTATGGAGAGCATCTTTCAGTTGATCATTTCCTATCGAGAGCCCAGTCGTCGCACTGTGTATATGCCGTTTGGTCACGTCATCATTGACTGGCTTATGTCAGTCGTTGTTGATGTAACTAAGGGCAGGACAGTGCCCATGGTTAGACAGGATTGCCGACTTGGCAGGCGGGCGTGTGCCAAGTCTGGCATCATCATCAGGGATCAGGAACGGGCTCTTGTGTGGAAGGACGGGCGGGGTCTTGGAGAGCTCCCTAGGGGCGCACACATTCAGGCACCGACAGATGCTGCTGCTCATCAGGAGGCGTCCATACCAGCAGCAGACTATGACTATGAGCCAGATCCAGACCTGTGCTGGCAGATTTCAGAGCTTGATCAGACCATCCAGCATGATCTTCATTTGAGAGAGCTCTGGCGAGAGGAGGTCCGGTCTGGGTTTCAGGCCTTCGACCGCAGGCTGCTGGTGATCGAGTCTGACGTCTCTGGGGTCCGCTCCAGTCAGGAGACATGGCATGAGGAGTGGCGCAGTTGGGTAGCTGGTCATCCATACCAGCCTTCATCTACTGGAGCTGCACCCTCCGACAGTATTGCCCCGGGGTCCTTCATTCCTGACGACACGACTGATGACTCGATGCAGGATGATGACCCCTGATAACTAGCATTTTATGCCATTGTATTTGCTCATTCCTTGGCATTTTTTATCCTCTCGTACGTTTAAATCATGTTTATACCATATTTTACGATTATGATTTATTTTTGGAGCTCATTATAATTTCCTCTAAATTTTGGTATTATTTCATGATTTTTGTAGGGAATTAAAGATTGGACCTTGAACCCAAGGCATGGCTGAACCCAAATGCTGGGTCAAACATAGGGCTGAGCTGTGAGTGGGCTGAGCTCTGGGCTGAAACTGGGCTGTTGGGCTGAGCTGGGTTAACTGAGGCTGGGCCAAACAACAACCTGGACCGAACAGTGGGCTGAACCCAAGCTTTAGGCCGAACCAGGAGGATCAACTCTTCGGCTTTACCCTTCATCGCGCAGATCGGACACAGAGGACTGATCTCTCCCACAGGCGACGATCTGGATCCATTTTTCTTCTTCTCCTCACCTCCGGCCGGCGGTTCTCCTCGTCTCCATCACCACCACCGGCCGGATCATCTCCACTTCCTCTCATCTCTTCCTCCACCGCAGCCACCAACACCAAGCAGAACGCATGCCATCGCACAGCTAGGGCCCGGGGTCTGAACCCTAGCTGACCTCTCTTCCATCTCGTCCATTTCCACATCTTCCCCTCTCCCGGTTGGGAGCCCAAGCTCCATCAACGCCATCGCATAAGCTAGGGCCCAGGGTCCGAACCCTAGCTAACCTCCTACCATTTCTGTCATCCACTCGAGCACATCTCTTTTCCCTCTCCACTTCACCGCCAGCTCTCTCTCGGGTTGAGGAAGGGCAGGATTGGGATGCGATCATCCACTCCACCGCTGGCAGCAGTTTTCCTTCACAGTTCTTTTACTTCACAGCAGATCTCCTTCCCAGCAGTTTCTTCCTTCATAGCAGTTCCTTCCCAGCAATTCAGTTCCTTCACAGCAGCTCCTTCGTCCAGTTGATTGGTTTCCCTTGGCAGATTGTTGGATTGGTTTGTTATGTGTTGAATGTTTGTGTCAATTGAGGAATGCTTGTATTGAATTGTTCTCCCATATTTTAGAATTGCACGTACTCATGTCATTTGGAAGAATGATTATAAGTTGTTCGACAAAATGCTTCTATAGTTAGGTTTAATTCCATGTGTTTTGTTTGGCTTAATTCTTGCTTGTCTTGTCTCTTTTAATTGCTTATGTTCTTGTACTTCATTTAAATGCAATTAAGTTAGGTTAGATTAGATTTTTTTAATGCTGTAGATTTTGTTCCGTGTTTAGTTTTGTTGATGCTTAATTTCAAGTTGTCCTTTTCTTTACTGCAATTGTAGTTAGGTTAATTTAGATTTCCTTGCCTGCATTGTCTTTCATTAATTAGAACTAGATTTCATACTTGCTTCGCTATTTCTTTTCGTAGTCTTAACGTTCAAATCCAAATCCCAGTTCAATATCTAAAACCCAAAAGCAATAACATACGATCTTAAGGTTTATCATGCATCAACTACATTCGTTGGGAGACGACTCGAGTGACTCTATGCTACATTAGTTTAGAGGAGTTTGATACTTTAATTGTATTTGATACTCGTGGTACGACACACGGTCATCAACCTCCCCCCCCTCCCCCGCTGCGGATTGATGACTCTAGTTTTGGCTCTCATAATTTGTGGTGCATTTGCTTGTCTATTCCTTGGGGATGTACTTGACTGTACTTTGATGCATTGATATGCATCTAACTATTTGTCTGGCTTGGTTGTATGATGTCTTGACTATGCTGTGATGCTGTATGATGCATCTGACTTTCTGATTACTTTCTTGTATGGATTGCTATTCCATGTTTATTTCTAGCTCCTGCTTTATTCGTACTCCATGTTCCTATGATATATATGATTGTTTTGCCATGCTTTATATTTTGTCATATGTTTTCAAATTTCAATCAAATCTTATCTTGTTTTGGGAAAACCCCTAGGTTTGAGGGGGAGTATTGTTTAAACTTAACAACTCGTTTACACCCTTTTCGGTGTTTGACAAAGGGGGAGAGTGTGGTTGGTTAAGTTTAGGACGATTACAAGCTTAATGATTGTAGGGGGAGGATCCTGATTCCCCTATGAGTGTGAAATTTACAACTATTGATTTCAAATCCCTAAACTTAAAATCGGGTTGTCAAACAACAAAAAAGGAGAGATTGTTGATGCAGACTGACCCTGATTGTTGTTTTGGTGTTGACACCGATTTTAGTTTAGGTTGATGAGATGATTATGATTAAGTCCTGGTCGTGGACTAGGCATACCTAGTGGGACTAGGTTTGATGAAAGCCTGGCTTGGAGGGTCAGGTCCTAGCTTGAGAAGCTAGGTTGATAAAAGTCCTAGCTTGGAGGGCTAGGTGTGAAAAGTCCTAACTTAGAGGGTTAGGTGTGAAAAGTCCTGGCTTGGAGGACCAGGTCCTAGCCTGGAGGGCTAGGTTGGATGAAATCCTGGCTTGGAGGGTCAGGTCCTAGCTTGGAGGGCTAGGTGGATGAAACCCTGGCTTGGAGGGTCAGGTCCAAGCCTGGAGGGCTAGGTTGGATGAAATCCTAGCTTGGAGGGTCAGGTCCTAGCCTGGAGGGCTAGGTTGGATGAAACCCTGACTTGGAGGGTCAGGTCCTAGCCTGGAGGGCTAGGTTGGATGAAACCCTGGCTTGGAGGGCCAGGTCCTAGCTTGAGGGCTAGGTTGAAGTCCCGGTGAGTGAGACTGGGCACGGAGTCTTGGTCCGGGGGACTGAGCACGAGTTAGGGGAGGCTAGGAGCCAGTTCTCTTGACTTAGAGTGGATTTGGCCTTGCCCGGATCAGTCTGGTGATCGATCAGGGATGTTGGCACGGTGTTCCCTCGTGGATTGGTCTGGTGACCGATCCAGCGATGACTGATCGGTCTGGTGACCAATCAGGGAGCACATAGTGACCTTGATGGGCTACTGATCGACCTTGATCGGTTTGGTGACCGATCAGGGAGCATGCAGTTCCCTTACTGCTCAACTCCTGATCGGTCTGGTGACCGATCAGGGAGCATACAGTGAGTTTGGGAACTTTACTTCTCGGCTTCTGATCGGTCTGGTGACCGATCTGGGATACTGTATAGATTGTTGTGGTGAACGATCAAGTGTCGCAGACTCCGTCTTATAACCGATCAAGATGGAGCTTGATCGGTCAGAGAGCTTCATGATCTGCCTGGTGACCGATTAGGCCCTTGTGGTTGCGAAAGCTGGGAATCCCAGCAAAGTTGTGGATCGGTCCGGTGACCGGTCCACGATCCCTGGATCGGTCCGGTGACCGATCCACGATCCCTGGATCGGTCCGGTGACCGATCACTTTAATTCAAACGCGCTGTCAGAAGCTCTGATCGCACTCTGATTCATACTGATACACTACTGATACTTGTTCTTGTTGAAACCCGGATGGCAAGAGAGGGGGGGGGTGAATATAGCCAGACACAATTTCTTGCTCTTTGATACTTTTGCATGATCAGATTAGTAGCAGCGGAAACAAAAACACAGAAGCAGAAACAAAGAACAGCAAGCAAAACACAAAGGGAAAGCAAACCGACGCTAACACCTTGATATACAAGGTTCGGGGATAACTTGCCCCTACTCCTTGGCGTGCCCGTGAGGTGGGCGATCCCTTGATCGTCGGCAGATCATGCCCCGGTGAACTTCGGATAGTAGCAGCCTCCTTCTCGGTGGAGAAACCTCTCCACAAGTGATCTCAAGAAGATACAAGTTAAGCACAGAGACACTCGAGAAGACAAGCTCACAAAGATGTAACAAGATTGCTCAAGCACAAAGCAACAGAGAGCACGAACACAGCCCAGCCAAACTTCCCAAGTTTCTGACTTGTTCGCCTCTTCTCCTTTGCTTCAAGCTTCGTCTCTTAAGCTCCTGCTCAACGTCGCCAGCTCCATCAGCACCACTGACTCACACCCTGACCCACTGACCTCTCTGAGCACTCAGTCCACTGGACACTCCTCCAGCTGAGCCTCCGTCAGTTGCCAGCCGCGCCTTCGTCAGTTGCCAGTTGCGCCAGACGCCGTTGAGACCTGAAAACACAATAGATCCAAACCTGCTCCATGGAAAGCCTTCCATTGACCCTCCTTGAGTGTTTGAATCACCTGTTATCACCTGCACACTCCAACAGAGGCTTAGCAATGCATATCAAATGAAATCAGCAAGTAGCAGAGAATCGGTAGTGAAAACAGACGCAATCAGAAACTTCTGACAGCATATTTGAATTAAAGTTCTGCTCCTGATCGGTCGCCAGACCGATCAGGGAGGACCCTGATCGGTCACCAGACCGATCCGGCAGTCTTCTGCACACTCCTGATTGGTCCCTAGACCAATCAGGCTCCTGACTGATCAGTCACCAGACCAATCAGTCTCCAGCCTGATCGGTCACCAGACCAATCAGGCAGCTTCCTGACCGATCAGGAGTCATCCTGATCGGTCATAGTGAGAACCTTGTGACAAATGATCGTTCACCAGTCCGATCTGAATAGTATCCCTGATCGGTCACCAGACCGATCAGGAGCAGATCAGCAGGGGAACTCAACTCACTGTGGGCTCCCTGATCGGTCACCAGACCGATCAAGAGCTGTGCAGTGAGTGAAACACATACTCCCTGATTGGTCACCAGACCGATCAGTGATCGGTCAACAGACCGATCAGTGATCGGTCACCAGACCGATCAGTCATCGCTGGATCGATCACCAGACCAATCCACGAAGGAGCATCGTGCCAATCTCCCTGATCGATCACTAGACCGATCCAGGGGCTCCAACCTAGCCCTCCAAGCTAGGATTTCATCCACCTTAGCCTTCCAATCTAAGGATTTTTCACCTAACCCTCCAAGTTGGGAATTTGCACCTAACCCTCCAAGTTAAGACTTTTCACCTAGCCCTCCAAGCTAGGACTTTTCACCCAACTCTTCCGGATTAGGACTTTCCAAACCTAGCCCTCCAAGCGAGGACCTGATCCTCCAAGCCAGGACTTTTTCACCTAACTCTCCAAGATGAGACTTTTCACCTAACCCTCCAAGTTAGGACTTTTCACCTAGCCCTCCAAGGTAGGGCTTTTCACCTAGCCCTCCAAGCTAGGACTTTTCACCCACCTCTTCCGAATTAGGACTTTTCAACACCTGGCTTTACTCACCAGGACCCGGCTTCACTCACCGGGATTTTCAACACCTGGCTTCGCTCACCAGGACCCGGCTTCACTCACCGGGATTTCCAACACCTGCTTCACTCACCACGACCCGGCTTCACTCACCGAGATTTCCACCACCTGGTTTCACTCACCAGGACCCGGCTTCACTCACCGGGATTTCCACCACCTGGCTTCACTCACCAGGACCTGGCTTCACTTACCGGGATTTCAATCACCTGGCTTCACTCACCAGGACCTGACTTCACTCACCGAGATTTCAATCACCTAGCCCTCTAAGCTAGGACTTTTTCACATGCCACTGTGCGATCTCCCGATCCACCTGGACTTAATCCAAATCCATTCAACTAAACTTAAATCATTGTCAACACCAAAACAACAATCCGGCCAGACTGCATCAACAATCTCCCCTTTTTATTGTTTGACAACCCGATTTAAGTTTAGGTATCACTCAATTCAATCCTTATAAGGGAATCATGATCCTTCCCCTATAATATCCATAAACTTAATCAGTCATTCTCTCCCCCTTTGTCAAACATCGAAAAGGGTATGGTTATTAAGTTTGAACATAACTCCCCCTCAATCAAGGGTCTCCCCCCAAAATAATCAAAGGATAATTTTTGAATTACATATGAGAGGCATATACCATAAATGTATCATGGCAACAATGTATATGCATCATACGGCAATAAGTGTGACCTTGCACATGAAAACATATACAGAAATATATCAAGGTCAAACATGTATATGTTTCATATGACAAGGAAGGAATGCATCTGTATCCGACACATAATCCTGAGTGGTCTCCGTGACCAATCAGGTTCATTGATAACTTGATACAGAAATATTTCTTATTAGTCTAGGGAGCGATCAAATTTCAGAAAATTCCTGAAACTCTGATACATTCCTGATCAGACTGCGTTAACAATTTGCATTCCATAATAGGGGTGTAGACTCTATTAATATTCGACATTTTAGAAACATTTCTGAAACACGACATTAAGAACAAGAGTCATGACTCAACAAACCCTTTCTTATGACTTTGAACATTCCAACATAGGTTTGTATCAAATCAGTATTAGGTTTTGTTCCAGGTATCTTGACTATCATCCTACTACTCAGTTCTATTGATACTTCATCAAAATTGATGAAGGGGGATTGGTCTGAGGAGTGGTCTGATACAATTTGGAATGATCTGAGAATCAGTATTGATCTGATCGCTTTCCTAGATCGGTCGGTGGACCGATCAGGGTGAGTCCTGATCGGTCCGTGGAGCGATCTGGTTCGATACAGAGAGGTTTCCTGAATTAGATTTCAGAAACTGAGTTTCAGAAACTCTGAGATCAGATTTGTTTCAATGTACAATTTCAGGACCGAGATTTCAGAAACCCTAATTCAATTAGATTCAATCCCATTGATCCTAAAGGGTTTCTCTTAACTAAAATCCATTTCCCAAAATGATCAACATGATTTATGTCAAAGCATGATCAGTAATTTCTAAGCATGAAATTGAGTATCAAAACATGTTTGTATCAAAGCATGATCAGGTTCCCAAAATCTAAGTTGGATACTTCAAAACAGATTTGTATTGAGTCAATATTAAATTTGTATCAAAGTCAATGGATGATCAAGTTTGTTCAAAACATTTATCAATTTCATAACCCCCAACTCTGTCCAACATGTTTGTATCAAGATAATATCAAAATATAATCGATTATCCAAACATGCCTATACAACATGAGTATCAAGGTATGATCAAATTTCGTGACACTCAAGGTATGATCAAATTTTCAAAACATACTTGTATCAAATTAGTATCTAACTATGACCAGATTTCCAAAACATGCATGCATTCAATCATTTAACCAGAAAATTCATAAACATGGACAGCTTACACAATCATAAGCATGGATAGCACACAATCCCTGAATGCATATTGCTATTTGGCAAGGATGAACTAGTTACTTTCCTCTTTGTTTTGGAAACAAAACTGATCATAGTAAAACTTTAACACAAATGTAAACTACACTTATGCATGATTAATTATGTTCCAAGTGTATTCATAACATGCTTGCTTCAATCAATTTTGATAACTCATAGATCTAGATTTGTCCCAAGTCTAGAATCCTAATTCTCCATTCTATTGATAGTTTATAGATTAGATCAGAGAATTCATAGTCCCACATTTCTATCAAGTTCATAGTTGAAATCAAATTTGCATGCCATAGATTAATGATAATAACACACATTGTAAAATCATGGCATATTTGATCGTGTTCACCAAACAAAAACATCTTAAGCTTGAGTTATGGCATATCATAAATCATATCTTGCAGTAAGACATAAATTGCAACAAGAAAACTAATTATCCTAAACAATCCATGGCATGAGAGTTCGTTATGTGTCAACCTAATACCATTCATGTGAATTTTTTTTTCCTTGGTCATGGGTTTGGAGCACCAAATATCAACCTCCCATGTTGATAGATGCTCCCCCTCAAATAATGCTTATACAATTCGAAATATGGAAGTTTTAGGTACCCAAATTTTGGGACCTAAGGCATCTATAATGAAGGACTTTGGCACTCATGCCTTAGTCATTTTCTTTCTAGCCTTTTGAACCCTAGAATCATTTGATGATCTAAATTAGGTTCTTGACATTAATGATACAAAGGTTGGTTCCTTAGGTCGGTAACCTATACCGGCCTTATTGTAAACCGCCCTTTGGGAATTAAGTATTATGTCTAAGGTTTTGGAGCTAGATGAGAATTTCTCAAGAACATTCTTGAGATTTTCAACTTTGCTCTTTAAGTCCTTATTTTCATTTTCAAGACCATTAACATGTAAATCATCAATTACCTCATCCTTAGAGGTTTTCAATTTTTCTACTTCTAATTTTAAGGATTTAACTTTGGCCTTAGATTTCTTAAGCATGTTTGTCAAGCAAGCTATTGTTCTATAGCACTTATCTAGCTCGGGAGAAATTACCTCTTCATTATCCGAAGATGATGAAGGCGCGGTTGAGGAGTCACTTGATTCATCACTGCTCTCATTGGATGATCCTTCTAAGGCTACGAGAGCCACATGACAGTGGTTCTTTTCCTCCTCCTTCTTCTTGTCACATGCTACAAAAGCCAACCCTTTCTCCTTTGGGCTTTGGTTAGAGATCTCATGTAGTTCCATTTCACAAAATAGATCTTCTAACATAACTAAGGAAAGATCCTTGGAAACCTTGTAGGCATCCACCATGGATGACCACAATGTATTCCTTGGAAAAGCTTTTAGAACTAACCTTACTAGATCCCGGTTTTCTACCTTCTCATTGATGGAGTGGAGACCATTGAGGATCTCTTTGAATCGTCCATGGACTTCACTTACCTTTTCATTTTCTTCCATGGACAGATTTTGGAGTTGACTGCGAAGGAGGCCCTTCTTGGCTATTCGGGTGTCTTGAGTTCCTTCGTGGAGCTCAATGATTTTGTTCCAAAGATCCTTAGCACTTGTAAAAGGACCCACCTTGATCAACTCCTCCATAGTCAACCCGCATTGCAAAGTGACCACCACTTTGGCATTTGCTTCACTCTTTCTTATTTGCTCAGCCAACCAACTTGAGAAATCGAGATCTTTTCCTTCAACATCTCTTGGAGGGATGAAACCTTCTTTGACCGAGAACCATATGCTCATGTTTGTCTTCAAATAAAACTCCATCTTCGATTTCCAATATTGAAAATCTGTGTCGTCGAAGAGTGGAGGTCGGTTTGTGGTCATTCCTTCTCTTCCAGCCATCTTGTTGTAAGCTCTCGGATGTTAAGCCTTCAACAGAGCCCCAAGCTCTGATACCACTTGTTGGAACCCGGATGGCTAGAGAGGGGGGGGTGAATATAGCCAGACACAATTTCTTGCTCTTTGATACTTCTGCATGATCAGGTTAGTAGCAGCGGAAACAAAAACACAGAAGCAGAAACAAAGAACAGCAAGCAAAACACAAAGGGAAAGCAAACTGACGCTAACACCTCGATATACAAGGTTCGGGGATAACTTGCCCCTACTCCTTGGCGTGCCCGTGAGGTGGGTGATCCCTTGATCGTCGGCAGATCAAGCCCCGGTGAACTCCGGATAGTAGCAGCCTCCTTCTCGGTGGAGAAACCTCTCCACAAGTGATCTCAAGAAGATACAAGTTAAGCACAGAGACACTCGAGAAGACAAGCTCACAAAGATGTAACAAGATCGCTCAAGCACAAAGCAACAGAGAGCACGAACACAGCCTAGCCAAACTTCCCAAGTTTCTGTCTTGTTCGCCTCTTCTCCTCTGCTTCCAGCTTTGTCTCTTAAGCTCCTGCTCAACGTCGCCATCTCCATCAGCACCACTGACCACACCCTGACCCACTGACCTCTCTGAGCACTCAGTCCACTGGACACTCCTCCAGCTGAGCCTCCGTCAGTTGCCAGCCGCGCCTTCGTCAGTTGCCAGTTGCGCCAGACGTCGTTGAGACCTGAAAACACAATAGATCCAAACCTGCTCCATGAAAAGCCTTCCATTGAGCCTCCTTGAGTGTTTGAATCACCTGTTATCACCTGCACACTCCAACAGAGGCTTACCAATGCATATCAAATGAAATCAGCAAGTAGCAGAGAATCGGCTGTGAAAACAGACGTGATCAGAAACTTCTGACAACGTATTTGAATTAAGTTCTGCTCCTGATCGGTCGCCATACCGATCCAGCAGTCTTCTGCACACTCCTGATTGGTCCCCAGACCAATCAGGCTCAAGCCTGATCGGTCACCAGACCAATCAGGCAGCTTCCTGACCGATCAGGAGTCATCCTGATCGGTCATAGTGAGAACTTTGCGACAAATGATCATTCACCAGTCCGATCTGAATAGTATCCCTGATCGGTCACCAGACCGATCAGGAGCAGATCAGCAGGGGAACTCAACTCACTGTGGGCTCCCTGATCGGTCACCAGACCGATCAGGAGCTGTGCAATGAGTGAAACACATACTCCCTGATCAGTCATCAGACCGATCAATCATCACTGGATCGATCACCAGACCGATCCACGAAGGAGCACCGTGCCAATCTCCCTGATCGGTCACCAGACCGATCCAGGGGCTCCAACCTAGCCCTCTAAGCTAGGATTTCATCCACCTTAGCCTTCCAAGCTAAGGATTTTTCACCTAACCCTCCAAGTTGGGAATTTGCACCTAACCCTCCAAGTTAGGACTTTTCACCTAGCCCTCCAAGTTAGGACTTTTCACCCAACTCTTCCGGATTAGGACATTACAAACCTAGCCCTCCAAGCTAGGACCAGACCCTCCAAGCCAGGACTTTTTCACCTAATTCTCCAAGATGGGACTTTTCACCTAACCCTCCAAGTTAGGACTTTTCACCTAGCCCTCCAAGCTAGGACTTTTCACCTAGCCCTCCAAGCTAGGACTTTTCACCCACCTCTTCCGAATTAGGACTTTTCAACACCTGCATTCACTCACCAGGACCCGGCTTCACTCACCGAGATTTCCAACACCTGGCTTCACTCACCAGGACCCGGCTTCACTCACCGGGATTTCCAACACCTGGCTTCACTCACCAGGACCCGGCTTCACTCACCGGGATTTCCACCACCTGGCTTCACTCGCCAGGACCCGGCTTCACTCGCTAGGACCCGGCTTCACTCGCCAGGACCCGGCTTCACTCACCGAGATTTCCACCACCTGGCTTCACTCACCAGGACCCGGCTTCACTCACCGGGATTTCAATCACCTGGCTTCACTCACCAAGTCCCGGCTTCACTCACCGGGATTTCAATCACCTAGCCCTCCAAGCTAGGACTTTTTCACATGCCAGCGTGCGATCTCCCGATCCACCTGGACTTAATCCAAATCCATTCAACTAAACTTAAATCGTTGTCAACACCAAAACAACAATCGGGCCAGACTGCATCAACAGTTCTGAGCCCTCTGATGTTTGATCTTCTGTTGATTTGCTGCCCTAATGAGCTGCTGAGTGTGCAGGTGACTCAGGGACCATCCATGGAGAGTCAAACTGGGTATTTCGCTACAGCAGGTTTGTCCGTTTGCTTCCGTAGGTTGTAACGTTCTCTGGCGCGAGCTGCAACGGCTGAGGAGCTGATGACCTGGGGCTCGACTGGAGGGGTTTCAGTGAGTCCAGAGGAGGTCAGGGGTAGCTGGCTGTTGCAGGTGAGCAGCTGGGAGCTGCAGCAGAGGAGCGTGTGACCTGGCGATGGAAGCTGGTTAAGCTGTGTAGTGGAGAAGGAGCTGCAGACTTCTTGCGACATCTCTTGTTCTGCTCGTGCGATTACTCTGATCCATCTCTTGAGAAATTCTACTGTGAATCCTGAGCAACCTTGTGATACTTGGGCACTTGGAAGAGAAACAAGGAGCTTGGTGAGTCCATCAGCGAGAAGACACGAAGAAGGGAGTTCTTGCGTGAGATCTGTGCTTAGTGGAGCTCGATGAGAAGTTTGCTTGTGTTCTTGCGGTTCTAAGTGCTCAGTAAGGCTTCTTCTTGTGTTTCCTGTACTTAATACTTTATTCATCTTGAAACGCTGTGGAGAGGTTACTTCACCGAGAAGGAGGTTGCATTCTATCCGATTTTCCGGGGCTTGATCTGCCGATGATCAAGGGATCGCCCACCTTAAGGGCACGCCAAGGAGTAGGGGCAAGTTATCCCCGAACCTTGTAAATCCTCTTTGTTAGCGTTTTGATTTATCTTTAGTTCCTGCACTTTGTTCTTGCTGTTATATGTTGTATTGCTTCCGCTGTGCTACTAATCCTAAGTGCAGAAGTTCTTAAAAGAAAGTGATTTTCGGTGTCTGGCAATATTCACCCCCCCCCTCTCTAGCCATCCAAATTCCAACACATGTGACAGTACTAACAATGACAAATGATAAGGTTCATGTGAAGGTCTTGCACCTGATACTGGCGACGGTGAATGAGAAGGTGCATGTGTAGATCCTGCACCTGACAGTGGCGACGACGAATGAGAAGGTGTTGGTGAAGCTCCTACATCGGGTGCTGATGCAGAAGGGCCAAGAGAAAACTGTCTACATCCACGACATCCAAACTGTCAAACAAAAGTATGGCGATGCATAAGTAAAATTTCAATGCATAATGAAAAACCTAAAAAAACTTACCATTTTTGCTATCTAATCAGAGAGTGTGCAACAAAATAACTGTATGTTACCTATAATGACCTATAAAAAAATTCAGTGCATTAACAAATAGAATATATAATTAAAAAAATGTCATATATAAACAATTAAGAATAATTTATAAGTTTTATAAATTTGCATATTAAACTAAATTAATTCATATCATTTTATAAAATATTACCTATCATTAAACATCAAAATCCTCGTTATCATTCTCAGCCACATCCTCATCCTGATCATCGTCGTCGTCCTCCTCATCCTCATCCTCTTCCTCTTCCTCATTAATTTCACTTGCATCCACGTATATGACTATTCCATTAGGATCTCATAAAGTTGGAATAATATATTCCTCTGTTTGAAATGTGTTTGCAACTTCCTCCTGTTGATATGCAATATTTTCCCAACGTTCCTCAATTTTTTTTCCTTGCTTTGGTTTTACAAACAGCCCACCAATCAATCTTATCACGTTTCAAACTAGGATATGAAGAATAGAAAACTTGAATCGCTTGTTGTGCCAACACAAATGGTTCATATCTTTTATAGAATCTCTTATGATTTATTTCAACCAAATTATAGTGTGGATGCACCTTCATACCTCTGATAGGGTCAAACCAACGACACATAAATAAGATAACTCACATTTCTGGGCTAGGGTATGTAGGACCGGTGCCGTCGATAGAGGGGGGTGAATATCGACCGTTCAAAATCTCTCGCGGAAACCTTGTGGAAAACTCGGATTGTTCTAGACTTAAAATATTAGTAGCAGTGGAAAATAAACAGAACGAAGAGAAACAAGACAGTGACACAGCGGATTTTTACTAGGTTCCCGACCCCAAGGATCAGTACATCCAAGGCCTATGCACGGGAACACCCATCCACTATTGGTCTCCTTCCTGGACTTTCCGGAGGCGGAGAAACCTGACTTACAGTGCAAGATTACAAACAAAAGATATAGAAAACTAATTGCAGTATAATTAAAGCAAACCGAGCAGAACAAGTATGAAGCTCGGCCGATCTGGACCTCCGAAGTGCCGCGCACTTCTTCTTGGAGCCTCCGGGTCGTACAGCCTCGTCTTTAGCACGTTGTCGTCAGTCAGAATGATCAGAATGGATCTAGAATGTTGTGTCTGAAGCAGAGGGGTCGAAGCCCCTTTTATAGCACTCCTGGGGGCGCCCTGGACGTCGGGGGCGCCCCGAAAGACTCGGTCAAACTTTATCCCTGCGCCTACCTTGCCGCAGCTGATAACAGCTTTGACCAGGGTGCCCTGGACCTTCCGGGCACCCATCTTGAACCCAGTGAGTGCTAATCCACTGCTTTAGCCTCGCAGCAACGAAACAGGGTTGACCCGGGCACCCCGGATGTTCCGGGCGCCCCGCTTGACACCTGTTCTGCCTGCTTCACCTAACTGCTAATTTTCTCTTTAGCTCAAGGCGCCCTGGCTGTTGGGGGGCACCCTGCTTAATGGCTGCAATCCTATTTTCTACTTGCTTTGTCTCCGAATCTTGGTACCTGCAAGATACAAACACAAAGCATATATACATTTAATATTTACCTTAGGGACTTGGTTCGGACTTCGGATTTGCATGAAACCTAGGTCGAACCAGCACAAGATCCCATCCCCGAGAACACGCCCTTCACCTACTCCTTTCAGGAGATGGTTGCCACCCAGTCCTTCGGGTGGATTTTTGCTTAGCCTCCGATTACTCCGGATCTCGAGACTCCCGAACCCCGACCCGTCTCTACTCCTGTCCTTAGTCATCGCTCAGCTAAGTTGCTCAGTCCCTTGGACCAAGACTTCATTACCTAGCAATCCTTCGCCAGGTGACTAGCAGTCCTTCGCCAGGTCTTCATTCCCTAGCTTCCCTTCGCCAGGTGCCTAGCAGCCCTTCGCTAGGTCTTCTATGCCTAGCAGCCCTTCGCTAGGTGCCTAGCATCCCTTCGCTAGGTCTTCTATGCCTAGCAACCCTTCGCTAGGTGCCTAGCAGTCCTTCGCTAGGTCTTAGGTTTATGATACCTAGCAGCCCTTCGCTAGGTGCCTAGCAGCCCTTCGCTAGGTCTTAGGGTTATGATACCTAGCAGCCCTTCGCTAGGTGCCTAGCAGTCCTTCGCTAGGTCTTAGGGTTATGATACCTAGCAGCCCTTCGCTAGGTGCCTATCAGCCCTTCGCTAGGTCTTAGGGTTACGATACCTAGGTTAACTAGGACATTTCTTCAACTTAGGTTACTTCTCCTTTGCTCCTCTTTGTCTGTTCATTGTATCACTGACTTAAGTGTATTGTTAAACATTAAAACACTTAAAGGAGAACATCATTGATGCAACTTGCACTAACAATCTCCCCCTTTTTGATGTTTGACAATAACTTAAGTTAGATTGGTTTAAAGGGGCTAACTTACTATCCTTGGGGAAAAACAAAATAAAGATATAAGTTTTGAAACTCCATTTTTGATTTTTGGGAGAAAATGGGAGAAACTTTTTTAACTTCTAACTTAAGCACACCTCTCCCCCTTTGTCATATATCAAAAAAACAAAAGAAAGTTCTTGCACCAACGATGAAAACTTTTGGTTCTTTTTGAAATTACTTAGTGCAAAAAAATTTTTGAAAGCATTTTGTTTGAAAGGTGCATATTTTGAAAAGGATGCTATGCGTTTTGAAAAGTACCAGTACTTTGAAAATTATTATGATACTTTTAAAAGAAATGCAAGTACTTTCGAAAGAATATAAGTACCTTTGGAAGATTCATAATTTTGAAAGAATGCTATTTTGGAAAATATAACTATTATGCATATTTTGCAAGTACTAACTATTTTGAAAAAGATGAGATTTTGAAAAATATAAGTAATTTTTGAAACATAATATTTTACTTGACTAGGTTTCTTTTCCAGTCTGACACAATCCTAGGAAACCTTGGTGACCACAAGAACATTTTCCTAAGTGTCCTGGAAATGCTTCAAACTCAAGTAAATATTAACAAAATTTTGAAAAAAATGATAGTACTTTTGAAAATATATGCTAGTGGATTTTGAAAAACGTATGAACTTTTGAAAACCCAATATTTTACTTGACTTAGTTTCTTTTCCAGTCTGACACAATCCTGGGAAACCTTGTTGACTACAAGGACATTTCCTAAGTGTCCTGGAAATTCTCCAACCCAAGTAAACATTATTTCAAAAATAATTTCATAAGTCACACAAATTCTAACAAATAGAATAATAGTATTTTGAAAGACTTAGATTTTGAAGATATGAAAATATGTTATTAAATAATTCTTTTAATTTGACCTCCCCCTAAACTTGACTCAGTCCTGGGAAGCTTGTTGACCACAAGTACTCTTCCTCTGAGTCTTAAGGTTTGATTCAGATTAAAAAGAAATATTTAACAAAAAATGAATAATTAAAAAAAACTTTTCTGAGCATCTTCTTTTGATTCAGACTCCCCCTAAATTTGACACATCCTAGGAGTCCTTGAAAATCATGAAGTGGACATTTCCTCTGTGTCTTTAGGGTTTATCAAAGTCAAAGAAATAGGTAAATTTTTGAACATATAATTTTTACAACATAAACCCTTTTTGAAAACACAAGTAATAATGATTTAAAGCACAGTTTTCGAAAAGTATTTTTCAAATGATAGTAATGTTTAAAGTGCAATTTTGAAAACCATTTCAAAAACAATGAAAAGCACTCCCCCTGTACCCGATACCGTTTGACTCTATCTAAGTGCCTTAAGGAACTTTAGTGTTGTCCTAAGAGGCTTGTGTCTAATTGAGTGAGTCAAACAATTTTTTGAAAAGATATATTTTTGAAGAATATATAATATGTATAATCAATCAGATAAGCATGAATTCCATAAAAACATTATTATGTTGAAGCACTATTTTGAAAATATATTTTTAGAAAAATATTCTAATAATTTTGCAAAACAATTTTGAAAAATATTTTTTAATTTATTAGTCCTTAACATCTCACCCATTTTAGATGTATCAATACAACAAGCATAGTTGCCTTATAGGTGTATTGTGAGATGCTTGAATTATTTTTCTTAATTTATTATTAACTCTAAGATTTAATTGAAGCTTGTGTTAGATTTGAATTTGACAAGAAGTAACTTGAATTTGAATTTCAAAAATTGGCTTCCAGGTCTTGGCGAGGCACTAGGCCTTCTTTGGCCGTAGCCTTATTGGATCATCAACCCTTTCCTTGACAAAGCCTTTTAATGAAATTTCATTTTCAAAATTACTTTTTGAAAAATTCTGGTCTAACTAGTTTGGGTCTTGGATCGGTAGCTTCGGCTAGTTTCACCAGTCTAAAGAGACCAAGTAGAGTATACTTGACCTTATTAGAATTGGCTTCCCTAACGTACTATCATCTCACCTCCACCCAATACTAGGTTGATCAAGTTTCAATTATTCTTTTTCCTATGGCCGTTCTAATACATGCATAAACTTTAAATATGAATGACATGTCATATATTAAAAGAAGTAACAGATGCATGTCATGACAATTATGCATGAGTCAAACAATTTAAATCATTTTATTTAAGTTTCTAAAAATGTATCAAATTCCCGATTTGATACATGTCGTGTGAGCTAGGGATGGCAATTTCACCCGAATCCGACGGAGAATCCGACATCTGACCCGAATGGAGGAGGATATGGAGGGACTACCAATACCCGATATCCGACCCGAATACCCGATTAAATAAAAAATACATATATACATTAAAGATTTTTTCCCCAAAACCTACTAATAATTTGTATTAATGTTAGAAATAGATTATATATATGTTTAATCTATTTTTAAAATTATAGATATATTTTTTTTAACTTTAATGTTAATTATAATGTACTTTTGTTCAATGATATAGTTGGATAGAAAGAAAAAAATTATTAGTATATAAGATATCCGATCCTTTAATGGGTATGGGTATACCCGATGGATATCCGATACCCGATGGGTATGGGTACGGAGGATATATAATCCGACCCGAACCCGACCCATTGTCATCCCTAGTGTGAGCCCGCGAATATGTCAATCCACTTTGACATATTTAATATTATTAATTTTAATTGTTGCGGTTTGGATAAGGTTTTAGTTTAGTTCGAGTTTAAGTTATTTAATTTGAATTTTCAATTTAATTTAATTTTGTATTTGAATAATTAAGATTTAATTAATTTGAATTTAAATAAATAAGATTTGATTAAATTGAATTTGAATAATTTAAAATTGAATTTAATAATTAATTTGAATTAATTTAATTTGAATAATTTGAATTAATTTGAATTTAATAAGGATTAATTTGAATTAATTTAATTTGAATTTAATTTGAATTTAATAAGGATTAATTTGAATTAATTTAATTTGAATTAATTTGAATTTAATTAAGATTTAATTTGAATTTAATATTGATTTAATTAAGATTTAATTTGAATTTAATTAGGGTTTAATTAAGATTTAATTTGAATTTAATTAAGATTTAATATAATTAAGATTTAATTCTAGTTTAATTTGAATTTAATTAAGATTTAATTTGAATATAATTAAGATTTAATTCGAGTTTAATTTGAATTTAATTTTGGTTTAATTCGAAATTAATTTGAATTTAATCAAGGTTTAATTCGAATTAAGTTTTAATTTAATTTAATTGAGGTTATAATGATTAATTAATAATTATGGGTTTAAATTCATCATTTTCATTATTTCGAAAATTTCTTCTTCATCTTTATCTTTCTTTTCAAGTTTTTCTAGTAATTTTGATTTATTTGAATTTTTGTAATTTTTATTAACTATGGCCTTTATCTTAGATAGTTCTATATCCTCTTCAAGATTAGATCTTTCAATATCCTCACAGTAGGTGGAGTAAAATGGGCCACTAGTTAAATTTTTGTAATAACTTTCAAGATTATCTATAATTAAGTTATCATCTAGGAGAATTTTATTTTTATTATCCTCAAGAATATTTTCAACAAAATCATCTTTATCCTTAAGATTTTCAATAATTTCAGGGTTATCTTTAGAATTATCCTTAAGGTTTTCAAATTTGAATTCAGAATTATCCTTAGGATTTTCGAATTTAAATTCAAATTTATCCTTAGGTTTAGTTTTATCTGATTTAAAATTATCAGACTTAAAATTATCAGAATTAATTTTTTCAGAATAATTATCTGAATTAATTTTATCAGAATAATTATCAGAATTAATTTTATCAGAATAATTATCAGAATTAATTTTATCAGAATAATTATCAGAATTAATTTTATCAGAATAATTATCTGAATTAATTTTATCAGAATAATTATCAGAATTAATTTTATCAATTACTGAATTGATATTCTGAATTAAACAATTAATTTTTGATATTTTAATCATATCTGTATTTTCTAATTTGACATGCAAGATATTAATTCTATTGTGCATGTAATCTAATTTATCAGGAAAATTAACTAAGTTATCATAAGATAGTGCATAAATTTGTAAAGTTTTTGGAACATAAATTTTTCGTACCTTTGCCGGACATTTGTTTTTGTAGTGTCCGAATTTTTCGCACTTGAAGCATTGCACGTGATCCTTGTTTTTTCGGACTCCTGGCGCTGGTATGCCCTTTGCCGCTGGTGATGTAGACCGAATCTTACGAGTAGGGCACTGATTTTTGTAGTGCCCTCTCTCCCTGCATGTGAAACAAATAATATGCAACTTAAAATTTGACATAAAAATATTGTACCTGATTCACCCCTGGGCTCCCCCTCAACTCCTGGCGTCGTTGCTGTCGTTGCTCCGTCGGCGGTTAGTCCGGTGAAGAGCGGCTCGGCTCTGATACCAATTGTAGGATCGGTGCCGTCGATAGAGGGGGGTGAATATCGACCATTCAAAATCTCTCGCGAAAACCTTGTGGAAAACTCGGATCGTTCTAGACTTAAAATATTAGTAGCAGCGGAAAATAAACTGAACGAAGAGAAACAAGACAGTGACACACCGAATTTTTACTTGGTTCCCGACCCCCCAGGGTCAGTACATCTAAGGCCTATGCACGGGAACGCCCGTCCACTATTGGTCTCCTTCCCGGACTTTCCGGAGGCGGAGAAACCCAACTTACAGTGCAAGATTACAAACAAAAGATATAAAAAAACTAATTGCAGTATAATTAAAGCAAACCGAACAGAACAAGTATGAAGCTCGGCCGATCTGGACCTCCGAAGTGCCGCGCACTTCTTCCTGGAGCCTCCGCGTCGTACAACCTCGTCTTTAGCGCATTGTCGTCGGTCGGAATGATCAGAATGGATCTAGAATGTTGTGTCTGAAGCAGAGGGGTCGAAGTCCCTTTTATAGCACTCCTGGGGGCTCCTGGACGTCGGGGGCGCCCCGGAAGACTCGGTCAAACTTTATCCCTGCGCCTACCTCACCGCAGCTGATAACAGCTTTGACCAGGGCGCCACGGACCATCCGAGCGTCCAGCTTGAACCCAGTCAGTGCTAATCCACTACTTCAGCCTCGCAACAACGAAACAGGGTTGACCCGGGCGCTCCGGATGTTCCGGGCGCCCCGCTTGACACCTGTTCTGCCTGCTTCACCTAACTGCTGATTTCCTCTTTAGCTCAGGGCGCCCTGGCTGTTGGGGGCGCCCCCCCCCCCTGATGGGGGCGCCCTGCTTAATGGCTGCAATCCTATTTTCTGCTTGCTTTCTCTCCGAATCTTGTTACCTGCAAGATACAAACACAAAGCATATATACATTTAATATTTACCTTAGGGACTTGGTTCGGACTTCAGATTTGCACGAAACCCTAGGTCGAACCGGCACAAGTTCTCATCCCCGAGAACTCGCCCTTCACCTACTCCTTTCAGGAGACGGTTGCCACCCAGTCCTTCGGGTGGACTTTTGCTTAGCCTCCGATTACTCCGGATGTTGAGACGCCCGAACCCCGACCCGTCTCTACTCCTGTCCTTAGTCATCGCTCAGCTAAGTTGCTCAGTCCCTTGGACCAAGACTTCATTACCTAGCAATCCTTCGCCAGGTGACTAGCAGTCCTTCGCCAGGTCTTCATTCCCTAGCTTGCCTTCGCCAGGTGCCTAGCAGCCCTTCGCTAGGTCTTCTATGCCAAGCAGCCCTTCGCTAGGTGCCTAGCATCCCTTCACTAGGTCTTCTATGCCTAGCAGCCCTTCGCTAGGTGCCTAGCATCCCTTCGCTAGGTCTTCTATGCCTAGCAGTCCTTCGCTAGGTGCCTAGCAGTCCTTCGCTAGGTCTTAGGGTTATGATACCTAGCAGCCCTTCGCTAGGTGTCGAGCAACCCTTCGCTAGGTCTTATGGTTATGATACCTAGCAGCCCTTCACTAGGTGCCTAGCAGTCCTTCGCTAGGTCTTAGGGTTATGATACCTAGCAGCCCTTCGCTAGGTGCCTAGCAGCCCTTTGCTAGGTCTTAGGGTTACGATACCTAGGTTAACTAGGACATTTCTTCAACTTAGGTTACTTCTCCTTTGCTCCCCTTTGTCTGTTCATTGTATCACTGACTTAAGTATATTGTCAAACATTAAAACACTTAAAGGAGAACATCATTGATGCAACTTGCACCAACAGGGTATTCTATCTCTAAAATTTCTTCCAACAAACCATAAAAATCACTATTTGCACCTCCGTCATTGGATGATTGAACGCAAACCCCACTATTCATTGAACTCTTCTCCATTCTATATTCTTGAGTATGAAAATTATATCCATTTATGAAGTATGCTGGCCAAGTGCGTACAAGCACTTTTAGACCCCATGACAGATTGATTAACATCTCATGTTCAAGGCGAGCTTGATTATCATGAACCTAAAATCAAATACGCCAAGTGTTAAAAGGTTGCATATGTATAAACCAAATTTAGATTGTCTACTTACATATGATTTAAACCATGGTGCAAATGCTTCATCGCATAAGCGATCAAACTGTCGTGGTGACAATTCTGAATATAAGTTTTGGAAAATCCTTCAAAAATAAAAAAATAAAAAACTTATCACACAAATAATTTACAACATTAGAAATATAAATAAATATTTGTACTAACTCGTAATATGACGATACTTCTGGACAATTCAATAAAATATATGTCTGGGCTGCCTGCCATTCTTGGCCAGTTAAGTATCTCTGCTTACATGGTCCACTTGGTCGACCAAGATAGTTAAAAATTGAGAAGGACTTTAGATTGGGATCAATAGGACCGTCATCATTTCTTCCCGCTCTTTGCCTTTTGCTATGAACATGAGGCTCAAAATAATATGATGCAAAAGTTATAACTTCCTCCACAATGTATGCATTAACAATTGAGGCTGCAACTCATGCCTTATTTTTTACTTTTTTCTTCAAATTATATAAGAATCTGATGGTAATGAAACACATTGTATTAGATATTAATATATAATAAATTGTATAAATGGACATATTGTATAAATTGTATAGATGAAAATTTTACCTTTCAAATGGATACATCCATTGAAAATGTACAGGTCCTCCAACTTTGGCCTCGTATGGCAAGTGAACCAAAAGATGTTCCATAGAATCAAAAAATGATGGTGGAAATATTTTATCTAAATTACATAAAATAATTGGAATGTCTCTCTCTAACTTTTCCATGTGTGAATGTCTCAAAACTGTTGAGCATATATCCTGTAAAAAAATGCTCAACTCTGTAATGACACCCCATATAAAATTTGGTAAGAGTTCCTTAAAAGCAATAGGAATGAGCCTTTGCATAATTATATGGCAATAATGGCTTTTTAAACCAATCAATTTGTATTCCTTCATATCAACACATCTTGCAAGATTAGAGAAATATCCATCTGGAAATTTCAATGATTTCAACCATTCACAAACAACACGTCTCTGATCCTTATTCAATCTATAAACTGCCTTTGGCTTTGGTCCCCTACTACTTTCATCGACATCAAGAGTGGGCCTTTTATAAATAAGTCACATATCTTTTCTGGCATTCAAATTGTCTTTAGTTTTCCCGTTGATATCCATCACTGTATTTATCAGATTATCAAAAACATTCTTCTCAATATGAATTACATCAAGATTATGATGAATCAAATGATTTTGCCAATACAGTAAGTCCCAAAATATACTCCATTTAGTCCATTTATGTGTACTTCCATATTCATATGGTGTACTATATGGCTCTTCAATAACTGATGGAAAGTCACAAATTCTGAACCAAATCTGTTCACCTGTTAATCTCAATGGCGGAAGTGTTCTTTCAATTCTATTCTTTGTGAATTCATCTTTATTTTTTCTAAAATTATGCTTTGGTGGCAAAATTTGTCTATGACAATCAAAATAACTTGGTTTCTTCCCGTGTTTTAATCTGATTGACTTAGATCTCTCCATACATATTGGGCATCCAAAGATCCTACCGGTACTCCAACCCGATAGCATACCATAAGCTAGAAAGTCATTTATCGTCCTAAGAAGAGCATCCTTCATTACAAACATCTGATTAATATGAACATCATAAGTAGGAAAACCTTCATCCCATAGTTGTTTCAACTCTGCAATCAAGGGTTGCATATAAATATCTATTCACTTCTTCGGATTTTGAGGGTCAGGCACCACTAATGTTAAAAACATATAAGGAGTTTTCATACACATCCCAGGTGGAAGATTATACGGAGTTATGATAACTGGCCAACATGAATAATTTCTTCCAGATTTGCCAAACGGAGTAAAACCATCAACGCATAATCCTAATCTAATGTTTCGAATCTCCTTTGCAAATTCTGGATATGTTCTATCAAAATGCTTCCATATCTCTGCATCGCTTGGATGACACATTAGATCCTCTTCTATTTGATGATTTGCATGCCAAGTCATGTGTTCAGCAGTTGCCTTTGATGCATAAAGCCTTTGTATCCTAGGGGTTAAAGGAAAATAAAACATTTGCTTGTACGATTTACGTTGTCATTGATTTCTTCTATTGCTCTTGTACCTAGTTTGTTTACAGAATTTACAAATATCTGCATCTTCATCAACTCCCCAGTATAGCATACAACCATCTCTACAAACATTAATTCTTTGCACCGGAAGACCCAATTCTTTCATGAGTTTTTTCATACTATAAAAATTATTAGGCAGTATATGATCACGTGACAATGCCTTTCCAATAACTTGAACAAAATCATTAAAACAATATTGTGACACATTATACTTTGCCTTAACATTCAACAGTCTTACAGTGAGAGATAATTTAGTGTGACTTTCACAACCAGCCCATAATGGTTCATCAGCAGCCTTCAACACTTCTTGAAATTGAAGATATGTTTCATCTACAGGTGGTACTTCTACTTCCTCCAACGGTGATGTATAAGTAGTAAGCATTTGTTCAACTATTGGAAGATAACTAGAACTTGACTATGTGTGTCTGGATTGAAATTCTGACCCGTTGCATCAATTACCATCCTCTGATATGGATTTAATTGATTATAACAACTCTCATCACCACCAACAGAAACTCGTATATTTCGTTGAAAATCATCATTAGATATAAATGGTTCACCATGGGATGTCTAATTATAATAATTCGGGGTAAAACCAAATCGACAAAGATATTCTTCAACTTGATCGCTAAGTAAGAATTTGTCATTGTGACACTTTTTACACGGACACCTTATTTTATTGTCATCCATATACTCAACTTGACTAGATGCAAAATTCAGAAATTAGGTCAACCCAATTTTAAACTCATCAGTTAGATCCCAACGGTTAGGTAAATTCTTTCTATACATCCACATTCTTTCATTTTACATTTTCTCTGTTTCAAATTTATAATAACATGAATAACTAATACTAAAAAAATTATATATAAAATTAACGATTAATTATAATAAGTAGCAAGTAAAAGAAATAAGCAGCAGGTAAAAGAACAATCATATTTCTTCAAATATGATTAAATAATTCTTCAAATATGCTAACTGTTGGGACCGGTAGATGAGCTAGAGGGGGGGTGATTAGCTCCGATTTGCTCCGTGATGATTTGTCGCGGCGGAAGACTCGAGCAAACGCTAACACAAAGGATTTACTTGGTATCGACGGGTGACTAATCCAAGGATCCACTCTCCTCACTCTCTCAACACTATGAAAGATCTCCTTCTTGAGGTGGAGAAACCTCTTACAAGCTTTCACAAAGATACAACAAGAATCTAAGCAAATACAAAATGAAATCTTACAAGATTTACAATGAATAAGCTCTCTTTGCTTTCTTGCTATCTTCAAGCTTGTGATTGCCTCTAGAACCTTGGAAATGCAGCAGCAATATCCTCCAAGGCTTCCCTTGAAATGACACTGATGAAGGAGAAGAAGGGGAGAAGAGTTTTGGGCTCAAAATCTACGTGAAAACCCTTATACCCGACGCCTAGGGTTTCCTAATCGATTACCCAATCGATTACCATGTCATCTAGCCGTTCAACGACTATTTTTCGAACCTTAATCGATTAGCCAATCGATTAAGACTGCCCTTAATCGATTAGCTAATCGATTAAGGGAAGGTTGAATCGATTACCCAATCGATTCAGCCACCTTCTGTTCTCGCAACAAAACTCTCTTAATCGATTACCCAATCGATTACGGTCCATCTTAATCGATTACCCAATCAATTACGGTCCTTCTTAATCAATTACCCAATTGATTAAGACCCTTCTTAATCAATTACCCAATTGATTAAGACCCTTCTTAATCTCGCGAGACAACAACCCAATCGATCTCCCAATCGATTGAGTCCAACCTAATTTGTGTTCACGATCAACCCCTTTGACCAACCTGGATTTCTCGATCAACCCCTTTGACCAACCTGGATTTCTCCATCCTAGCTCTCAACTAGGACTTAACCTGATTCCCAACCAGGTTTGCCTAACCCTCGAGTTAGGTCTAGTCTCTCGGTAGACTTCCACCTTGCCAGCGTATGATCTCCCCGATCCACCTGGACTTCACCTAGTCCCACTAGGTGTGTCTAGTCCCACTAGGTGTGCCTAGTCCCACTAGGTCTTTTCTCATGCCAGCGTGTGATCTCCCCGATCCACCTGGACTTCACCTAGTCTCACTAGGTCTTTTCCCATGCCAGCATGCGATCTCTCCGATCCACCTGGACTTCACCTAGTCAAGTCTCCAGTCAACCTTGACCCACTTGACATCATACAATATTCAAACATAATTATCAAACATCGAAACATCCAAACATAAGCTCACCAAGCTTATCAGACATCGGCTCACCTGAGCCTAGTCAACCTAGGTCAACCCTGACCTAACCAAGATTGCATCAACAATCTCCCCCTTTTTGATGTTTGACAATATGTTTGAGAAAGACTAATCCCTATTAGCCTTTCAATTTCTCCCCCTTTGACATACATCAAAAACTCTCCCCGAGAGTCTATATGGTCAAAGGCTTGCTCAATGAAAGTCTCATACTTTCCATTTCAACCTATACTCATCCTTGAGCATTCATCATAATGAAGATTTCCAATCTTCATTCTTTCACTTATCCCAAAAATAAAAATTCAAACTCATGCTTTTAAGGAAGACCTCCCCCTCAAAACATGCTCTAACCCTCCATCATTGCACCAACAATGATTTTTGAGTTCCTAAAACTTTAGGAAATCTCAACTCGAGGTTATGAGATTTTGAAATTCAAAACTTGAATCAAAACCTCTCCTTAACCCTATAGTTTTCACCAAAACTATCCCTCTTTTGATTTCACAATGAAATTTACCCAAATATACTTATGAAAGTAATTCAAGGGTCTAGGGATTGTTAGGTTACTCAAAAATGGGTTATTGGACTGAAAACAGACAGTTTCAGTCTCACCAATCGATTGGTGTTGGGAACCAATCGATTAGGCTATGCCTTAATCGATCAACTGATCGATTACGGCTACCCTTAATCGATCAACGGATCGATTACGCGAGCTTCTGTGCTCGCAGATAGGATCTCCCAATCGATTGGCCAATCGATTGGGTATTTCTGATTTTTGAAAATAAATTCAGTCCGAATTTCAGAAACTCCTAAATAATTCTACAAAATTTAGAAAATTTTGAAATTTTGTGTAGACATTATTTATATCATATACTATCAAGGAAAAATAATTTTTCATGAAAATACCTTCCTTTTTCAAAGATTGACACAAAAAAGGAAACCATTGAAATATTTCAATGTTTCACTCTATTTTGTATCTAATTCATCAATGATGAGATCTATCAAAAGATAGTCTTCACCAAGGTTTTCCAAGATAGTTTTGAAATAGGTTTCAAAAACAATTTCCAACCATGTTCCTTGGGCTAAATGCACATGACTTGTACATTAGCTTTCCCAATGATTGGAGTTCATTTATATTCAAATTTTGATGAATCTACAACTCAATAGGATGCATACAAACCTACACCTTGAGTTATGTTCATCACCCTAACATCTCACTTGTTTCTAATGTATCTCAAAAACACATACAAGTCACCTTATGGTCTTAGTAAGATGTGAAAGTCATGTTCTCCCTAAACTAAGGGTTCATGCATTTCTACCTAGGCATTATAAACTTTGATCATTCACCTAGAATGTCAATTAATGTCAATGTCCTTGATATCAATAATAATTTAAATTAATGCATGATAATGATTATGACATGCATCATATGAGAATTTAAACAATATTATACCTAGATGATGCATGTATGACATGACATGTAATATTTTCATAATAAAATATGAATGATGGATTATGATGTCATGGCATGTAATAGGGCATACAAAGCATGACATATTGGCATAATAGCACAAAAGAAAATACCTAGATTTCCTATCTAAGTATCAATAACTCATCGCTAAGCCATTGATAATCCTAACTTTGCCCCTAATTTCCAAGATAATGCCAAAACTCCCAACTTGGCCTATCTTTGGATTCTATCCTAGTTGTGCCAACTTTTATTAAGTTCAATCTTCCAAAAATATAGTTTTGAACAAATTTTACTCTTCCTAGAGTAAGCAAATAACTCCTTCATTTTCAAGGGTAGTAACTCCTTGAAAATGTCCCAAAGTGCCAACATCATCAAGGTTGGGTTAACTACCCTTCCAATTAGAGTTGACACTCCCTAGACCTATCTAGGGCGTGGCAAACACACTCTTAGGAACCCAAAACCTATTGGTGCTCCTTGGGTGTTCTAGGTATTCACTAGGGATAACTTCCCTTGATACCTTCCTAATGACCCTTCTAGGTTTTTCCGAAGCCTTAGTCATGTTAGTCTTGTCTTGGTCAACTCTAGGGATGGCTTCCCTTGTGGCTTTGACTTGACTCCTTGACCTAGATTGAGTTCTATACCTATATGGAACTCTATGATAGGATGGACCATCATCCTTAGTTTTAGGTTTGTATCCCAAACCTTTCTTGCTCCTAGAGGATCCTTGATTTTCTAAATCTAGGTTTTGAATTTTTGATCCCTTAAATAGATTTTCTATTTTCTTGAGGGATTTTTCCAATTTATCAAGTTTTGACCTCAAAACTTGATTCTCAATCATTACCTCATCAAGGCTTGGTTTTCGAATATAGCCTTGGTGATTGTTCCTCTTGGCCTTGTGTTGGGTAGGTCTACCATGGAAAGTTCTACTTTGCTCCCTATCCTTAGATGTGGTAGTCCTAGCATGGAAAGCTCTATATTTTTCCTTAGGTTTATCATGCCTCCTATGTTCATGATAAATTGCATTAAAATGATAATAATTATTTCTAGCATGCATATTATCATGATGAGAATAAGAACCATTACCTAATGGTACCTTAGTCTTGTTCTTGGAGGCTCCCCCTTGATTTGAGCTCCTCCTCTTTGCTTTGGTAGGATCCTTCCCCATTGGACATTGGTTCCGATAATGTCCCTTTTGTTTGCATGAGAAGCACACAATGTGCTTCTTATCCTTCTTTACTTTGGGGTCGACCTCCTTTGGCTTCTCCTTGGTCTTGGGTGCCACTTGCACCTTCTTCTTGACCAAAGTAGGACACTTACTCTTGTAGTGCCCTTTTTCCCTACACTCAAAGCAAATGATATGATTTTTATTTTTATCAATTGAAATTTTTATACCTTTGCTTGTATGGGTGTCACATGACTCTTCACTCGATCCGGAGGTAGAAGCTTCTTCTTTTTCCGAAGTTTGTGATATTTGCTCCCCCTCAATCCTAGAGGTAGAGACTTCTTCTTTTTCCTCCTCGGCCAATGCTTCTTGAATTTCCTCCCCGGATGTTGAGCATCTCTCAACTTCCGAGTCTTCTTCATTTGATGAATCTCCCTCTTCGGATTTGCCTTGATACGGTATAGTGGAGGGATCTTCATGAAGCTTTGCCAATTTGCTCCAAAGCTATTTGGCATCTTTGAATTCTCCAATCTTGTCCAAGATGTTGCTCGGCAAAAGATTGACCAATAACTTGGTCACTTTGTCATTGGCCTCGCATCTCTTGATTTGCTCCTCATTCCATTTGCTTTTCTTGAGGAGCTTTCCTTTGGTGTTTGTTGGAGCTTCAAAACTCTCCATTAGAGCAAACCATTGCTCTATCTCCATCATGAAGTAATTTTCAATCTTTGACATCCAAAGATTGAAATTTGCCTTGTCGAATGGTGGAGGTGCCCGGGTGTCGTAGCCAAACTCCATTTTTGAAGTTGAACCCACTTGATGATGATTTCTTGAAATTAGGGTTTCTTCCAACTTCTTCTTCTTCCTCTAGCTCTTGCCCTCTTGGCGATGAGTCCAAAGCAGAGCAACCTCGCTCTGATACCACTTGTTGGGACCGGTAGACGAGCTAGAGGGGGGTGATTAGCTCCGATTTGCTCCGTGATGATTTGTCGCGGGTGAAGACTCGAGCAAACGCTAACACAAAGGATTTACTTGGTATCCACCCCGGACGGGTGACTAATCCAAGGATCCACTCTCCTCACTCTCTCAACACTATGAAAGATCTCCTTCTTGAGGTGGAGAAACCTCTTACAAGCTTTCACAAAGATACAACAAGAATCTAAGCAAATACAAAATGAAATCTTACAAGATTTACAATGAATAAGCTCTCTTTGCTTTCCTTGCTATCTTCAAGCTTGTGATTGCCTCTAGAACCTTGAAAATGCAGCAGCAATATCCTCCAAGGCTTCCCTTGAAATGGCACTGATGAAGGAGAAGAAGGGGAGAAGAGTTTTGGGCTCCAAATCTACGTGAAAACCCTTATACCCGACGCCTAGGGTTTCCTAATCGATTACCCAATCGATTACCACGTCATCTAGCCATTCAATGGCTATTTTTCGAACCTTAATCGATTAGCCAATCGATTAAGACTGCCCTTAATCGATTAGCTAATCGCTTAAGGGAAGGTTGAATCGATTACCCAATCGATTCAGCCACCTTCTGTTCTCACAACAAAACTCTCTTAATCGATTACCCAATCGATTACGGTCCATCTTAATCGATTACGGTCCTTCTTAATCAATTACCCAATTGATTAAGACTCTTCTTAATCAATTACCCAATTGAGTAAGACCCTTCTTAATCTCGCGAGACAACAACCCAATCTATCTCCCAATCGATTGAGTCCAACCTAATTTGTGTTCACGGCCAACCCCTTTGACCAACCTGGATTTCTCGGTCAACCCCTTTGACCAACCTGGATTTCTCCATCCTAGCTCTCAACTAGGACTTAACCTGATTCCCAACAAGGTTTGCCTAACCCTCGAGTTAGGTCTAGTCTCTCGGTAGACTTCCACCTTGCCAGCGTGCGATCTCTCCGATCCACCTGGACTTCACCTAGTCCCACTAGGTGTGCCTAGTCCCACTAGGTCTTTTCTCATGCCAGCGTGTGATCTCCCCGATCCACCTAGACTTCACCTAGTCCCACTAGGTCTTTTCCCATGCCAGCGTGCGATCTCTCCGATCCACCTGGACTTCACCTAGTCAAGTCTCCAGTCAACTTTGACCCACTTGACATCATACGATATTCAAACATAATTATCAAACATCCAAACATAAGCTCACCAAGCTTATCAGACATCGGCTCACCCGAGCCTATTCAACCTAGGTCAACCCTGACCTAACCAAGATTGCACCAACACTAACAAAACTAAACAGTAGGAAAAAGAATTTTGAATATTGTTTTCGGTAAACTTATTCTATGTTCTATTGTAAAAAAGCACACACTTCATGTATAAGCATAGAAAAATTGAATTATATTCTCGTATATCATGGATAGTTCGTAGATTATATTCTCGTATCTCATGGATAATTAGTAGTTGAGCTGGAAATTTGAATTGCCTAAGCATGGGTTTCTTCATGTTATTTAAGCATAGAAAAATTTATGTGTTGTAGTTAAACCATCTTTGACTCTACACATAATTCATATTTAGCTATGATCATATAACTTCATTATATATATATATATATATATATATAGAGCGTGTCTATTGTGTTGCACACTAGGTCATTTATCACGTGCAAAATTTATGAGGTTTGAAGCTGAATTTTGAATATATATATATATATATATATATATATATATATATATATATATATATATATATATATATATATGATGTTTGAAGCTGACCTTGCAAAATTCTGTGAGAAGCTGGTGCACTTCCTTTACCACGTGCAGTTTTGAGAAGTCCCCTAGACAACTTTGGCCCAACAATCAGCAGCTGATAAGGCTATGTTTTGACAAGAGAAGAAAATGGCACTATGTGAGATTTGTGGCTCCTTTTTGATAGCAAATAATGTTGTTAATAGGACACAAACTCATGTTACGGGAAAGCAGCATATTGGTTATGGTATGATCCAAGATTTTCTTAGTGAATGAGAAGGTAAAGATTCTTAGTGGTATGATCCAAGCATATCGGCGCGGTGGATGCCCCATGGAGTGCTGGAGATGCCCCGCAGAGCAGGGGCCTGCCACGGGCGACGCCGCCACCGTCGGGGGCATGCCACAGGCAACACCGGCCTGCGGGGGTCGAGCGGGGGCCTGCCACGGCCGCCGCCGCCATCGCTGCTGTCGGGGGCCTACCACGGGCAACGCCTCCATCGTCGAGGGTCTGCCACGGGCGACGCTGGCCGTGGGGGTCGAGCAGGGGCCTGCCACGGGTGACGTTGGCACCGTCGGGCGTCTGCCATGGGCGACGTCGGCCTGCGGGGATCGAGTGGGGTCCTGCCACGAGCGACGTCGTCGCCGTCGGTGGAGAGAAAGGTGAGGGGAGAGAAAAGTACCATTAGTGTCGGAGTCGCACGCGAGCCGTCGCCAACACTTGAAGCCAAACTCCAGATCTAGCGCAAAGGGAGGGGGTGGGAACTTTTTAAAAAGTTATTTTGGGACGAAATTTATTTCGTCCCAAATTTCGTCCCCAAATTAGGGACGAAAATAAATTTTCGTCCCCAAATTGGGGACAAAAATCTATTTTCGTCCCTAAATTGGGGACGAAAACTGGTTTTCGTCCCAAAATTAGGGACGAAATATTGTTTTCGTCCCTAAATTGGGGACAAAAAGGGGTTTTCTTCCCCAATGTTGGCGACAAAATTTGATTTTCATCCCAAATAATAATTAAAATTATATTATAAATTTCTATAAATAATTTTAATTCTGGGAATGTCGGGGGCCATCTCTCTTGTGCAGGAGTGCCCACGGCCTGTGGCCGCCGACAAGCGTGAGCCACTGGCCAATGCGAGCCGCCGGTGACTCGTCAAAGTTATAGAGAGTGAGAAAAGAGAGGTGAGAGAAAATGATTACCGTCAATCGTCGAAGATCCCACGCGGGTCGTCGCCGCTCCAAACCCTAAAGTTCAGATCTAGGGCAAGCCGTCGCCGCTCCAAAGCGTTCAAATCTAGGGTAAATGAGGGATGGGAAGCTATTATTTATAATTAATTTTAAACTGGGACGAATCTAGGATTCGTCCCAGATTTTGGGACGAATCCAAATATTCGTCCCAGATTCTGGGACAAAAATACATATTCATCGCCATATCTGGGATGAATATACAGATTCGTCCTACAATCTGGGGCGAATCCAGAATTCATCCCAGAGTTAAAATTAATTGTAAATAATAAATTTAGTTTGAACCCCTACCTAGAGATATGACAATGACACGGAATCAGTTCCTACGTGTTCGTCTATTTCTCCTGAATTTATAAGTGCTCTCAAATATCAATTTAAATTAATATATAGAAACCTTTATTTTTTATCCGAATTTAATTTTTTAAATTGTTTGGTATTAAAAAAATTACATTTATAAATATATTTGGCCTCAATAATGTTTGATAATATTTTTATAATCAGGAGAGCTACACAAACACATAGAAGTTATTTTGTATCATTCCGAGAACTATCTCTAACATTAATTTGTAACTCTAACTCATATTGAACTGATGATTAGTTGTATATACATTTACATTTTTAACTTAACTATCAATACAAAAAATATTGGATCAAAATATGATGTATGAGGATATCCATATTATTAGGAAAAGGAGGCGAACACGTAGGAATTGGTTTTGTGTAATTCCGATATCTCTAAGTAGGGTTTTTGAGACGATTATATTTTTATAATTAATTTTCATTCTAGGATGAATCTTGGATTCGTCCCAGATTCTGGAAAGAATCATCATATTCGTCCCAAAATCTGGGACAAATCCAATAATTTGCCCCAAAATCTAGGACGAATCTAATGATTCGTCACAGAATCTGGGACGTATCCAAGATTCGTCCTAGAATTAAAATTAACTATAAATAAATAAACTGAGTCCAAAACCCTACCTACAGATATCAAAATTATATGAAGTCGATTCCTACGTGATCGTCTACATCTCCTGAATTTATAAGTGTTCTCAAATATCAATTTGAAATAATATATCGAAACTAGTGATTTTTTATCCAAATTTAATTTTTTAAATAGTTTGGTATTAAAAAAATCTCATCCATAAATATATTTGGCCTTAATAATGTTTGATAACATTTTTATAATCAGGAGAGCTACACAAACATATAGAACTAATTTTTTACCATTTTGAACTTAATTTGTAACTCTAACCCTTATTAAACTCAAATATATTTATAATTAAAACATTGTTAACTTAATTTGAAATGAAAAAATATTATAAATTGGATCAAAATATAATGTATGAGCATATCTATGTTATCAAGATAAGGGAACTAACACGTAGGAATCGATTTCGTGTAATTTCGATATCTCTAGATAAGATTTCTGACTTTATTAAATTTTTATAATTATTTTTTATTTTGGGACGAATCCTGTATTCATTCCAGAATTAGGGACGAATCCTGGATTCGTCCCAGAATCAGGGACGAATCCTAGATTCATCCCAAAAGCAGGGACGAATTCAAGACTTGTCCCTGATCCTAGGACAAATATGTGTATTCGTCCCTGATTCTTGGACGAATCCTCATATTCATCCCAGAATCAAGGACGAATACGAGATTCGTCCCAGAATCAGGGACGAATCCGAGATTCGTCCCAAATCTGGGACAAATTTGAGATTCGTCCCTGATTTATAAAAAATAATTATAATTATATTATATTTTTTGGGAATTCTATGACAAATTTGTTATTCGTCGCAAAATTTGTGACAAATAATAAATTCGTTGCAGATTCATTGCAAAATTAGCAACGAATATTAAAATTCATTGCTGAATTGTAACAATTTTTGGGACGAAAAATATTTTGTTGCTAAATTGCGACGAACTTATTTTGTTGCTAAGTTCGTTCCTAATTTGCGACAAATAATTTTTTGTCGCAAAATTTGTTACAATTCTGGGACAAAAAATATTTGTCCCAAAATTTCATCCCTGAATAATTATTTTTTTGTAGTATCCTATATTGGTAGAATTCGAGCAGGAGATGATCTCACAAACTTGAAGACGATTGGAACAATCTATAGATAAAGGCAAGTACTTCTCTTTTGGTTCTATAGATTCTTTTATCTTACATGCATAGTTGTTTTATTGTCTGAGTAGACTGCTTTACCTTAACTCAGTTTTGCTTGTATTTTCTGCTTGATACTTTCATTGATCGACCTTTGAGATAATCACAGTTTTCATCTATATAGTCTCAACTATTTGTTTTCTTGATCTATAGAGTATCGCTTGTACGTGAGTACTTGAGAACTATCATTGTCATATCTAGGATTTAGTTGACATTAGATATACCCTACCTAGTAGATTAGTTGTATGTTTATTTATCATGATATTCATTGGATACTGTTGGGGCAATCGACCCAAGTATGATCTGGAGAATCATGGGTTTTGATGTGTGTGTCAATATGATTAAGTTAGGGTTTGTTATTTGTCTAATATGTGTATGTGAGTGTACAGGTTTGCAGGTACACATAGACTTGGTTGGATGTCTTTATGTGAAGGGTGGCATGGAGGCAAGCCATGGGCTTGCGTGCACATCCGAGGGACCATGGACAAAGTAGGTACGACGAGCCAGGGAAGTGTACTTCGAGACGTACATGAACGATGGCATGGAGGCAGGCCACGGGCTTGCATGCGCATCTGAGGGACGAGGGCTAAAATCGAAGAAGGCTTGAAGGTGATAGATCGAGGCTGCTGAGCAGAGATGATGAGCCGAGGGACGCGGACTTCGAGGCATGCGTGAAGGATGGCATGGAGGCAAGCCGAGGGCTTGCGTGCGCATCTGAGGGACGGGAGCCGAAAATGAAGAGGGTGTGAAGGCAACAGATCGAGACTGCTATTTGAAGAGTCAACCAGGTTGTGAGGGTTCGAGTGTTGAGTGATTGTACTCGGGAACTAAGCCGGGAGGGTTTGAGTGCGGAGAGAAATGTACTCGGGAAGGGTAACCCTAGGCTTACGGAAGGACCAGTCGACTGCCCCAAGGGCAGTCGATTGGTGTGTCTAGAATTCGAAAGGTCAGGCTTGAATTTCGAATTCTAGTGAGGCCAGTCGGCTCGAGCTCTATTTAAGGGAGCTCATTTCAGGCTATTTACCCTTGGCGAAACCTGCTTTGATAGAGCTGGTTAGTAGCCTATTGTGTTCAAATAGTGTCCAGAAGTTGTGCTGAGATTTCTCCGCCCATAAGGAGCTACGAGATCTAGTCAGAGGTGCTCCAGAAAATCATCCACCGAAGGATTAGGGATCGTCCACCTTACGGGCTGCCGTGGAGTAGGAGCATCATCTCCGAACCACGTACATCGGTGTGTCATTCTTGTTCGTTAGTTTTTGTTTTTATTTAGTATATTCTGCTTGAGCACTAACGATTGTAGGAAGAAAATAGAAAGAAGCTATTCACCCCCCCCCCTCTAGCTTAACGGTCACGGTCCTATCAAGTGGTGTCAGAGCGAAGGTCGCTCATCTATGGACTAATCGCCGACAGAGCACAAGCTAGAGGAAATGATGATGGAAGACAAGTTGGGTGATGACATCAACATTCCACCGCCTTATGATCATGATGATTTTGACTATTGGAGGACAAGAATGAAGACTTGACTTGGCATGGATTGGGAATGCATGATGATCATAGAAGAGTCATTCGAAATTCCAAGAGATAATCATGGGAAAAGACTTCGACCTAGATATTGGACCAAGGAGTAACAAGCCCAATCTAAGGTAAATGAGAATGTAATTGGTATATTAATTAATATTTTGCCTAATAATATTTTGAGTGGTGTAGGTGAATATCAAAACGCATATGAGTTGTGGAACAAGTTGGAAGGATTTCATGAGAACCCTACACAAGCTCAATGAGTAGAAGATCCCAAAGAAATAAATTCAATGGTCCAAAAAGACTAAGAAGAAGAAGAATTGCTCATCTCATCAAGTGAAGTGGAAGAAGAGAGTGAGAGATCATCCACTTCATCAAGAGAAGAAGAAGAGGTCTCCACTTCAAGAATTGAGAGGGAGGAGAGATCCACTTCCATACCAGAGCAAGAAGAAGCTCCTACTTCCACCAAAGCAAGAACCAAAGACCACATCATATGCTTTGGATGCAACAAGAAGGGGCACTACAAGGACAAGTGTCCACTAGGTAAAAAGGAGGTAAACCCTAAACCCGGGTCCATTCATTTAAAATCTAATGTGGGTTGTAGGGAAAAGAAATAAAAGAAGCACATTAAGTGCTACACTTGTGGGGAGCTAGGACATTACCACACCCAATGTCCAAGAAAAGGAGAGATCAAGAAAATGGAGCATTTAAGAAGGTGGGAAAAAGAGGAAAAGAAGAGAAACTCACATCAAGGGGGAGCTACAAGGGTAAGGGAGGTAATCCCTAATTTTACGTATGCTTCAAATGTTTTTATGAGTACTAGAAATATTAATGATTGCTTGCCTATGCGTAATTTTGGTTTCAAGTATCATGATAAATATAGAAATAACATTGCATGTCAGAATTCTAAAGAATCCATGGTTCATGATAAATCTAGGGCTTTTAGACCTAAGGATCAAGGCATTAACCCTAAGAAAGGGAGACACATGCCTAAAAAAATGGATAAATCTAGGAATGATCAAAATGGTCATGGTGATATTAAGGTTAGGAACCTAGAGAAGGAAAATCAAGCTTTGAGGGCAAAACTTGATAAGTTAGAAAAGAATCTAGATAAACTCATTAAGGGATCCAAGGGATTAAGCATGATACCAAATGATCAACACCTTAGAAATGGTAGGTAGGGACTAGGATACCAATCTAGGGGGGTCAAATGTTAGTAAAAATGCATACTCGAGGATGCCCTATGATTATGGAAAAGGAAAAAACCAAAAATGGCAAGGAAAAGCCATCTAAAGGAGAAAAGAAGGATTTGACCAAGAAAAAGGTATATAGAGTTAAGAGAGTCATAGTTGAAGGTCAAGAACCACCGGAGGAACACCGGTGTGGTCTTGCTTTCATAAATGAGTCTCCTAGGGAGGTGACTAAGGCTAGGAGCTCAAAGGAGAGCTCTAGAAGTCAAAATAGGATCCATGATCAATGGATCTTAGGAGAATTTCTCATAGGAGATTAGAGAGAGTATGGAGGGTGCAAAGGATTGGAAGACTAAGGTGAGTCTTAATCCTAGGGAATTGACACATTAAAAGGAGTTTTGTAGAGGAAAAGATGAAAATAAACTTATATTGTGTAAAAATTGGGTTCTCATGTGTAAATATCATATAAATCAGTGCTAAAAATGTATTGTGATTAAGTATGAGAAGATACATCAAGGAAAGGTCAAAACTAGAACTTTTGGATACGTTTCAATGACACAATTTAGGGAGTTTTGAATTTCGTATCAATCTTGGGATCTAGGATAGATTTACTTGAAAATATATTTTTCCCAAGTAGACATAGGCTCCATAAACCTCTCCACGAAATTTTAGATTTTTTGGAGCTTTGTGGAATTAGTTACGCATTTCTGAAATTAGGACTGCAAAGCTGAAATCAGAGTACCAGTCGACTGGTTCAGTACTAGTCGACTGGTCCAATGCAAATCAGGAAATAGGATTTCAAAATTACTAGTCGACCGCCCCTAGGGCAGTCGACTAAACTCTTGAGTCAGTTTGGCAGTCGACTAGTATGCGGGTTTTTAAAAGAACTAGGTCGCGCGGGGGTGGCCAAACCTAGGGTTTTCGGTGGCACCCCCTGCGAGATCTTCTCATCCTCGACTTCGCTTCTTGTTCTAAACCCTTCCCAAGCTCTAAAACCGTCTTCCTAGCCTCCCTCTATCTCGGATCTACACCTAGGGTTAGAATAACTTCTCCATTTGAGTCAACCTCACCAACATTCATCATGGAACGCCCCAAGAAATGGTAACTATCTATGTAGTTTATTTTTTCCATTTAGTCCATGGTTTGGAATTAATTTGTCTCATTTTGCATGTTTTTTCTTGGTTTTCTTTCTTTATGGGGTGGTTTTGGTACATGCATGGGTACATTACATGTTACAATGGTACAAAAGAGGAAAGTGGGTGAGGGGTCATCTCAACAAGGGCTATAGATCCTGATGCACCTCAGTTTAGTTCCGAGACTTGCCAAAGAAAATTTGCCAATACTGAGTTTGTAGTCATGAATTGTCGATATTTGAACCAAGCATATTTTCAAGAAAAAGCCCCCCACATCATCGAGATGATTACCTACTTTGGGCTAGAGCGGGTGGTCTACTGTCAATATTATATTAATGTTGACATGTGCAAGGAATTCTACGCCAACCTTCTATGCATTGATTCTGATAATGAGGTTTATGAGTCTTTGGTAGGCGGTGTTACCATTCCCTTTTCCCCTACAGACTTAGGAGAGTTTTTAGGATGTAGGGAGTCTAATAGTGAGTTCGTTTGTGTCCCAAAGGTCATTGACCCTTTGGCTTTACCAAATGTCACAATAGATCAGATCCACCGACATTATTTTGATAGACCTCGATGTAGTCAGGAGCGTATCTTTGAAGCTAAGAAAATGAGCCCTGCTAGTAATGTTTTGTATAAAGTTGTTTTAGATTGCATCTTGCCTATTGTCACCAAAGTGCGGTCGAAGATTCGACTTCCCCACTTGGTGATGATGTACGCCCTAGAGAGAAGGTTAGACATTAACATTGCATTGCATATCTTTACATCCATTGTCCATTTCTCCCATGGTGTTGGTAGGAAACTTTACATGTCATTTTGTCATATCTTGACTGAGTTTTTCAAGTCCAAGGGGATTATCACCAATAGGGGTCAGAGGAATAATTTGTCTAAGGATTATGATCAGATTGGCTCTAGGCAGCTCTCCCTGGCAGGACTTGAGTGTCAGCAGGGGGAGTGGGTTTGGCGCTAGCATCCTGATTCGAGCTCAGAGGATGATGAGGAGGTTGCCGCTGGAGGGGTTACATAGGAGCAGTTCTCCCAGCTACAGTCTGAGGTACACGGACTGAAGGAGGATTTTCAGACATTCCAGCAGCACTAGATTGATATGCAGCAGTAGCAAGCAGAGATGTACGTGATGATGCAGCAGTGACATCTGGCATACCAGGGTCCTCCTCCTCCGGGTGACGGCATGTAGTGAAGTTTATGTGATGATTTTAGTGTTGAGAGTGTTTTGCTTGGATCTACGTTTTTCTCTCAAACACCTATTTTGGAATTGTAACACTTTAATACTTCGGGGCTTTGGCCCTTATGCTACTTGTATGCTTTATTTTGAATTATGTATGAAACTTTGAATTCATGTTTTATATTGCTTTTATTTCAGTTCATGATGTGATGATTGAAATAATGCTTTGTTGATGACATGAAATGTAAGACAAACTTGGTAGATGCATGTTTATCTAAAGGTTAAAAGATAAAAGGGGGGAGGTCCTATCATATTGGGGATATATAAGAAAAAGGAGGAAGATGATGGCAATTCTATGTGTAAAATGGTAATGGATGGTTTTGGCAAATACATGGAATCATATATAGACTTGAGAGTTGATACAAAATGATACACATTGAAATAATTGGAGTTTGTACCAAAAGTCAAGCATATTTGGTATTTTTCATGAACTCATATTTTTTAGGGTAGGTTATATCCTAACAAATATGCTTGAAAAATTTTGTATTTTTCCAAATTTTGTAGAATTTTCTAGGGATTTCTGAATATTTGGCTGAAAATTCAGAAATGGCCTGTATCAGTCGGCTGCCATTGGGGCAGTCAACTGATGTTTCGATAAGTTTGTGAATTGAGGGTACCAGTTGACTGATGTTGGATCAGTCGACTAATCTTTCGGGTTTGTGATTTCTGAGGGTTTTTCAGAAATGGTTTGATTTCTCATTGGCACTACGGGTAGGATTGCTTGGAGCAATCTTTTTGATAGTGTCAAAGGGGGGAGAATTTGTGGTGTTAAGTTAGGTTTAACTTCACATGGGAGAACTTGGTGTTGTAAGTAAGAATTGAAAATAATGTGGAGGGTATAGGTTAAGGGGGAGGACACGTGTATGTCTCTTAAGTATGTTATGCTGTTAATTTTCAATTGCTATTGTTGTTGTTTTACCTAACTTAAACATATTGACACACATCAAATAGGGGAAGATTGTTGGGGTAATCGGCCCAAGTATGATCTGGAGAATCATGGGTTTTGATATGTGTGTCAATATGATTATGTTAGGGTTTGTTGTTGGTCTAATATGTATATGTGAGTGTGCAGGTTTGCAGGTACACATAGACTTGGTTGGATGTCTTCAGGTGAAGAGTGGCATGAAGGCAAGCCGTGGGCTTGCATGCGCATCCGAGGGACCATGGACAAAGCAAGTACGATAAGCCGAGGGAAGCGGACATCGAGGCGTACGTGAAGGATGGCATGGAGGCAGGCCACGGGTTTGCGTGCGCATCTAATGGACGAGGGCCAAAGTCGAAGAAGACTTGGAGGCGATAGATCGAGGCTGCTGGAGCAGAGACGATGAGCCGAGGGGCGTGGACTTTGAGGCATGCATGAAGGATGGCATGGAGGCAAGCCTAGGGCTTGCGTGCGCATCTAAGGGACGGGAGCCGAAGATGAAGTGGGCGTGAAGGCAACAGATCGAGACTGTTGTTTGAAGAGTCAACTAGGTCGTGAGGGTCTAAGTGTTGAGTGATTATACTCAGGAACTAAGCCGGGAGGGTTCGAGTGCGGAGAGAAATGTACACGGGAAGGGTAACCCTAGGCTTAGGAAAAGACCAGTCGACTGCCCAGGGGCAGTCGACTGGTGTGGCCAAAATTCGAAAGGTCAAGCTTGAATTTCGAATTCCAGTGAGGCCAGTTGACTGCCCCAGGGGCAGTCGATTGGTAACGGTCACATTTCAGCTCGAGCTCTATTTAGGGAGCTCGTTTTAGGCTGTTTACCCTTGGCGAAACCTACTTGGATAGAGTTGGTTAGTAGCCTGTTGTGCTCAGTTAGTGTCCAGAAGTTGTGGTGAGGTTTCTCCACCCACAAGGAGCTACGAGATCTAGTCGAAGGTGCTCCGAGGAATCATCCACCGAAGGATTAGGGATCGTCCACCTTACAGACTGCCATGGAGTAGGAGCATCATCTCCGAACCACGTACATCGGTGTGTCGTTCTTATTCGTTAGTTTTTATTTTTATTTAGTATATTCTTGCTTGCGCATTAACGATTGTAGGAAGAAATAGAAAGAAGTTATTCACCCCCACCCCCCTCTAGCTTGACGGTCACGGTCCTAACAGATACATGTGTATCATGTTGGTTGCATGATTGTTGACCTAGTTATGGTTGTGCATATTAGCATCATGCACCATATTTGTATTATTGCATGCGGACGAATATTGACTTTCTTATAATTAAGCTCATCGTTAGTCATAAAGATTTCTGCCCACTCAACCACTTAGAATAGTGGTAGTTGTTGGAGAGATAGGTAGAGCAGTTGTGCTTCCCCTTTTTCTGAGGTCGGGATGTGGTTGTGCTCCCTAGCATCCTATACACTTAGGCAATCAGAGCAGTGTTGCTGGAGTGCGTATAGTTGTCACAACCCTGGCCAGTTGGCCACACAGATGTGATATGATGGTTGTTAGACTGGTGTCTAGGGGTGACACATGTCATTGCATCATGTGCATATAATGCATCCTACATTTTGCTTGTGTTTGGTGCATTTGCTTGAGCTATAATAGCTGCATTTAATTGACATGCATATATGACTATGATTTGATCTGGATCTGCTTAGTAGTAAGAGCAGGCTTGTAGATATATGGGGATTTCTAATTATGCCCTTACATGTTATACTAATTTCGGGTATGTATATTCATACAAGTATTATGTTCAGATTCTACTCTATTTTAGAGATTATATACTATTGGTTTTTCCTACTTGTTATATTCTATTTATACCATGTATTTATTTTCTATTATATCCTGTCAAACATCAAAAAAAAAAAGAGATTGTTAGTGCAATCATCCTCGGGTCAAGGTTGACCAGTTTGACTAAGCTCGAGTTAGCTCGAGTTTGAGTTTTGATGATTGACAATGATGTTTAGACAATGTGTGAGACAAGTCAAGTAGGTTAAGGTTGACCGGAGACTTGACTGGTGAAGTCCTAACTTGAGGTTAGGCAAAGCAAAGTCCTAGTTGGACTATGTAGACCTAGTTGGGAACTAGGTGAAGTCCAAGTGGATTTGAGAAGATCGCACGTTGGCAAAGTGAAAGTCTATTAAGTCACTAGACCTAACTACGGTTAGGCAAAGGGAAGTTCTAGTAGAACTAGGCAGACCTAGTTGGGAACTAGGTGAAGTTTAACGTGGATTAGCTGGTAGCTAAATACTTGACATGAGAAAAGACCTAGTTGTGAACTAAATATAGGAAAGTCTATGTTGTTTAAGGGTTGATTGAAGACCTGCAAGAAGTCCTGGCAAGTTAAGGTTGACTGTATGTTAGATGACGAAAATTCCCAACAAGTCTTGGAAGGCTTTGTATTGCACAAAGTAACCCTAGATTTGTGTTAGACAAGTTAGAACTTAGGCAAATTGATTAGGTAATCAATTGGACAAAAGTCAATCAATCGGGTTATTGATTGGGAGTGTAGCCCACTCCAATCGATCAGGTGATCAATTGAGAGTGTTTTCTCACAAACACAAAAAGACTCTTAATCGATTCGGTAATCAATCAAGGCTTCTCCAATCGATCAGGTGATCGATTGGGAGATTTTTGTCGCTAGAACAAAATCCGTCTTATTCGATTAGGTGATCAATTAAGACACTTCTATCGCGAGAATAGAAACTTGCTTAATTGATCATCCAATCAAATAAGAAACCTTAATCAATTAGGTAATCAATTAAGCTTTGAAAAAAAGACATTGAATGACTAGATCTGACATGATAATTGATTGGGTAATTGATTAGGAACACTAATCTGTGGGATATAAAGGGTTTTCACTGAAGGTTAAAGGTAACTCTTCCCTTGAAAACAAGGCAATGTAGCAATAATGTGTATATAATGACTGTTGAGGCAATCTATGGTCCATGGGACTATATGTTTTGATATTTGGGCAAAGGGTTTAAGTTAGGATTTCACCCTTGTATTTGATATATGTATTTGAGTGTGCAAGTTGCAGGATACACATAGACTCATCTTGATGGTTTTGGGTCTGATGAAGGATGGAGCATCCGCGAACCGTGGACAATGCAAAAATGATCAGCTAAGAGAAGCACACTTCGAGGCATACGCGAAGGATGACATATAGAGACGAGCCACGGGCTTGTATGCATCTGAGGGACGAGAGTTAAAGTGAAGAAGGCTTGGAGGTAAAAATCAAAGTTGCAAAGAAAGAGTCAAGTGAGTCATGAGGGTCCAAGTGTGAGTGAACTGTACTCAGGAAGGGAAATCCTATGTTTAGGATTTTACCAGTCCACTGGTGTGAGATCAGTCGACTGGTAGAGGTCATAGAAAGATCAGTCGATTGATCTTCTGTGCAGTCAACTGGTGTCGGCTGAGAATTTGAATGTTGGACTATAGCATTTGAATTCGACAGGATCAGTCGAGTGGTATTGGAACCAGTCAGCTGGTAACGGCTAGTTTAGCCATGAGCTCTATTTATGGGAGCTCAGTTTGACTGGCTAGGATTGACGAAATTAATTTTGGTTGAAGGCCAATTAGTAGTCTAAGTGCTTAGGAGTTGTTGTGGGTTGTGGCGAGGTTTCTCCAACTACAAGGAGTGACACGAGCTAGTCGGAGGTTTTCTGGGGAGTCATCCACTGATGGATCTGGATTGTCCATCTTACGGGCAGCTGTGGAGTAAGAGCTTTATCACCGAACCACGTAACATGGTTTGTCTCTTTTTTGTTAGTTTAGTTTAATTATTATTCCGCATGTGCACTAACACATGTAAGAGAGAATCGATGAGTTGAGGGTGACGAGCTATTCACTCCCCATCTAGCCGGGTTATCGATCCCAACAAGTGGTATTAGAGTGGGTCGCTTTCCATTGGACTAATCGCCGAGGAAGCACAAGATGGTCGAGTTTGTAATTCCACCAAAATTTAAAGAAAGAGATTTTTCTAGGTAGACGAAAAGAATGGAGATTTTCTTCAAGACGGATTGGGACACAAGTATGGTCATCGAGAAACCATTTGAAGTCCCAAGAGATAAGCATAGGAAGAAGTTCTGTGCATGATATTGGACCGAGGATCAACAATCACGACCAAAGACAAATTCAAAGGTAATATCAATATTAGTTGATATTTTATCTTCTAATGTGATTAGTCGTGTAGGGGAATATAAGAATGCCCACGATTTGTGGAGCAGAATCAAGATTGTTCTTTGGGAAGAACCAAAGCCTACACAAGAAGAAAAGCGCAAGGAGATGGGTTTAATGGTCTAAGAGGAGAAGAAGGACCAATCAGGGGAGATGAGCTCAACATCTAAGGAGGAGAATGAAGAAGAAGAATCATTCATCTCCTCAAGTGAAGTGGCACAAGAAGATGAAGAACCATCCACCTCATCAAAGGTTGAAAAAGAAGTCAACCTACCGAGCACCCCCACCAAAGCAAAATCAAAAGAGCACATCAGTTGTTTTGGGTGCAATGAAAAGGGATACTACAAAAGTAGGTGTCCATTGTGTTGGTGTCGGATGCACCAAAGTCGAACCTATGTTTTGATAATGGCAAAGGATTTAAAAGTTAAGAATTGGTTGTGATCTAACAAAGTTACTAAGTGTGCAGGAAAGTCCTAGGTACACTAGGCACTAAGTCCTGGTTCTTTGAATTGGGCACTAAGTCCTGGCAGCGAGCTGGGCAACTAAGTCCTGATATAAGGTTGGGCAATAAGACCTGGTGAGTGAAGCTGGGCACTAAGACCTGGTGAGTGAAGTTGGGCACTAAGACCTGCTGGTGAGTGAAGCTGGGCAAAAGTCTAACCGAAGGAGCCAGTTGGCAAAAAGGTAAATTCTCCTGAGAGGAGTAGGTGAGATGCATTCCCCGTAGGAGGGAACATTAGGCGTCAGTTTGACCTAGGGTTCCATTTGGGAGACCCAAAGTCAGAACCAAGACAGCTTAGGCTGTAAATAATGTTTAATATATATTGTATATTTGCTTCTTGTGTTTGGAGCTAACCCTGGTTGCAGGAAACGAAGCGACTATGTTTCTGTAGCTCAGGCGCCTCAATGGAAGGAGGCGCCTCACTGGGCTAGGCGCCTGCATGGATACAGGCGCCCCAGTGCAAGGTCAAACCAAGTCATCGAAGCAAAGTGCCATGAAAGCTTTTGGACCAAGTCAAGCTAGGCGCCTATGTTAACACAGGCGCCCCAATCAGCTTAGGCGCCTCAATGAAGGGGATAAGCGTTGACCAAGCCTGCGGATTAGAGTTCACGCATGAGAGGCCATATGTTAGGCGCCCCCTTCAACACAGGCGCCCAAGCGACCACTATAAAAGGGGGTCCACCCCCAAGGCTTGAACACAACTTACAAATCTCGCTCTCAACACTTTCGCTCAAGCGCTATGCTCCGGCACACTCTGCACTCGCGATTCAAGCACCGACGACGACCCGCTGCTCCGAAATTCCATCCACTCTGGTCGTCGGTAAAAGCTTTAATTTTTTAAGTGTTATAACTTCCTTTTTTAATTCTATATCTGTACTCCAAATTGTAAACATTCTTCCAATATAGAATTGCCCATCGTAAATGGTCAAGGACCGTGAGCCTTGGAATAGGAGCCGACTGCGACTCTGAACCAAGTAAAATAAACTGTGTTAGCGACTTTGTTTTACTCTTTCCGCTGCGTAATTTCTCTATTTATCCGAAAATTTTCCGATCGATATTCACCCCCCCCACACTCTATCGATTTACTCCGATCCAACAAGTGGTATCAGAGCGGGTGACTCAAACTTGGTGCAACCACCAGTTTGAGAATTTTTTTTGGATTTTCGAATTTTAAATTGTTTTTTTCGCTCAAATTTTCTCGTTAATCGAGGTTGGTGCAACACCACTCGATCTTTTTTCCGTTGTTAATATTTCTTCCCACACTGCTAATCCAAGACCTAGTCTTGGGACAAGTTTCTTGTAATTTTTCAGAAAAATTCAATGGCCATGCAAGAGGGGTACAACACTGTCAGACCTCCTCTTTTCAGTGGAGAAGACTTCTCCTACTGGAAAAGCAGGATGGAAGTCCACCTGAAAACCCAGGTGGACATGTGGATAATCATCCAGTCTGGGCTGGAAATTCCCAAAAATGCACAAGGTGTGGTGCAACATTATACCGAGTGGGATGCCCCACTAAAGAAGAAAATCAATGCCGATGCAAAGGCGACCCAAACTTTGTAATGCGGCTTAACCAAGGAGGAGCTAAACCGGGTGGGACCCTTCAACAGCGTGAAAGAGCTTTGGAACAAGCTGATAGAGCTGTACGAAGGCACTTCTGACACGAGGATCAGCAAAAGAGATATGTTGCTGAACAGATTCTATATAATCAAGATGCACGACGGTGAGACTGCAGCCCACTCCACTCCAGAATTCAGGAGATGATGAACGGGCTACACACGATAGGTCACAAGGTTGAAAACCGTGACCTGATAAGGTATACGCTTAATTCTTTACCGAGAAACTCACTGTGGGCGTCTATGGTAGATGCCTACAAAGTTTCAAGGAACGTATCTGAAATCAAATTAGACGAACTCTTTTCTGAACTAGAACTGCACGAACAGAGTAACACTACCTTGATCGAGAAAGGTATAGCTTTTGTTGCAGGTAAATTTCAAGGGAAAGCTCCCAAGAAGAAGACTCAACCTGCACCCGAGTCTGACTTAGACTCGGAATCAGAAGATAGTGAAGGGGATCGACCCAAGTTGGTTCGGCTAGCTCGGGACTACTACAAAGAACTAAAGCACCAAACGAGCAAGAAGAAATCAAGCTGAAGAAAGGAAGATCCAGCAGAACCTTCAACAAGCTCGAAGAGCAAGACCAACGTTACTTGCTACGAATGCAACAAAAAGGGACATTTTAAGTCGGAGTGCCCCAACCTAAAGGAGACCAAGAAGGCGCGAAGAAAGAAGGCTCTCCAAGCCACTTGGGATGAATCCTCTTCCGAAGAAGAAGAAGAAGAAGTCCCACACACAAATCTCCTCGCCCTAACAGCCTCGGAAGACGTCGACTCCGGATCAGAGTCAGAACCAGATGATGGAAGACTTACAATCTCGGAGAATGGGCAAATCACGGTAAGAGGTTACTCAGAATATGAATTGTCAAAATTAATTTCTTATTTGTCTCGTAACTTAGCGAAATCCAAGATCCAGGCCAAGTCCCTCCGACAGGAAGTAAAACGCCTAAAAGAGGAAGCTGACTTGAGGTCCTTGACCGAGCAAATTCAAGGAGGAAACTCAACTCAAGTCCAAAAATCTTGAGGAAGAGAATTCTTCCTTGAAAACTCAAGTCAAGGAGCTCAGAGTAGCCTTAGAATGATTCACTTCGGGTTCCAAGGGTCTTGACATGATCCTTGTAAAGCAGAAGTTCGTTCTTAACCGATCCGGATTAGACTATCGAACTAAGTCAAGACAACGATCATATTATTCTGTATTGAACCAACCTAGAACCCGAGTCCAAGCATGGGTTCCCAAGCTCTATTTAAACAAACAAGCTGGACCAAACCAGTATTGGATCCCCAAGGACAAGATTCATATCTTGCCTAACCCTTATCGAGGCTGTAGTCCAGGGGGAGCCAATACAAAAACCATTTTTATAAGTAGATGATCTATTACTTAATTGCTTGCCTGATTGTTTGTTGTTTTTAATTTTTTTTCTCATGCTTACATTTAGGACTTGTTAGATTAAGGACAAAAGATTTAATTAAAAATTGAACAACATAGTATTGGGTGGAGGTGAGATGATAGTACGTTAGGGAAGTCCTTCTAATAAGGTCAAGTATATCCTACTTGGTCTATTTAGTCTGGTGGAACTAGCCGAAGCTACCGATCCAAGACCCAAACTAGTTAGACCAAAATTTTTCAAGAAGTAACTTGAAGATGAATTTTCAGTATAAGGCATTGTCAAGGAAAGGGTTGTTGCTCCAATAAGGCTACGGCCAAAGAAGGCCTTGTGCCTCGCCAAGACCTGGAAGCTGATTACTGAAAACCAAATTCAAATTACTATTTGTTAAATTTGAATCTAACACAAATTTCAATTAATCTTATATTCAACACATTTTTCAAAATCAGTAAACTTAAAACTTTCAAAATTAATTCAATGTCTTCAAAATTAACCATGTTTTTCAAAATTAAAATCTTTATTTTTGAAAACCTGTCTCACAAAACCCATAAGGTTAACGTGATTGATAACATTAGACTGGGTGAGACAGACTAGGATGTGAAAATCAATTTAAGCTATCCCTAACTCTAATTGGATCCAAATCAATAAATACTTTATGTGTAAGAACATAAAGATTTGGACCAATGGATGTTGGATAGTGGATGCTCCAGACACATTGTTGGTGCAGACAGCACCCAAGTCGAACCTATGTTTTGATTAATGGCAAAGGGTTCAAAAGTTAAGGTGTTATGTTTATCTAACATGCTACCTGAGTGTGCAGATTAAAGTCCTAGCGAAGGACTGTTGGGCACCTAGCGAAGGACTGCTAGGCAACGGAACCCTAAGGCCCAGCGAAGGGCTACTAGGAATCAAAGACCTAGCGAAGGACTGCTAGGCACCAGGCGAAGGACTACTTGGTACCGAAGCTCTAGCGAAGGACTGCTAAGCACCGGGCGAAAGACTGCTTGGTACCGAAGACCTAGCGAAGGACTGTTAGGCACCGGGTGAAGGACGGCTTGGTACCTAAGCCCTAGCGAAGGACTGCTAGGCAAAAGTCCAACCAGAGGAGCCGGTTGGCAACAGGTAAATTCTCCTGAGTGGAGTAGGTGAGGATGCGTTCCCCGTTGAGGGAATAGTAGGCGTCGGTTCGACCTAGGGTTCCATTTTGGAGACCCAAAGTCAGAACCAAGACAGCTAAGGTTGTATAAACCTAATACCTTATTGCTTCATATTGTTTTGGACTAACCCTGGATGCAGGACTGAAGGAACGTGTGTCTGCAGCTCAGAATGCCCAAAGGAGAGAGGCAAGTAGCTGAGCAGGGCGCCCCCAGAGTCCCGGGCGCCCCCAAGGCCAATACAAAACAAGTGAAGCAAAGAAGTGCTTCGGTAGCTCACTGGGTGGGGCACCCCTATGCTCCCGGGCGCCCCCACTGCCTAGGGCGCCCCGCACATAAGCCAACGAAGCGGATAAAATTTCATCCAGCCGAGAAGCTCGCTGAAAGGGTCAACCAGGGCGCCCCCTGCTTCCCGGGCGCCCCCGTCAAGGTTCGATACCTATTTTGGAGGGATAAAAAGCTGACCGAAACTATTGCGGATCAAAGGCCACGTGGAGGGCGCCCCAACATCCCGGGCGCCCCCAGACCTACTATATAAAGCCCTCGACCCCCAAGGCTTCTTATTCACTGCTTCCAACGACAATACACTCTTCTACTCAAGCGCTCTGCTCTAGAAATCTCCCAACTCGAGATACAAGCGCCGACGACGTCCCTCTGCTCCGAGAAACATTCTACACCGGACGTCGGTAACGAAGAGCTGTCATTTCATTTGTTTTATACTACAACTGTAATCTTTCTGTAAAACTCTTTGTGCACATATAGAATTGCCTCCAGTAAACGATCAACGACCGTAGGCCTTGGAGTAGGAGCTGACCGCGACTCCGAACCAAATAAAACTACTTGCGTTTTTTGTTGTGATTTGATTTTCCGCTGCGTATGCTCTTATCTTTAATCCGAAAATGATTTACGATATTCACCCCCCCTATCGTTTCTCTCGATCCAACAAGTGGTATCAGAGCGGGGAAGCTCAAAATTGGTGCAACCACCAATTTGAGAATTTTTCGGATTTTTACAAAATCTTTTTAATTTTTTTTTTCGAATTTTCATCGTTAATCGAGGTTGGTGCAACACCCCTCGATAAGTATTTTTTTTTTCTCCTGCACTACTAATCCAAGACCAAGTCTTGAGATATTTTTTTTCTTCTTTTTACTCTTAGTTTCAGTTAAATGACCATGCAAGAAGGATTCAGCACAGCCAGACCTCCACTTTTTAATGGAGAAGATTTTTCCTACTGGAAAAGTCGAATGGAGGTCCACCTGAAAACTCAGGTGGACATGTGGATAATCATCCAATCTGGACTGGAGATTCCAAAGAACGCTGAAGGAGTACCACAGTCGTACACTGAGTGGGATACCGCTCTGAAAAGAAGAATTGAAGCTGATGCAAAAGCGACCCAGACCCTTCAATGCGGCCTGACCAAGGAAGAGTTGAATCGGGTAGGACCATTCAACAGTACCAAGGAGCTGTGTGGCAAGCTGATCGAGCTGCACGAAGGAACTTCTAACACTCGAATTAGCAAGAGAGATCTCCTCCTGAACAAGTTGTACACGATCAAGATGAATGACAATGAAACAGCAGCCCAGCTCCATGCCAGAATTCAGGAGTTAATGAACGGACTACACACAATCGGTCATAAGGTAGAAAACCGTGACTTGATAAGGTACGTTCTCAACGCTTTCCTGAGAAACACCTTGTGGGCATCTATGGTAGATGCATACAAGGTTTCAAGGGACCTTTCAAAAATAAAGTTAGATGAACTATTTTCTGAATTAGAATTGCATGAGCAGACTAACTGCAATCTGGCCGAGAAAGGCATCGCTTTTCTTGCAGGTAAAGCTGGAAAGACAACCAAGAAAAAGCCTCAACCTGCACCCGAGTCTGATTCAAACTCAGACTCAGAAGACAGCGAGGGAAATCGACCGAAGATGGTTCGGCTAGCCCGAGACTACTACAAAGAACTAAAGAACCAGACCAACAGAAGAAAAGTGAGCCGAAGAAAGGAAGAACCAGCTGAACCCTCAAATGACAAGAACAAACCAAACGTGACCTGTTACGAGTGCAAGAAGAAGGGTCACTACAAGAAGGAGTGTCCGAACCTAAAGGAGACCAAGAAGACTAGAAGGAAGAAGGCACTTCAGGCAACGTGGGACGAGTCCTCCTCCGAAGAAGAAGAAGAACACCCACAGTCGAACCTGTTAGCCCTAACCGCCTCAGAAGAAATAGAAACCGAGTCAGAGTCAAAGCCGGACGACGCCAAACTTACATTCTCAGAGGATGGTGAAATAACTGTAAGTGGTTTTTCCAGAAATCAGTTAAATGAATTAATTTCCTATCTTTCTCGAGATTTGGTGAAAGCTAAACTCCGAGTCGAATCTCTCCGACAGGAAGTAAAACTCCTGAAAGAGAGAGCTGACTCTAGATCCTTAACTGAGAAGGTTCAAGAAGGAACCTCTACTCAAGTTGAAAAACTTGAGAAAGAGAACTACCCCTTGAAAACTCAAGTTAAGGACCTTAGATCAGCTTTAGAATGGCTCACTTTTGGTTCCAATGGTCTTGATATGATTCTTGGAAAATAGAAGTCGGTTCTAAATCAATCCGGACTAGGCTATAGAACCAAATCTAGACAAAGATCCTACTATGCTGTACTGAACCAGTCCAGACCTAAAGTTTAGGCATGGGTACCCAAACTGTGCATGAACAAACAAACTGGATCAAATCAGTATTGGATCCCCAAGGACAAGATTCACATCTTACCAAACCATTATCATGGCTTTAGTCCAGGGGGAGCCAAATTAAGAACTATATTTATAATTAGATAAATTTCAACTCTTGTTTTCAAAATGTATGATTGCTTGTTTATTTAATTTCTGCAATTTACCATGCTTAGACTTAGGAATGGTTAGTTTAAGGACTGAACCAACTAACTGAAATTTGAATAACATAGTATTGGGTGGCGGTGAGATGATAGTACGTTAGGGAAGCCAATTCTAATAAGGTCAAGTATTCTCTACTTGGTCTCTTTAGACTGGTGAAACTAGCCGAAGCTACCGATCCAAGACCCAAACTAGTTAGACCAGATTTTTTCAAAAAAAATAATTTTGAAAATGAAATTTCATTAAAAGGCTTTGTCAAGGAAAGGGTTGATGATCCAATAAGGCTACGGCCAAAGAAGGCTCAGTGCCTCGCCAAGACCTGGAAGCCGATTTTTGAAATTCAAATTCAAATATTCTTTGTCAAATTCGAATCTAACACAAATTTTCAGTTAATTATAGATTCAAACTTTATTTTTAAAATAAACTCAAAATTAATTGCTTCAAAATTAATTAGACTTTTTCAAAATAAATCATGATTTGTTTTAAAAAATAATACCATCAAAACCTGTCTCACAAAACCTGTAAGGCTAACGTGATTGATAACCCTAGATTGGGTGAGATAGACTAGGCTGTGAAAATCAATTTATGCTAATCCTGATTCTAATTGGATCCAAATCAACAAAACTCTTTATGTGTAGGAACATAAAGATTTGGACCAATGGATGTTGGATAGCAGATGCTCCAGACACATGACTGGGGACAAGTTGAAATTCACCAAACTCAACTTCAAAAACCTAGGCTCAGTAGCATTTGGCAACAATGCTACACTCAAGGTGATTAGATCAGGTAATATTGAACCTAAATCTGACTTTGTTATTAAGAAAGTTCTTTTGGTTGAAAATTTTAAATTTAACTTGCTTAGCATAAGTCAATTATGTGATACTGGTTATATAGTTACCTTTACCAATTCTAACTGCCTGATTAGAATTTTGCAAGACTCAGAAATCATGCTTAAGGGCACTAGAAAAAATAATATTTACACTATAAACCTACCCCTAGTACTTAAATGCATGTTAACTCGGTTAGAACAATCAAACCTCTGGCATAGGAGATTAGGTCACACTAATCTGAGAATTATTTCAAAAATCACCCAACTTGGCCTAATTAAAGGTATCCCTAAAATTAAAAATCATGAAAACATAATATGTGAATCATGTAATCAAGGTAAACAAACCAGGTCTAATCACAAACTAATCCAATCTGATCAAACTCAAACCACACTTGAGCTCCTGCACCTTGACCTATTTGATTCACATGGAGCCAAGTCACTATGCGGAAACCAATACTGCTTAGTAATAGTTGATGATTATTCTAGGTTTACCTGGGTTAGGTTTCTAAAGACCAAAGATGAAACCCTAAACCTATTCAGTGACTTTTGTAAATTAATTGAAAATTAAAACGATTCTAAAATCAAAAGACTTAGGAGTGACCACGGGGGAGAGTTTGAAAATTAACGATTCGAGGAATTTTGTAAGGTAAATGGGTATATACACGAATTTTCGTGTCCTAGAACCCCCCAGCAAAATGGGATAGTCGAAAGAAAAAATAGAACCCTATAGGAAGCCGCTAGGGCTATGCTCAATGAATTCAACTTAGCTAACCAATATTGGGCAGAAGCAATTAGTACGGCTTGCTACATCCAAAATAGGGTACTGATTAACAAGCGACACAACAAAACACCCTATGAATTATACTACCATAGACTACCAAACCTACACTACCTAAGGGTCTTTGGGTGCAAAGTCCATATCCTAAACACCAAGGACTATCTAGGTAAATTCTAGTCTAAGTCAACCCCAGGCATCTTCTTAGGATACTCAACAACAAGTAGAGCCCATAGGGTTTACAATAAACAAACTAAAAAAATTGAAGAAACAACCAATCTAATATTTGATGAAGAAATTAACTCAAAATCTAATAATCCAAATTTAACTTCATCAAATACTGATCAAGAAGATAATGAACAAGCGGTTGAATCCTTAATTAAACCAATAAACGAACTAACTATTGAAACAACCAATGAGTCAATTGAACCAACTATTGAACCAATAATTGAACCAACTCAAATAGTTGAATCAAATAGTGAACCAAACCGACCAGCCGGACCTGAGGCTGAGCCAAGTTCTAGAAAAACCAAGAAACCCAGACTCAGTCACCCAACCGATCAAATTATGGGTGATCCAACTCTAGGAGTCAGAACTAGGTCTTCCTATAGAAACCTTAGTCAGATAGCAATGATTTCAAAAATAGAACCTAAGACTATAGAGGAAGCCTTACCTGATCCTAATTGGATCATAGCTATGCAAGAAGAGTTAGCCCAATTTGAGAGGAACCAAGTCTGGGAACTAGTACCAAAACCTGAAGGCAAATCCATCATTGACACTAAGTGGGTTTTTAGGAATAAGCTAAATGATCAAGGAGAAATAGTCAGAAATAAAGCCCGCTTAGTAGTGAAAGGATTTAGCCAAGTAGAAGGGTTAGATTATGACGAAACATATGCCCCAGTAGCTAGACTTGAGTCCATTAAGATGTTATTAGCCTTTGCATCCCATAAAGGATTCAAACTATACCAAATGGATGTAAAGTCAGCCTTTTTAAATGGATTCATTAAGGAAGAAGTCTATGTAGGACAACCCCCTGGCTTTGAGGACTTAGAAAGACCTGACCATGTTTACAAACTCACTAAAGCACTTTATGGACTAAAACAAGCACCTAGGGCCTGGTATGAACGCTTATCAACTTACCTAATTTCTAAAGAATTTAAACAAGGACAAATTGACTCAACCCTATTTATTAAAACCTTAGGAAAAGAAATCTTTATTGCCCAAATCTACGTCGATGACATAATCTTTGGGTCAACCAACTCTAATTTTTTAAAAGAATTCGTGAAAATAATGGAAAATGAGTTTGAAATGAGCCTAGTTGGTGAGCTCAACTTTTTCCTAGGGTTACAAATTAAACAAACTAGGGATGGAAACTATGTCCACCAATTCAAATATGCTAAAGAGTTAATAAAGAAATTTAAAATGGATAACTCTAAAAGCATAAGTACCCCCATGGCCACAAATGTAAAAATAGATAGTGACCCTGATGATAAACCAGTAGACCTTAAGCTCTATAGAAGTATGATTGGAAGTCTACTGTACCTTACAGCCAACAGACCTGATATCCTTTTTGTTGTAGGAATGTACGCTAGATACCAAACCTGTGCTAAGGAAACGCACTTAGCAGCCCTAAAAAGAATACTAAGATATGTTAAGGGCACCCTAAATGTAGGAATTTGGTATCCTAGGACCTCAACCTTTGAATTGTCAGGATACTCGGATTCTGACTACGCTGGTTGTAAATTAGATAGAAAGAGCACAAGTGGAAGCTGCCAACTGTTAGAAAATAGTCTAGTAAGTTGGTGCAGCAGAAAACAACACTGTGTAGCTCTATCCACAACTGAAGCTGAGTATGTTGTCTTAGGAGAGTGTGTAGCACAACTCTTATGGATGATGCACACTCTTAAGGACTTTCAGCTCAACTACACCCAAACTCAGGTCTTCATTGACAATATAAGCTCAATTAATCTAACTAAGAACCCAATCCAACATTCCAAAACTAAACACATAGAAGTTAAACACCACTTTATAAGAGATCATGTAGCCAGGGGTGAGATAGTCCTTAAGCATGTAGACTCTAAATCTAACTTAGTTGACATATTCACCAAACTTCTATCTGAGTCTGAGTTCAGCTCACTAAGAAGGCAGTTAGGATTATGCTTAGTAGAATAGGTTAACTCTACTTTTGGTTTTCTTACTGCTTTACTTGATTTAAAAATCAGTTTCAAAAACCTGCCTTACTTGATTTCAAAATCAGCTTTTACTTAGTTTGAAAATTTTTTTAAAAATAAATTTTTCGACTTAGTTTTATTTTAAAACTACCCCCTTCAAAACTAGGGCTTTTTTTCGCAAATGGACTTAGCCTAGGCCCTAACCCTAGAACTGCATGCACCTATAGATTTAGAAGCCAGCATCTCACAAGCACCTTAGGGTACTTTTGACTGACAACCTAGAATGGGTTGAGATGCTTAGGTCTTTGCCTTAATTCAAGATGCTTTAAGTCAGTGCATCGACAGTAATTGGGGCACTAAATACAACTTAAACAGCAATCAGGTTAAGTGTCAAGTTTAGAAAATCTAACTTGAACAGAACACTTAACTTGACTAACCCTAGCGAAAACTACTGTTTATAACAGTTAGTAAGTAGCTAATTGGGTTAGACATGACCCTAAAGAGATAATTGAAATTGGTTTGATTCAGCTTATATCTTGATTTGGTTCAGTACAATACATTATTCAATTATATTGTTATGCAGTTTATTTTATTTGCTATATTGCCTTGTTTTTGATATATGGCAAAGGGGGAGAGATAGGAAAAGAGAGAAACTTTAATATTTCAAAAATTTCTCAATTTTTAATAAATTTTTTTTCTTCAAAAAGTACTTAATCTATGTTTTTCAAAACTGTTTCCAAAGTACTTAAGCTAAGTTCTTTTGAAAACTGCTTTCAAAAGCGCTGAATCTATTTTGATCAAAAGTACTGTGTTTTCAAAATTGATTCTAAGTACTTGACCCAAGAAGGTTTCAAAAGCATCTTCTAAGTACTTAAGCTTAAGGTATGTTCAAAATACTTATTTCTAACTTCTCTAGAAAAGTTTCTAAGGTTCTAAAAGTACTAAAGAAATTAAAAACTTTTAAAGTGCTTCCAAGAACTTAAAAGATGTTTTAGAAATTTTTGTTTCACTAAGTTATTTCTCTAAATTTCTAAGTATAAAATTTTTTTTTAATGTTCTTTTGAAAAATCTTCTAAGTTTTTGAAAAATTATTTCCATCATGTTTTGACTTAGAAATTTTTTTTGCAAACCCCACGAAACTTTGGAAAACCTAAGGGGAGATTCCTTCCAGGGGGAGGAAACTAAATTGTTATACCAATTGTATGAATTAACTTAACTTTTTGAATCGAGTTGTCATAAATCAAAAAGGGGGAGATTGTTGGTGCAGACAGCACCCAAGTCGAACCTATGTTTTGATTAATGGCAAAGGGTTCAAAAGTTAAGGTGTTATGTTTATCTAACATGCTACCTGAGTGTGCAAATTAAAGTCCTAGCGAAGGACTGCTAGGCATCGGAACCCTAAGACCCAGCGAAGGGCTGCTGGGCACCTAGCGAAGGGCTGCTAGGAATCAAAGACCTAGCGAAGGACTGCTAGGTACCAGGCGATGGACTGCTTGGTACCGAAGCCCTAGCGAAGGACTGCTTGGTACCGAAGACCTAGCGAAGGACTGCTAGGCACCGGGCGAAGGACGGCTTGGTACCTAAGCCCTAGCGAAGGACTGCTAGGCAAAAGTCCAACCGAAGGAGCCTGTTGGCAACAGGTAAATTCTCCTGAGAGGAGTAGGTGAGGACGCGTTCCCCGTCGAGGGAACAGTAGGCGTCGGTTCGACCTAGGGTTCCATTTTGGAGACCCAAAGTCAGAACCAAGACAGCTAAGGCTGTATAAACCTAATACCTTATTGCTTCATATTGTTTTGGACTAACCCTGGATGCAGGACCGAAGGAACGTGTGTCTGCAGCTCAGAATACCCAAAGGAGAGGGGCAAGTAGCTGAGCAGGGCGCCCCCAGAGTCCCGGGCGCCTCCAAGGCCAATACAAAACAAGTGAAGTAAAGAAGTACTTCGGTAGCTCACTGGGCGGGGCGCCCCCATGCTCCCGGGCACCCCGTCAAGGTTCGATCCCTATTTTGGAGGGATAAAAAGCTGACCAAAACTATTGCGGATCAAAGGCCATGTGAGGGCGCCCCCAATGTCCCGGGCGCCCCCAGACCTACTATATAAAGCCCTCGACCCCCAAGGCTTCTTATTCACTGCTTCCAACGACAATACGCTCTTCTACTCAAGCGCTCTGCTCCAGAAATCTCCCAACTCGAGATACAAGCGCCGACAACGTCCCTCTGCTCCAAGAAACATTCTACACCGGACGTCGGTAACAAAAAGCTGTCATTTCATTTGTTTTATACTACAACTATAATCTTTCTGTAAAACTCTTTGCGCACATATAGAATTGCCCCCAGTAAACGGTCAACGACCGTGGGCCTTGGAGTAGGAGCCGACCGCGACTCTGAACCAAGTAAAACTACTTGCGTTTTTTGTTGTGATTTGATTTTCCGCTGCGTATGCTCTTATCTTTAATCCGAAAATGATTTACGATATTCACCCCCCCTATATCGTTTCTCTCGATCCAACACACATGACTGGAGACAAATTGAAATTCACCAAAATCAAGTTCAAGAACCTAGGCTCAGTAGTATTTGGCAATAATGTTATACTCAAAGTCATTGGGTTAGGTATCATTGAACTCAAGTCTGATTTTATGATTAAGAAAGTACTCTTGGTTGAAAATTTTAAGTTCAATTTGCTTAGTATAAGTCAACTATGTGATACTGGCTACGTAGTTACATTCACCAACTCCGACTGCCTGATTAGAAACCTCCAAGACTTAGAAGTTATGCTTAAGGGTACTAGGAAAAATAACGTTTATACTATTAATTTACCTTTAGTACCAAAATGCTTCTTGACTCAATTAGAAGAATCCAACCTCTGGCATAGGAGATTAGGTCACACTCATGTTAAACTAATTTCTAAAATTACCCAACTTGGTTTAATTAAAGGTGTACCAAAAATTAAGAATTTTGAAAACACAATCTGTAACTCATGTAACCAAGGCAAACAAACTAAGTCTACTCACAAACTAATTCAATCAGACTTAACCCAAACCACACTTGAGCTCCTGCACCTTGACCTATTTGATTCACACGGAGCCAAGTCGCTAAGCGGGAATCGGTACTGCTTAGTAATTATCGATGATTACTCTAGGTTTACTTGGGTTAGGTTCCTAAAGACTAAGGATGAAACCTTGAACTTGTTTATTGACTTATGTAAAATGATTAAAAACCAAAATGATACTAAAATCAAAAGACTTAGAAGTGATCATGGGGGAGAATTTGAAAATCAAAGGTTTGAGGAATTTTACAAAATAAATGGGTATATTCATGAGTTTTCCTGTCCTAGAACCCCCCAACAAAATGGGATAGTGGAGAGAAAAAATAGAACCCCTTCAGGAAGCCGCTAGAACCATGCTGAATGAATTTAACTTAGCTAATCAATTTTGGGCAGAAGCGGTAAGTACGACGTGCTACATTCAAAATAGAGTTCTAATTAACAAAACACATAATAAAACCCCTTATGAACTATATTATCATAGACTGCCTAACCTACACTACCTAAGGGTCTTTGGGTACAAAGTCCATATCTTGAACACTAAGGACTACCTAGGTAAGTTTCAATCCAAGTCAACCCCAGGGATCTTCTTAGGATATTCAACAACTAGTAGGGCCTATAGGGTTTATAATAAACAAACTCACAAAATCGAAGAAACTACTAACTTAATTTTTGATGAGGAAATTGAACCAAAAACTGATAATCAGAAATTGAACCAATCAAATTTTGATCAGGAAGACAGTGAACCATCAATTGAACCACTGGTTGAACCTCTAAATGAACTAACTCTTGAACCAACTACTGAGGTCTCAACTGAATCAATAACTGAAACGACCCAAGTAGTTGAACCAAACACTGAATTGAACCGTCCAGCCAGACCTGAGGCTGAACCTAGTACTAGAAGAACCAAGAAACCCAGACTCAGTCACCCTTCTGATCAAATTATGGGTGATCCAACCTTAGGAGTCAGAACCAGGTCTTCCTATAGAAATCTTAGTCAGATCGCATTAATTTCAAAAATTGAACCTAAGACTATAGAGGAAGCCCTACCTGACCCTGATTGGATCATAGCTATGCAAGAGGAGTTAGCCCAATTTGAAAGAAACCATGTCTGGGAACTAGTACATAAACCTGAGGGTAAATCTGTTATAAATACTAAGTGGGTGTTCAGAAACAAATTAAATGATCAAGGGGAAATAGTTAGAAATAAAACCCGCTTAGTACCTAAAGGGTTCAGTCAGGTCGAAGGGTTAGACTATGATGAAACCTATGCCCCAGTAGCCAGACTTGAGTCAATTAGAATGTTGTTAGCCTTTGCAGCCCATAGAGGGTTCAAGCTATACCAAATGGATGTTAAGTCTACCTTTTTAAATGGGTTTATCAAAGAAGAAGTTTATGTAGGACAACCCCCAGGATTTGAGGACCTAGAAAAACCTGAGTATGTTTTTAAACATAGAAAAACACTTTATGAGTTGAACCAAGCACCTAGGGCATGGTATGAACGCTTATCAACTTATCTAATTTCTAAGGAATTTAAACAAGGTCAAATTGATGCCACCCTTTTTGTTAAAACCTTAGAAAACGATATTTTTATTGGCCAAATTTATGTTGATGATATAATTTTTGAATCCACCAACTCTAACTTTCTAAAAGAATTTGTAAAAATAATAGAAAGTGAATTCGAAATGAGCTTAGTAGGTGAGCTCAACTTTTTCTTAGGATTACAAATTAAACAGACTAGTGATGGTAATTATGTTCACCAATCCAAGTATGCTAAAGAGTTAATAAAGAAATTTAAAATGGATAATTCCAAAAGCTTAAGTACCCCTATGGCTACAAATGTCAAAATAGATAATGAACCTGAAGGAAAGCCTGTAGATCTTAAGCTATACCGAAGCATGATTGTAGCCTACATTACTTGACCGCTAGTAGACCTGATATTTTATTTTCTGTAGGAATGTATGCTAGGTACCAAACTTGTGCTAAGGAATCCCACTTAGCAGCCCTAAAACGAGTACTTAGCTACATTAAGGGTACCTTAAATGCAGGGATTTGGTATCCTAGGACTTCCACTTTTGAATTATCAGGATATTCTTACTCTGACTATGCTGGGTGCAAATTAGATAGAAAAAGCACAAGTGGAAGTTGCCAACTATTAGGACATAGCCTAGTCAGCTGGTGTAGTAGAAAGCAACACTACGTAGCATTGTCCACAACAGAAGTAGAATATGTTGCCCTAGGAGAATGTGTAGCACAACTTTTGTGGATGATGCATACTCTTAAGGACTTCCATCTTGATTACACAGAAACTCAAGTCTATATTGATAACATTAGTTCAATCAACTTGACTAAAAACCCAATTCAACATTCCCGAACAAAACATATAAAAGTTAAAAATTATTTTGTAAGGGATCATGTAGCCAGGGGTGAAATAGTACTTAAACATGTGGACTCAAAATCTAACTTAGCTGATATCTTTACCAAACCCTTACCTGAGTCTGAGTTTAGCTCACTAAGAAGGCAGTTAGGATTATGCTTAGTAGAATAGGACTGATCTATATTGTTTTCTTAAAAAAAAATATTTTTTCCTATTTTTCTTATTTTTTCAAAAGTTAGCAAATTTATCATTTCATCTATCAAGTTTTTGAAATTTAAAATGATTTTCCGACTTAGTTTTTTCAAAAACAACCCCCTTCAAAACTAGGGCTTTTTCGTAAATGGACTTAGCCTAGGCCCTAACCCTAGAACTGCATGCACCTATAGATCTAGAAGCCAACATCTCACAAGCACCTTAGGGTACTTTTGATAGATAACCTAGACTGGGTTGAGATACTTAAGTCTATGCTTTGATTCAAGATGTTTTAAGTCAATGCATCTGCAGTAATTGGGGCAATAAATACAAGTTGATCAACAATCAGGTTAAGTGTCAAGCTTGGAAATTCTAACTTGATTAGATCACTTAACTTGACTAACCCTAGCAAAAGCTACTGTTGATGACAGTTAGTAAGTAGCTAACAGGGTTAGACAGGACCCGAAAAAGATCGCTATAATTTGGTTTGGTCCAGTTTTTTTTAGTCATTAGAGTTGGTTCAATACAGAATTTCAATTTCTTACTAGCTCTAATTCACTTGCTGTAATTGGTATCAATTTTTTTGATATATGGCAACGGGGGAGAGAAACAAAAGAAAGAGGGAAATTTTTTTAAAATTTTCCATCTCTTTTTCAAAATGTAAAGGAAAGTTCTAAGTGCTCAATTTTCAAGTACTTTTCAGTTTTTAAATACTTCAAAGTTGTTTAAGTACTTAAAAATGTTTTTAAATTGTTTTAAGTATTTCAAATTTTTTCTAAAAAGTTTTTTAAGTACTTAAAAAGGTTTTTAAATTTTTCTAAGTATTTTTCAAGTGCTTCAAACTTTTAAAGTAGTTCTAAGTGCTCTCAAAACACTTCGAAAAGTCTTCAAAATTTCTAAGTGTATTTTGAAAAATGTTTCTAAGAAAATTGTTTCTTAGTAAACAAATTTGTCTGAGCTAAATTATTTTTCAAAAAACTTGTTGGCAAATGTGCTAAGTAAATTTTTCTTAGTAAACAAATTCTTTTTGTGAAAATATTTTTAAGCAAATTTTGTTTAAGTTGGGAACAAGGTCTCAAAATTGAAACTTTGTAAGGAAAATCAGTTTTCAAAACTTGATTTGTCTAAGTAAATTTTCAAAATATTGAAACAAAAATTAGGCTTACAAAACCTTTTCAAAAATTGCCTAAGTATTCTTGAGTACAATTTTCGAAAAATACGTAGTCAAAAACTTTAAGCTTTTTGCTAAACACTTAGCACTTAGAAGGTTTACAAAACTCGCATGACATTGAAATTTTCAGGGGGAGAATGTGAAATTCAGGGGGAGATAAAATTCTATTGTTAGTATTGTTAGATTGCTATAATATGTTCTTAATTTAACTTTTTGAACCATGTTGCCATAAATCAAAAAGGGGGAGATTGTTGGTGCCGAAAGCACCAAAGTCGAACCTATATTTTGATAATGGCAAAGGGTTCAGAAGTTAAGAATTGATTGTGATCTATGATCTAACAAAGTTACTAAGTGTGCAGGAAAGTCCTAGGTACACTAGGCACTAAGTCCTGGTTCTTTGAATTGGGCACTAAGTCCTGGCTGCGGGCTGGGCAACTAAGTCCTGACGTAAGGTTGGGCAATAAGATCTGGTGAGTGAAGCTAGGCACTAAGACCTAGTGAGTGAAGCTGGGCACTAAGACCTAGTCGAGGATTGGGCACCGAAGACCTAGTGAGTGAAGCTGGAAACTAAGACATGGTCGAGGACTGGGCACCGAAGACCTGGTGAGTGAAGCTGGGCAAAAGTCCAACCGGAGGAGCCGGTTGGCAAATAGTTAAATTCTCCCAAGAGGAGTAGGTGAGGGCGCGTTCCCCGTAGGAGGGAACATTAGGCGTCGGTTCGACCAAGGGTTCCATTTGGGAGACCCAAAGTTAGAACCAAGATAGCTTAGGCTGTAAATAATATTTAATATATATTGTATATTTGCTTCTTATGTTTGGAACTAACCCTTGTTGCAGGAAACGAAGCGACTGTGTTTCTGTAGCTCAGGCGCCTCACTTGGCTAGGCACCTGTATGGATACAGGCGCCCCAATGCAAGGCCAAACCAAGTCATCGAAGCAAACTTCCACAAAAGCCTTTGGACCAAGTCAAGCTAGGCGCCCGTGTTAACACAGGTGCCCCAGTCAGCTCATGTGCCTCAATGAAGGGGATAAGCGCTGACCAAGCCTGCAGATTAGAGTTTGTGCAGGAGAGACCACGTGTCAGGCACCCCCTTCAACACAGGCGCCCAAGCGACCACTATAAAAGGGGGTTCACCCCCAAGGCTTGAACACAACTTACAAATCTCACTATAAACACTTTCGCTCAAGCGCTACGCTCCGGCACGCTCTGCACTAGTGATTCAAGAGATGACGGTGACCCATTGCTCCGAAATTCCATCCACTCCGGTCGTCAGTAAAAGCTTTAATTTATTAAGTGTTGTAACTTTCTTTTTTAATTCTATATCTGTACTCCAAATTGTAAACATTCTTCGAATATAGAATTGCCCATCGTAAATGGTCAAGGAGCGTGGGCCTTGGAGTAGGAGCCGACCGTGACTCCGAACCATGTAAAACAAACTGTGTTAGCGACTTTGTTTTACTCTTTCCGCTGCATAATTTCTCTATTTATCCGAAAATTTTCCGATCGATATTCACCCCCCCCCCCTCTATCAATTTACTCCGATCCAACACATTGGGTAAGAAGGAGGTAAACCCTAAACTCATTTCATTTTCATTGAAAACTAATGTGGGTTGTAGGGAGGAGAAGAAGAAAAAGTACATTAGATGCTTCACATGTGGTGAGAGGTCCACTACCACACCAAATGCTCAAGAAAGGAAGAATTTAAAAAGTTGGAGCATTTGAAGAAATGGGAGAAGAAGAATAAAAAGAGGAGCTCAAGTCAAGGGGGAGCTTCAAGGGTAAGGGAGGTAATCCCTAATTTGAAATGTAATTCAAATTCCTCCATGCATGCTAGAAATAATGTAAATTATTTATGTATGCAAAATTTTGGATTCAAACATCATGATAGAAGTAGGGTTAACAATGCAAATCATAACCCTAGGCAATCCATGCATTATGATAAACCTAGAAACATTAGACCTAAGGATCAAGACATAAATCCCAAGAAAGGGAGATACATGCCTAGAATGGGTAGGTTTAGGAATGCCCATAGTGGACATGTCAATTCTAGGTTTAAGAACCTAGAAGGGATAATCAAGTTTTGAGGGCAATGCTTGAAAAATTAGATAAAATCCTAGATAGATTCACTATTGTATCTAAGAGGTTAGATAAATTGTTGGGGAATCAAAAATTCAATAATGATAGATCAAGTTTGGGATACCGATCTAGGTCCTCCAATGCCAAAGGAGAATCATATGCTAGGGTGGCAAATGATAATGGCAAGGGAGAGTCATCCAAGACAAATGGAAAGATATATACTACGGTGGCATATAATTATAGCAAGGATGAGAAGTCCAAAAATGGAAAGGTTGTGCCATTTAAGGGCAGGAAGAAGAACTTAACCAAGGACAAGGTGTCCAAGGTTAAGAAAGTTAGGTTTGTAGGCCTAGAATCACCAGAGATACATCGGTGTGGCCTAGTGATTGTGGATGAGTCACTTAGGGAGGTGGCTAAGGCTAAGAGCTCAAAGGAGTGATCTAAGAGCCAAGTTGGGACCCATGGTCAATGGATCTCAGGAGGATATCTTTTGGAGGTCTAGATGAATCATAGAATATGTCAAAGGGTTTGGAGATGGATTTGAGTCTCAATCTTAGGGATTTGGCACATGTGGTTTGAGTTTCATGCAAGAAATATGACTTTGGGATCATATTGTATAAAAATTGATCTTTGATGTATAGATGACATATAAACCAATGCTGGGGATGTATTATGGTTTGGTATGGGCAAATACATCAAGAGAAAGCCAAAACTAGGACTTTAAGTTAAGGTTCATTTGAACCATTTAGCTAGTTGTGAGTTTTGTGTCAATCTTGGGATTAGTGATAGATATATTTTTGAATTCCTTGGTAACGTAAGTCCAAATGTTTTTAGCATTGTAATTTACTATTTGTTTTCCCTAACATAAATGTATTGCCAAACATAAAAGGGAGAGATTGTTGAGGCAATCTATGGTCCGTGGGATCATGTGTTTGTGGGATCGTTCTGGTTGATAGAGGGGGTGAATATCGACTACTTAAAATTTTTCGGAAATGCAGATAATACGCAGCGGAATGTATAACAATGCTAACTCATTTTCTTTTTACTTAGTTCGGAGTCTGTAATGGCTCCTACTCCAAGGCCCACAGTCATTGACCGTTTTTGTTAAGTAATTCTATATTTTGAGAAATGATACAAGAGAAAAGCTTCCATACAGAAGTAAACAATAAAACACAATTATATCGACAACACAGAGGAAATGGCGATGACTCTTGAGCAGCGTGTCGTCGATCTTAAGCGTTGTCAGCGTGGGAAACTCGAGCACGGAAGAATGATGGAGCATGTTTGAGTGCTTGAGTTGGAAAATAGTTATTCTGGAAGCAAAGGGGTGAAGTCCCATTTATAGTACCTTCTTGGGCGCCTGATAGGGTCGGGGGTGCCTACCACATTCAACCAAATCATCCACTTGATACAAGATGCATGCAACCAACTCTTGATACGCAAAGAGAAAGCTTATTTGCCAAAATAAGATTCCAATTCGGAAACAAGTCAAAGGCAATTGAAACTGATTTCGAGCACAACCAAAACACTGAAAGATAAGTTTCCTCCTTATACAAATCTGTTGTTGATTCTAATCATGCATAATTTAGCAAAATTGATGCGCAAGGGATAAGGGATCCATGTGCCAAAAGTTGATATTAAACACAGAAAAGATTAATTTCAAATTGCAATGGTTCTCCCCATGTCTAAGCTCACTGCAATGAGTTTCAGAATTGCAAAACAATTTGCTGAACTAAGGGTTAAAATTCATAAGCCGACTGACTGTGAAGGAGGCAGATTTCAAACACATAAGTACTCACAATGTTTGGTTAACATCAGGAAACAAACTCAGAACAAACTGAACACAAGAAATCTTAGATGAAAAACCGTCCAAATCGACTGAAATCCATTGCTCGAAACAGTACTCAGAAGTGATCAGCTGGTGATTGCAGAAATGGAAATGTCCATGTCAGAAATGATTGAATGAAGATACGAATTTGGAAATTCATGCGGGATTCTAAAAGCTGTATTCAGAAATGATGAACATGTAAATTAGAACAACTGCAGAAATATTAGGACAGCTTAGGAGAAGCTAATGGTTTCTTTTGGCACAAGTTTCAGAAATGACAAACTGAACATGCTGAACTAAACTGATACACAAGCTGAACTTGATGCAGAAACGTCCAGGGCAGAACGATTCAGACAAATTTTAGTGCAGAGACAGCAATCAAACTCATACCTATTGCACAAAATGGAACGTTTGGGAACAGGTCTAGAAGAACTAAGATTTACTAACACACAAATCAAATCCTGTCTACCAATACTTGCCAAAATAAGATTTAAACTTCAGAAATGGGTTTGATATGCAGAATTTACTCAAGCTAATCAAAAGTTTCAGAATACGAACTGAAAGGAAAACCAAAGAAGATTTAATGCATTAACAAACTAAATGCCATCTTCAATTGCAAAAAATAAACTAAACTCGAATCGGATTCAAAAGAAAACTGCAAAAACCAGAAATGAACTTGGCACGCAGAAACAGTTTGGCACATAACAATGAAATGGCACGCAAGGTTTCAAACCGAAATAAACTGAAGTTTAAACTAATAGATCACTAAACAAGTTCCTAACCTACTAGACTTGAAAGATTAAAGCTAGATTAAGTAGAAACAAGTAGGAAACGAGATTAACCAAATCTGAAATTCGAAAACAGTAACTAAACTACAGCAGTAATGGAAATTACAGCTAAACAAACGAAATTAACTAAGAAATCTACTCCTCAATGCTTCCCTAGTTCAAGTGCCTCTTGGTCGTCAAGCAAGAGTGAGCCTCGAACCCGCAAGCTCATCAAATCATCAAGAAATCGTCTCTGCGAAGCAATCCAGCTCACAGTCTGTGCCAACTGAATTCCCAATCAATTTCTTCAATCTCGCCTTGTCCAATCGCGCGGATGATGTGGGGATGAACCAAGCACTCCAGGGAACCCCTCTGAACTGCTCGGGTGGATGAAGGAGTGAACAAAACCGCAATCGAAGCAATCGAAGGCAGAGCTGCGAAAACCTCGCAACAACTCTGTTTTGGCCAATTCGGAGCTGGAAATTCACCGAAGCAGCTCCCCAATGATCTAGCACTCGATCTAGATGAGAAATCGAGGGGTCGCGCCCCTTGGATTGAAGAACATTAGCTAAAATTGAAGAACAGCTGAAGGAAGAAGGAGCTGCGGTGGAGACGCGACGGGGAGGAGCTGCTGCGCATTTCTGATTAAATAGAAACAAATGGACGGCTCAGATTGCTTTGATGAAATCCAACGGTAGATCTTGATCTGATTTGAGCCAAACTTTTATGATGATGATCTAGGGTCAGGATCTGCCTCGTGGTAGCTCGGATCCTCCAGATATGCAACGGATGGTCCAGATCAACTCTATCTGTGAATGGACGCTCTAGAGCCCTCCTTGCTTGATCCAACGGTTGATTTAGCTCTGATTGGGATGAAACCTTCAGATCTTGATCATGGAGCTTGATCAACCCTAACCCTAGCTCGGATTGCTTCAGATCGTCCCGGATGGCTCAGATCTAGCCGCTCTTGAATCGGACGGCCCAGATTAATCGTAGGCTTGATAATTCGATCCGGTTCATATCCAACTCAGGTTTGACCCAGTATGCCCTAGGTCCAGGATCCTTTCATGCCTACAAAAATATATCAGAAAATTAGTGGCCAAATAATCCAAAAATTATGTAATTTTGCAATTAAGTCCAAAATAAGATAAAGTTTCAAAACCTAGGGTAAAATCATAATTAAGCAATAAAAACATGGATCAAACATGGATTTTAGCAATTAAAATAATCAATAAAATGGTGCTTATCACCCATACTTCCGACCGAGCCTAGGCCAGATCTTCCTCGAAGTCAGGCAAGCGATCAGTCGCCATCATGAGGTTGGACTCCTTCTGGGTGAGCTGGCACGCTTGGTCTTTGACACTTTCATTCAATCTCCCTGCCGAGGCCTCCAAAAGGCAGATATCCCCCGACAACTTCTTCTCTTTCACATGGAGTTGATCCCACTCCTGAGTCACCTGGGGCAGGTCGTTGGTGACAGTCATAGCCCTCTCGGACACCAGATGTTCCCGGTGCCTGGAACTCTGGAGAGAGGACTCCATGGCCAGCAAGGTGTCCAGCTGATGCTCCACCTTCGCATGGAGAGCTCTGCTAACCCCCACTTGCATAAGTCCGGCCCTATGCTCGTGGTCAGCTACGGCCTCTGCTCTCATGGCCCGATGAGTCAAGGCCTCAATCTCAGGCCAGGCGTACAAGCCACGATCGGCTGTCAGGCAGTCTTCCGCCGCCTATCATTGCGCCAAGGAATTATAGAGCATACAAGAAAACAACCTATGTACAAGTAACACGCACCTTCAAAAGGGACTCACAGAGGGTGGTGAGAGGCCCCGCAAAGACTCGCATGGCCTCCCACCCCCCCCCCCTTTGAGACCTCAGGGGTTAACCCGGCTCTCGGAAGGCAATGAGCCCCTGCGTGGAGGAAGTAGTTAGACAGTAGGAGCTCCAGGTGGTAGTGTAGAAGGGTCGGAGTCACCCTCCTCAAAGCTGGAAGTCCCTTCGGAAGAAGTGCCCTCGGCAGGGACCTTCTTCAACTACACTGGGGGAAAATATTGCATGGAAGCCTCCAACGCCACATTTAGCATTTTTTGAAGGCGGTCAAGTTGCATTCGGTATTGGGCGGGCTGTGCTTTCTTACCCTTAGTGACCTCGGCAGGGTCAACCGAAGAAGAGATGGAGGTCTGACCACCTACCTCCGTAGTGGCAGTCGCAGGAAAAGGGGGAGATAGGGGAATAGCTTCCCCACCATCGAAAGGTGGAATATCCTCCTCAGGGATAGATGGAAGGGTGCTGGGGCCACTGGAGCGCAGCCTTTTCCATCTGGGGCCTGAGCCTTCCTGAACCTTCCTCTTCTGCTGACCAGAGAATTGGGTTGTTGAGGGGGCAGTAGGGGCGACGACTCCTCGGTGACCCCCTCCGGATGGACAGCAACCGTGAGTGGGTCATCCCCTGAAGGGACGCCCACCTCCAGGTCAACCGACGGACCTGAAGTCCACTGGTCAACAAACGGTGGAGGCGCAGTAGGAGTCTCTACCCGTTCCAACTCGGCATACTCACTAGACGATTCTGCAGTCCCCTCCGAGGACTCGGCTGAAGCAGAGGGTGCACCAGGAGCAGTTGGGGGTGGATTCAGAGCCTCTTTGTTGGCTTCCTCCCACTTGATAAGTCGGTGCATCGCCCTCGGAAACATGAGTTCCTCTACAATAACCAGACAAGAGAATATCAGTTAGAACTAACAGGCATTGATGGAAAAGATAAACTTACCCAGGCTAGGGCTAATCCGAGTCACTTTAGATCTAAAGCTTGCTCGGTACATGAGTTCCTCACTCTGCACTAGACCCAGGCAACTGAACTCCATGCCAGAGAGTATGTTCCTGGCGCGCTGGTAGGCTGGACCCTGGAGGAAATTCCCAAGTGAGGGAGGAGTCGGCAGATCCTCTGTCTAGCGGAGAGGACTAAAGGGCTACGTAAGCAATCGGATGAAGAAAAACTTCTCCTTCCACCCTTTGTGCGAGGAAGGGACCCCTCCTAGGAATCTATGGCCGGGGCATGCCAAAAAGCTAAAAGCCCCTCGCAAACTGATCGGAACGAAGAATGAATGGAAAAGGTGAGGGGTCAGGGGGATGTCGAAGAGCTTGAAGATAATGTACGCCCGCCCATCTGAGCAAAGGTGTTGGGAGCCATCTGGTGGAGGGGAATATCAAAATAGGTGGCCACATTCACGAAAAAAAGGAGGAATGGTGAAGCGGAGCCCCGACTCTACTTGCCCCAGAAAGAAGGTAAAGAAACCTACTGGAGGCTCCACCGGCGTCTAGTCTACTCTAGGGATCACCACTGCCATCTCGGTCGGAATGTCGTAGGACTCAATGGCCGCTTGTAAAGCCTCTGGCCTCACTCTTGAGGAGGCAAACTCATACCACTCCACTCAATAACCTTCCATGGTTCCTCAGGGAAAAGACGAGAAGGAGGTAGAAGACTTACGTAAAAAGGAATCCTTAGGGAGGAAGACAAAGACGAGGTTCACCAAACAACGAAGCCAGAAGGTGGCCGAACATCTTCACCTCCCCTTCTTATACAGAGGAAGTCGCCCGCATGTGCACAATGGGGGTGAGGCACATGGACGGCAAAGAACTGTCACATCTAGGTAGCACCATGGAGCAACCGCTTGACGTGAGCCTGCTACAGCTGCGCACGTCAGTAAGAGATCGTAAGGGGAGCGGTTGGGGCACATGGCGACGAGGAATTCATGAAGGGGATTTGTCGCCATTAAGGAGCACCATGCGCCTTTATGAAGGATGGAACAGGTATCATTGCAGTACCTCGAAAATCATGGAAGCCTTTTTGGGAAGACAACTAAAAAGGGATTGCCTCGAGACCTGAGACAAATTCTACAATTCTCGGACCTAGTATAACTGCCAGGGAAGCAGCAACGGGTTCAAGGACCCACTGGGACATAGCTTCTTCATCACTACACTAATCTAATCAGTCAGACACACTTTCTTCGATCAGACTTGAAGGGAGGGACTTGTGATGGGGTTGAGTACCCTGTGGCTGACACGTGGGCTAAAGAAGCTATGTGGTAAGATATAGCAATTCTGAACGACTCTCTTTCTGGAGTTCCCGAGACCCTCTCGGGAAGGGGATCCCCCGGGACTCCCCCACGGGTAGACACACCCCGAAGTTCAAATAAGAGGATGTACTCCCGAGATCACCTCGGGAAGCCAGGTCCCCAAGACCACCTCAGGAAAGCGAAATGCCCGAGCCCCCCCCCCCAGGCCAAAAGACCCCGAGATCACCTCAGGGAAGCAGAGCCCAAGAAGCATCCTGCCTCAAGTAACGGTCCCCCTTTCTTTAGATCTGTGGATAACCGTCACCTCTTATCACGGAGTCATCATGACCCATAATTGTCACAACGGTCCGAACTTAAGGGCGGCATGAACCGTTGCAAAGGTTATCCTATAACCGATAATCGGGGGATGTGGTAAAGATCGTGGAGACTCATGAGACAGCCGCCGCAGGTATAAAAGGTACACCAACCCCTCTGGTAAGGGGGTTATGCTCTCCCTACTTCACGCATATTCTTTTCTGCTTCATCTCCTGAATCGAGGCACTGACTTGAGCATCGGAGTGAGCTCCGCCGGACAACCTCTAGCGTGTTCCCCTAACGCTCGTGTTAATCTCGCAGGGTGTGAAGTTCTTCCTCCAGCATAAGTGTCCACATGGGTTGAACCCTGGTGACTGGTCGTCGACGTCGATTCCTTTCGAAACACCACCTATTGTTGATTCCAAGTATGATTTAAGTCTAAACATAGGTCAATAAGTCTAAGTTCAAACTTTTAGTCACTTATTTTTAATCCTCAAGATACAGCAGAATAAAATTTCTTAAGTAAAGGATAAATTTTCTTTGTAAATAAAAAAATTTCTAAGTAGAAAGACTTTTGTAAGAGTTTTCTAAGAGGAGTATTTTTGAAAAAATACTTAAGTAACATGCTCCCCCTTAAATTATGATTCTCTCCCTATTATTTTGAAATTTTGCATATTTCTCCTTTTTTTGGAGATGATTTTTGAAGGAACTTTAAAAAGATTTAAAAAAATATTGAGGGGTCCCCTTTTCTAAAAAAAACTAAGTAACCTTTTTCAGAAAATATTATAAGGAATTCTAAGTATTTAAGATAGAAAATATGAAAATCTAAGTACTTTATTGATCTAAATTTCCCTAAATCTGACACAATCCTAGGAACCTTTTACCACAAGAAAATTTTCAATGTGTCTTAGAGATTTTCTAATCAAATAAAGTATCTTCAATATGTGTATTTAATTTTTGAAAAATAATAAATTTCTTAGTTTGAATTCCTCCCCAATCTGACACAATCTTAGGAAACCTTGTTAACTACAAGGAAAACATTCCTATGTGTCTTGGAGATTTTTGCCAAACTCAAGAAATTTTCCAAAAGTATTCAGAGATATTCAAAAGACGAAAAGATTTTTAAAAAAATATTTAAAAAATAAGAATAATATATTTTCAAAGTGTTTTTGAAAAGATAGTGCCATAGTATTTTTGAAACTTCTAATATTTATTTTAATTTGAACTCCCCCTAAACTTGACACAGTCCTAGGAGGCTTGATGACCACAAGTTGATAGTCCTCTGAGTCTTACTGTTTGATTCAAACAAAAAGAATTTTAAAATATTAAAAAAATACTAAGTTTAGAAAAAAAACTTTTTGAAAATTACTTTTATTTAACGGTTCAAAAAACAAATTCCTCTTTTGCTCCCTCCTCTTGAAAAAGGTAAACAATAAAAGAACTACAAAGGAGAAATTCTATGTTTAAAATAATTTGGAAAAATACCACAAGTGATATAAGTACAAGAGAAAAATAAAAAGAAGCTCATGTCCGTAAAATAATATATAAATATCAAAGCTCATACTGTAGATATTTTTCTATGTGAAAATAAAAAAAAAAATCTAAGTGAAACCCAAGGTGACTTTTGCAAGACTTATTTTTCCAAAGAATATTTTTCTAAGGAAAACAAATTGATTGTCGAAAAGAATTTCTTTGTATAGAAATGTTTATAAAAGTTAGATTAAATAATTTTTAGGTAAGTGAACAAAAGGAACCTAAAGTATTTAATGAATAAGTTTATGTACAATAATTTGAAAAAAATTAAATCTTAGATTGAAAAATTAAATTTGATTTTTGAGGATTAAAATTTAATTAAAAAGTTAAATTTGAAAATTTTAATTTGAGTTTAACAAAATAATCAAGTTAAATTAAAAAATTTTAAAGTTAAAATTTAAAATTATTAAGGTAAATTTTGAAAATTATTAAGGTAAATTTTCAAAATTATTTTGAAAATTTTCAAAATTATTAAGTTAAATTTTTAAGATTATTAAGTTAAATTTTAAAAATTATTAAGTTAAATTAACAAAATTATTAAGTTAAATTTTAAAAATTATTAAGTTAAATTAAGGTAAATTTGAAAATTATTAAGGTAAAATTTGAAAATTATTCAGATAAATTTTGAAAATTAAGTTTCATAACTTTAAAGGTGAAATTGATTGTAAGGTTAGTTGGGTTGGACTAAACTTTTAGGTCCTAAGCATCTCACCTATTTCTAAGTGACAAAACAGGGAATCCTTATCTGTTTTTTGAGATGCATTAATTTTATTTTAAATTTTATGTTTACACTATGATTTGATTGAACCTTGTATTAGATTCATGTTTAACAATTAGTAAATTAAAAATAAATTTCGATAATTGGCTTCCAGGTCTTGGCGAGGCACAGGGGACTTCTTTGGTCGTAGCCTTATTAGATCAACAACCCTTTCCTAGATAAAGCCTTTTAAAAAAATTTTATTCTCAAATTACCTTTTGAGAAACCCTCGTCTAACTAGTTGAGGATTTGACGAGGTAGCTTTGGTTAGTTCCACTGGACTAAAAAGACCAAATAGGGTACGTCTTACCCTACCTGACTTTTTAGACAAGCTTCCCTAACATACTATCATCTCGCCGCACCCTGATACTAGGTTGTGCAAGTTTCAATCAAGTTAGATCCTTATCTAACCGTTTCTAATGATAAGCCTGACATTTTTGCAAAAAGAAAATAGACATGCATCAAACAACAATTCAGAAAAACATAAAAAAAAAACTTATCTAAGTATGAAGATGGTTCTCCTATTGGCTCCTCCTAGACTAATGCCTCGATATGGGCTATGTAAGATGTGAATCTTGTCCTTGAGGATCCAATATTGATTTGGTCCAGCTTGGTTAGTCAAGCTTAACTTTGGGACCCATGCTTGGACTCGGGTTCTAGTTTGGTTCAATACTGAGTAATATGATCTGTAGTGTGAGTTGGTTCGATAACCAAGTCCGGATCGATTTAGAACTAATTTTTTTTCCAAGAATCATGTCAAAATTCTTGGAACTCGAGGTAAATCGTTCTAGCGCATCTCTATGTTCCTTTACCTAAGTTTTCAAGTAGGAATACTCTTTCTCAAGTTTTTGGACTTGAGTTGAGGTTCCTTCTTCAACTGGTTCAGTTAAGGAGCTTGAGTTGGCTTCCTCTTTCAGGGTTTTAACTTCTTGTCGGAGGGATTCAACTCAAACATTACTTTGGCTAACTTACGAGATAAATACGAAATCAAATCGTGAAGTTGTGATTCAGGATAACCTCTTACCGTTATTTGTCCTTCTTCCAAAAGTGACAGCTTTCCGGTTCCGACGCTTTCTTCCGGTTCCGATTCTGATTCAGTGTCGAGATTGTCCGAGGCTGTCAGTGCGAGAAGGTTGGAGTGTGGAGCTTCTTCTTCGTCCTCTGAAGATGACTCATCCCACGTATCTTAGAGGGCCTTCTTCCTCTGAGTCTTCTTGTTCTCCTACAAGTTAGGACACTTCGATTTGTAGTGACCTTCTTGTTGCACCCATAACAGGTTACCTCACTCTTCGCCTTCTGACTGGTAGTAGGTTTGGTTGGATCATCCTTTTGTTGAACCGCCTTCTTCTTCTTTCTTTAGCCCTTGATCATCTTGTAGTAATTCTGGGACATCCGGACCAGCTCTAGATGATCGATTCCGTCATCGTCAGATTTCGAGTCAGATCGGATGCGGGTATTGGTTGCAGCTTCTTTTTCTTCTACTTTTGAAGGACTTTACCTGTAAATAATGTTATACCTTTCTCAACCTGTATAATGTTAGTCTATTCATGCAGCTCTAATTAAGAAAATAACTCATCAAGCTTAATGTCAGATAGGTTCCTTGAAACCTTATATGCATCTACCATAGATGCCACAAAGTGTTTCTCGGGAATGAGTTTAGAGTGTACGTTATTAGGTCACGGTTTTCTACCTTGTGACCTATTGTGTGTAGACCATTCATTCTTAGATCCTTGCATGGAGTTGTGCAGCTGTTTCGCCGTCTTGCATTTTGATAGTGTATAGCTTGTTGAGAAGAAGATTACGCTTGCTGATCCTTGTATCTGATGTCCCTTCGTGTAGCTCGATCAGTTTATTCCATAGTTCCTTTACGCTAGTAAAGGGGCCGATGCAGTTGAGTTCTTCTTTTGTCAAGCCACACTGGAGGGTCTGTGTAGCTTTAGCGTCTGCTTCAATTTTTTTTTTCTTGAGTGAAGCGTCCCACTCTGAATATCCCTGAACATCACCTTGTGAGTTCTTAGGGATTTCTAGTCCAGACTAGATTATAATCCACATATCCACCTGAATTTTCAGGTGGACCTCCATTCTGCTCTTCCAATAGGACAAGTCTTCTCCCGAGAATAGAGGTGGTTGTGCGGTGTTGTAGCCTTCTTCCATGGTCATTAAAGAACCTGAAATTTTGTAATAACAAGAAACTTATTCCAAGACTTAGTCTTGGATTAGTAGTGTGGTATAACAAAAATGAAAAAATAAAAAATTTCGAGTGGTGTTGCACCAACCTCGAAAAATGAAAAACTTACAAACGAAAATAATTAACAATTAACTCCGAAAAATTTGCTCAGTTGGTGGTTTCACCAAGTTTGAGTAATCCGCTCTGATACCACTTGTGCGATTGATATGGTCGATAGAGGGAGGGTGAATATCGACTACTAAAAATTTTTCAGAAATGTAGACAATACACAGCGGAAAGTAAAACAATAATAACTTGTTTTCTTTTTACTTGGTTCGGAGTTTGTAACGGCTCCTACTCCAAGGCCCACGGTCCTTGACCATTTTTGTTGGGCAATTCTATATTTCGATAAATGATACAAGTGAAAAGCTTCGAATACAAAATTAAGCAATAAAACACAATTATACCAACAACATAGAGGAAATGGCGAAGACTCTCAAGTAGTGTGTCATCGATCTTGAGCGTTGTCGGCACGGGAAACTCGAGCATGGAAGAATGATGGAGCGTGTTTGATTGTTTGAGTTGGAAAACAGTTATTCTGGAAGCAAAGGTGTGAAGGCCCTTTTATAGTACCTTCTTAGGCGCCTAATAAGGGTCTGGGTCACCTGCCACGTCACCGGAACCTGGCGCGTGCTTATCCGCAGACTTGGCCAAACCTTATCCTTGGTCTTGGTTGCCTGGGAGTGCTGAGGCACTTGATGGCTTACGGGCACCTGAGAAGCTGACGTGGCGAACCTGCCAGCTTAGCTTCTCCATCCGCTGAAAAACCCCTTCTGGGGCACCTGATACCTCTCAGGCGCCTAGGTTCTCGGGCGCTTGAACCCTTTCAAGCGCCTGGGATAGCAGCAGCTGGTTCCTTTCAGTCCTGCAACAAGGGTTAGTCCAAGAACAGTATAATATGAAAATATATACATAAATAACAGCCGGAGCTGTCTTGGTTCTGACTGTGGATTTCAAATAAAATTCTAGGTCAAACCGATGTCTAATGTTCCCTCATCCGGGGAACACGTCCTCACCTACTCCACTCTGGAGAAGTTACCTTTTACCAACCGTCTCCTCTGGTTGGAGTTTTGCTCGGCGTCCAAGATTGTCGGATCTCGAGACGTCCATACCTCAACCAGCCTCTACTTCTGTCCGCAATCCTCGCTCGGCTAAGTCTCCTACCTGATCTTCTAGCTCAAGACTTTGGTGCCCAGTCCACGACTAGGACTGCTTGCCCAATTCCACGAACTAGATCTTCATGCCCAACTCTCGGTTAGGTCTTTGATGCCTAGCCCTCGTCCAGGTCTTCATGCCCAGTCCTCGACCAGGACTTCATGCTCAACCCTGTAGGTCAAGACTTCGTGCCTAGCTCAACTAGGACTTTCCTGCACACTCAATGAATCACAATAGACTACAACATAAACTTAACTTTGAACCCTTTGTCATTATCAAAACCAGGTTCGATCTGGTGCTTCCGACACCAACAGTGTTTTGTTGTTTAGGCAAAGAGTTTAAGTTAGGATTCACCCTTGTATTTGATATGTGTATTTGAGTGTGTAGGTTTGCGGTATACACAAAGACTCAGCTTGATGGCTTCAGGTTCGGTGAAGGATGGAGCATCTGAGGGGCTATAGATAAGGCATCAACAATGAGTCAAGGGAAGCGTACTTCGAGGCATACGCGAAGGATGACATATAGAGACGAGCCACGGGCTTGTATGCATCTGAGGGATGAGAGCCAAACCGATGAAGGCTTAATGGCAAGAGTAAAAGCTGCAAAGGAAGAGTCAAGTGAGTCATGAGGGTCCAAGTGTGAGTGAACTGTACTCGGGAAAGAAAACCCTAGGTTTAGGATTTTACCAGTCGACTGGTGTGGGATCAGTCGACTGGTAGAGGTTTTAGAAAGATTAGTAGACTGATCTTCTGTGCCTTCGATTGGTGTCGGCTGAGAATTTGAACGTTGGGCTATAGCATTTGAATTCGACTGGATCAGTCGATTGGTGTTGGAATCGATCGACTGGTAACGACTAGTTCAGCCACGAGCTCTATTTAAGGGATCTCGGGTTGGCTGGCTAGGGTTGACAAAATTAGTCTTGGTTAAAGGCTAATTAGTAGTCTAAGTGCTCAGAAGTTGTTGCGGGTTGTGGTGATGTTTCTCCACCCATAAGGAGTGACACGAGCTAGCTGGAGGTTTTCCATGGAGTCATCCACCGACGAATCAGAATTATCCACCTTACAACAACCGTGGAGTAGGAGTTTTATCTTCGAACCACGTAAATTGGTTTGTCTCTTTTCTTGTTAGTTTAGTATAATTGTTATTCCGCATGTACACTAACAAGTGTAGGATAGAATCAACGAGTTGAGGGTGACGAGCTATTCACCCCCTCCCCTCTAGACGGATCATCGATCCCAACAATGACCTCTACCAAAAATTAAAAACTGCACTAAGCAAACTGTAGAGGAACTAAAGCAACATGCAATCAAACTAAATTATAATAGGCAAACAAATCAAACTATTTACAAGTATATACACATCCCCTAGACTTGGACAACATAATATCCTAGTGAGCTTTAATGATCTAAGCAACATCCGGTAACTAAAATGTAGTTTGAAAAATCACCATGGGACACATGTACTCACAAGTCATATGAATCATGACTATTTATCTAATTATCTACTATTCAAAATAGGCAAAGTGAAAAGACATCCTAAAAGTAGGTCATCCATAAATATTTCCATAAAGCGATGCTCATTTCATCCTAATGAAGATAGATAAGGGTCATTCATCAAACATACTAGCACTCCAACTAATAATTTAAATGTATAATCGGAATGCGAAAGTATCTATTGAAAACAAGATAATATAGTAGTAATGTGTATATGAAGAACTCTACCAAAAACTAAAAACTACACTAAGCAAATTGTAAAGGAACTAAAGCAACTTGCAATCAAACTAAACTAGAATAGGCAAACAAATCAAACTATGCATTAGTATGTACACATCCCCTAGGCTTGGACAACACAGTATCTCACTGTGATCAATAAGGAGGTGGGGGAAGGTGATAGGTGGGGTGTCTGAAGGGAGGATAAGGATAGGGATCAGGGGGCATCTCGTAATGGGGTGGGGATCGTCGCCTCGGAGGGAACCTAGGAACCTGTGACATCCTACCCATCTCCTCATGGTACTGATAGAGGGTGGAGACCTATTGCTGTGTGATAAAATTATCATTCCTAAATTGCCTCATGATTTCCCTCTCATGATAATAATCAGTGACAAATTTAGACATTTGCCCTTGAAAATTCTTTGTCATTTGAAAGTGGTCTTAAACTTTTTGAAATTGTTCTTGAGATAATGTCTAATTGTTTTCCAGCCAACATTGGGTGGCATCTAACTCTCATAAAGACTATCCAAAGAAGAACAAAAATCTGATCGAATCTAGACGTCCCCACACTGCCATAGGTAAAAGAAAGTCTTACCGGATCAAGATGGCCTACTGGCGAAGGGTCGTGGTAATCTATTAACTCATAGGTCTGAGTCGACTGTGGGTATCAAATAATTATTTTCATGATAGCGAATCTGTTTTAATCCCAAATAATTATTTTTATGATCAAATAAGTATCTATGTCAATTTTTGAGTTACCGTGAATAATGTCCAAACTATACAACTCGTACTCTAGAGTAATAACAATTTGGGTAATCAACCCGCTAAATAGAGCCCGACATATCCTTAATGGCACTCACTAGGTCTGAAGGAAATGGAACCCAGAGTCAAAATTGACTTTGTTCAACATTACTCCATAAATGTAAAGCTCTACCTTCCTAATGACCCCGTCGCTTTCGGCACGGCTGAAAAAAGTCTTACTCATTATTCGGTGGAGGTAACGAAAGATGAGATTTTTGAAGGTAGTAGCTTTGGAGCATGATGGCTCATGAGGGTTGTTGATCCCAAAAGTTGGGTCCAAACAATGTTACTATTAATCTCATAGGTGAAAGTCCTAGAAGCTCCCACTGGTAAGACAAAATAATTATTAAATTTATACAAGGTTCAAAGGTAATCATGATTCATTAATCTGAAGCTAATCTTGCCATCATAATCACTATATGAAACAAAGTTGACATCTAATGAACTTAAAATCTCAAAGTTAAGTGAGGGTATGTGGGGTGAGCGAAATATATCAAGTCATTCTAATTCATGACACTAATCTTCCAATCAACATCATCCTTAATCCCTAAGATTTCCATGGTATCCGGATCAAGGTATCTAGTGCATACCAATTTTCAGGTAACAAGAATTTCAAATCCAGATTTTTTTTATCATCAATGTGAAAAATAATGCCATAAGAGTTTACAGGATTGTTACCCTCATCGCGTGTCATCTGCTTCCCTTTGCCTTTAGCATTCGAATTCTCAGTGCCCATCGCTTCCTTTGCCCTTGTCCTTCTTTGGATCATCTCCTCCTCTACTCGATGAACCACTCTTTCAGATCCTCTTCAAGATATTTGACATGTTTGCCATTTAGGAGGGGGGGTTGGGTTGGGGGATTTGATCTAGAGTTTGGAGAGGAGATGTGTTTGAGAGGATGAAAGGGGATGTGGAAAAAGAGATCTCTTAGTGGGGAAAGCCTTGAAGAGAATGTGGGGAAAAAGGAAGAATAAGTGAACTATTCGAGGAGTTGGAGTGCTTGGAGGGGAGGAAGAGGAAGTGGGGAAGGTTCGCTTTGGGGGTGGGGAGATTAGATCTACTTTTGGAGATGGTGGATCTAAGCTTAAGGAGTGGGGGAGGTTGTTGTTGGAGCTCTTGGATGGATGGAAGATAGGGTTCTTGGAGGAAGGGGGAAGAGTTGGAGCTTGGGATTTCTTGGAAGAGGAAGAGGAAGAAGAAGTAGAAGAGAAAGGAGAGGGGGGGGGCGGTTGGGATTGCACAGTCACCCGCACGACCATGTCGTGCCCCTTGCGGTGCATGGCACCCATGCCAAATGGCACGGCCTGGATATTCTCTCTCTCACTACAAGAATTTTTGCAATCAACAACGCCCAATCGACAACGTTTTTAAAAAAAAACGTTGTCTTTTTTTGTTTTACAACGTTTTTAGTGAAAAGCGTTGTCTATGTGTTTTACTTTTTAATAACGACAACGTTTTATAATGATGCGATGTGCTTAGTGTTGTGGTTTCGGATGAAAGACAACACTGTTACAAAAGCGTTTTTTAAAAGCGTTGTCATATTTCCCGCTAAAATAAAAAACACATCCCCTCCCTCCACCTCGCTCATTGCCAACCCTCGGCGGCTCGCAAAAAATCTCTCCGCGCTTCTTTTCTCCGCGAAATATCTCCCTCCACCTCCCTCATTGCCACCTCCCTCATTGCCACCTCCCTCGTCCTCTCCTCTCCACGAAATCGACATTGTGTACGATCTGGTGAACATACATCTTCTCCTAGCTCACCACCAAGAAGTATCCTCCACGAGCTCTTCGTCCGTCGAGTGGAAACTGAACCCCAACGGCAGCATCACGACGCTCGCCACTACCCTCTCCATCTCTCTCTCTCGCAGTCGCCGACGTTCTGACTCTGTGGCAGTCAGATTTCAAGCTTCTACTGGTGACGCTCGGGGAGAAGGGGGTTGCAAATTACTACACCAAGGTACATCCTCCTCGAATCACACTTCTCTCTTACCGCTTTGGGAGTAAGATCGATAGATTCTAAAACCCTAGGCATTTTCCAGTTTAGGGTTTCCGAAATCCTTAAGGGTTTCTGAAATGGAATGTATGCTACTTCCAGATTCCCAGTGTCTGTTGCAACCCAAACCTGGAAGTACAACAGTATGCTATTAGGTGTACTAGATCAGGTGTTCTAAGAATCTACGAATGAAATAAAAGAAATAAGATGATCACAAGAATAAACTACAAAATGCAACAAGAAGATAACTTTGATTGTATTTACCTCATGAAGATTACTAATCACAAAACAAAATGATCATGTAAAACAAAAAGACAGCGGATTGAAATTTTGAAGGATGACATCTTTTTTTTTATTACATTTACATTTTAGTAAAGAATTACAACTTTGATGAATTCATAGTGAACTTGGAGAACAGAGAATCTACCCATTGTTTTAATTTTTTAAAAAAATTGTTAGCCTATATTGGGTTACATAATTGCTGTAGGTTGTGTGTGCCTAGATCACCCATATCTAAAATCAAGAAACCATTTTGTCAGTATTCTATGAAGGTGGAACTAGCTTTTAACTTGCATCAACTTAATGTAGGAGATATTGTCACATAGATTTACAGTTGAAACTGGAAGCGCACACATTACATGAAGGGCTTTGACAATTCTGTCAAGAGCGAACCTATCCATAGTATGAATTCCAACTTTGCTTATCAAAGAAAACAATCATCCTTTTTCTTTTCAGAGTGACTAAAAGTGAATTTTTTTTATCATGTAAAATACTGAGGTCAGTGGATCTGGGAGTTGGCTATCTCAATTAGAAGGGCTTTGTATTTTGTGTAATAACTGTACATAGATGGAGTCTTTCATTAATAGAAATGTATCTATTTTAGATCTGATATATATCAAAATTTTCTGAATTCAATGTTAGATATTGAAGCATAGCTTCTATTAAAAGACCTTTTAGTTGATATATTAAGAATTATCATCCTCTACTATCATCTTCTACGTGGAGATGGGAATCAACCTAGTAATACATAAGGGACTATTATACCGTCGAATCCATATTTAAAGCAACTAAGCATACATTGAGCCTCAATAAAATCTCA